>NW_026844811.1:6103056-6105556 GCF_025583915.1 Anolis sagrei ordinatus
TTTCTTTCTTCTTTTCTTTCCCTTCCTTTCCCTTCCTTTCCCTCCCTCCCTCCTTCCCCCTTCCTTTTCTCTCTTACTTTTCCTTCCTTCCTTCCTTCCTTCCTTCCTTCCTTCCTTCCTTCCTTCCTTCCCTTTCCTTCCTTCCTTCCTTCCCTTTCCTTCCTTCCCCCCCTCCCTTCCTTCCTTCTCTTTCTTTCTTTCTTTCCCTTCCTTTCCCTCCCTCCCTCCTTCCCCCTTCCTTCTCTCTCTTACTTTTCCTTCCTTCCTTCCTTCTTTTCCTTTCCTTTCCTTTCCCTTCCTCCCTTCACTTCCCCTCCTTCCTCCTCTCCCTTTTCTTCTTTTCTTCCTTCTTTCCTTCCTTCTTCCCTCCCTCCCCCTCCCTCCCTCCTTCCCTCCTTCCTTCTTTCCCCTTCCTTCCTTCCTTCCTTCCTTCCTTCCTTTTCCTCCCTCCCTCCCTTCCTTCCCCCAAAGGCCATCTAGTCCAACCCATAAGAGATATCTAGATGGCATCCTAGAGTCGAAAGGGACCCCCAAAGGCCCTCCAGTCCAGCCCTTAAGTGATAGATAGATAGGAGTTGGAAGACCCCCCCCCCCAAAGGCCATCTAGTCCAACCCATAGTAGATAGATAGATAGATAGATAGAGAGCAGCGAGATGGCATCCTAGAACGGACCCCCAAGGGCCATCCAGTCCAACCTTTAAGAGATAGCTAGATGGCATCCTAGAGTCAGAACGGACCCCCAAGGGCCATCCAGTCCAACCTTTAAGAGATAGCTAGATAGGAGTTGGAAGGGGTCCCCCAAAGGCCATCTAGTCCAACCCATAAGAGATAGAGAGATAAATAGATAGGGAGGAAGATGGCATCCTAGAGTAGGAAGGGCCCCCCCAAAGTCCATCTGATCCAAACCATAACAGATAGATAGATAGATGGATGGATGGATGGGGTGGATAGACCCCCAAAGGCCCTCCAGTCCACCCCCCTTCTGCCATAAAGGAGCCCTCCTGACAGATGGCCACCCAAGTTCTGCAAATAACTGTCTGTCCAAGGCCTAACAGCGTCCTTTTCCTCTCTTTGCAGCGGCTGGGGGCCCGGATGGCAGCCAACATCCTGCACTTGAGCCTCTGGGGCCGGGAGCTCCTGGCGGGGGGGCTGGGCTGTGGCCTGGAGGCCATGGTGTGCTGGCTGCTCCGCCACTCGGCCGCCGCGCTGCTGCAGGACCGCCTGGCGGGGAGGGCGGGCGTCGAGTCCCGCCTGCAGGCCTGCTTCCTCTCCCGGCTGGACTGCGCGGAGCTCTGCGAGGCGGCCGCCCTGCTCCACGCCTGGAGGGAACCCCAGTAAAAAGACACCCGGCTTCGTTGAAGCAGTCTCGGCCCAAATATGTGGGGGTCTCGGAGGTGCAAAGAGGGCGGAGGGAGGTCCACGCGCAAGGAGGCAAAGAGGAGCACGTGTAACGTGTTCCTAGAAGGCATGCTTCTCAAGCACTTACAAAACTAAAACTCTGGTGGTGAAAACTAGGGGGCGCTAGTGCTTGGCTTCTCCAGTGTTGCTCAAGTTCTGGTGGTGAAAATTCCAGAACTCTAACAAAACTTTCAAAATTTCATTATAAATTGCAGTTACTAATTGGTTCTGTCATAGAAATCATCAATAATGAAATAATAAGGAAATTTTGAGAGTTTTGTTAGAGTTCTGGAATTTTCACCACCAGGACTTTATAATGAAATTTTGAGAGTTTTGTTAAGAGTTCTGGAATTTTCACCACCAGGACTTTGTAGTGAAATTTTGAGAGTTTAGTTAAGATTTCTGAAATTTTTTGTTAGAGTTCTGAAATTTTCGCCACCAGAACTTTATAATTAAATTTCGAAAGTTTTGTTAGAGTTTCAGAACTCTAACAAAACTTTTGAAATTTCACTATAAAGCCCTGGTGGTGAAAATTTCAGAACTCTAACAAAACTTTCGAAATTTAATTATAAAGTTCTGGTGGTGAAATTTTCAGAATTCTAACAAAAAATTTCAGAACTCTTAACAAAACTTTCAAAATTTTGAGAGTTTTGTTAGAGTTCTGAAATTTTCACCACAAGAACTTTATAATGGAATTTTGAGAGTTTTGTTAGAGTTCTGAAATTTTCACCACAAGAACTTTATAATGGAATTTTGAGAGTTTTGTTAGAGTTCTGAAATTTTCACCACCAGGATTTTATAGTGAAAGTTAGAGTTCTGAAATTTTCACCACCAGGACTTTATAATGAAATTTCGAAAGTTTTGTTAGAGTTCTGGAATTTTCACCACCAGGACTTTATAGTGAAATTTCTAAAGTTTTGTTAAGAGTTCTGAAATTTTCACCACCAGGACTTTATAGTGAAATTTTGAGAGTTTTGTTATAGTTCTGAAATTTTCACCACCAGGACTTTATAGTGAAATTTCGAAAGTTTTGTTAGAGTTCTGGAATTTTCATCACCAGGACTTGAGAATTTTGTTAGAGTTCTGGAATTTTCATCACCAG
>NW_026844811.1:6113056-6155556 GCF_025583915.1 Anolis sagrei ordinatus
TAATAATATAACAGTAATTATATCTTCCTGTCCAGGGGCAGCGAACCCATTACGCAAAGTAAGCCTTCGCGGTAGACTTGATTTTGCCCAGGGGCGCTCTTGGGGGAAAATAGACCTTGACATATGCGAGTTGTAGTTACTGGGATGTATAGTTCACCTACAATCAAAGAGCATGCTGAACCCCACCAATTACAGAATTGGGCCAAACCTCCCACACAGACAGGGGCGGCTCAACCCATTACGCAAAGTAAGCATTCGCGGTAGAGTTGATTTTACCCAGGGGGCGCTCTTGAGGTGCTCTTGGGGGAAAATAGACCTTGACATATGCGAGTTGTAGTTACTGGGATGTATAGTTCACCTACAGTCAAAGAGCACTCTGAACTCCACCAATGATGGAATTGAACCAAATACGGCACACAGAACTCCACGACGAACAGAACATATATATATAATAATGATTGGTTGGGGGAGCGCCAAAATACTGTTTGGTTACTGTTGAAAATTACCTAGGGCCGCCTCTGTTCCTGTCTAGCAAAAGGGGGTTGGACTGGATGCCCTTTGGGGGTACCTTTCCAATTATATGGGTCTAACAAATAACAATAATAACAATAGTAAACATGGGTAACACGATAACAGCTGCTACATAGTGCAATTCCCGTTTCCAGGTTCGGTCCGCGGGAGATGCGGGCCGAATCCGGGATGGTGCGGCGGTTCAACCCGAGTACCGGCGCAGATCCGTACCATTCCCTCCGTGTTGCTGACATTGGAGACATCAGCGTCAACTTATACAACCTTGCGGACAGCTGCAAGCGGATCCGGGAGGCCTTCCGAAGGATCGTGGCCGGGGGCTGCGTGCCTCTGGCGCTGGGTAAAGTATAGGGTTGGGGGTAGGGGTAGGGCTCGGTCTAGGGCTCAGGCTCAGGTTCAGGTTAGGGTTAGGGGTAGGGCTTGTGTTAGGGTTAGGGGTAGGTCTCAGGTTAGGGTTAGGGGTAGGGCTCAGGTTAAAGTTAGGGCTAGGGCTCAGGTTAGGGTTAGGGGTAGGACTCGGGTTAGGGGTAGGGCTCGGTCTAGGGCTTAGGCTCGGGTTAGGGCTAGGGCTCGAGCTCGGGTTAGGGCTAGGGGTAGGTTTCAGGTTAGGGTTAGGGATAGGGGTAGGGCTTGGGATAGGGCTAGGGTTCAGGTTAGAGTTAGGGGTTAGGGCTAGGAGTAGGGCTCAGGCTGGTTAGTTTTTGCCATGAGTCTGGAACATGGTGCCCAATGGGGTCCACTGTTAAAGAGGTTGGATGGCCATCTGTCAGGAGGGTTTGGAATGTGCCCTCCTTGATACGGGTCAAACTGGATGACCTTTGGGGGACCCTGGGTTGGGGAAGGCACGGGAAGCCCGGAAAGAAGGCTCAGGTCCTCGTTTGGCTGCCCATTTGGACCCTCTTGTTTTCCCCGCAGGAGGAGACCACACGATCACCTACCCGATCCTGCAGGCGGTGGCGGAAAAGTAGGTTCTCGTTAATGTGGTTGCGGTTGTTTGGACATATTTTAGTAGTGTGTAACTGCGGAAAAACACAGCGGAAGGGACTTAAAAAAGCCAAAAAAAGCAAATACATTACAATGTTCATACTTATCTTCTTACCTAATTAGATTTACCTATTCCTTTAAAGTGCATTTTACTTAGATGCTTGTTACTTATCTCTATAAATAAAAATGTCATGTTCGTTTGTGGGATTAACAGAACTCAAAAACCACTGGACGAATTGACACCAAATTTGGACCCAAGACACCTCTCAGGCCAACGAGTGACCATCACTCATAAAAACACTGAAAAACACAACAGAAGAGACTTAAAAAGCTAAAAAAAGAAGAAAATAAATTACAATTTTCATGCTTATCTTCTTACCTAATTGGATTTACCTATTCCTTTAAAGTGCTCTCAGGCCAACGAGTGACCATCACTCATAAAAACACTGAAAAACACAGCGGAAAAGACTTAAAAAGCCAAAAAAGAAAATAAAATAAATTACAATGTTCATGCTTATCTTCTTACCTAATTGGATTTACCTATTCCTTTAAAGTGCTTTTTACTTAGATGCTTTTTACTTATCTCTATAAATAAAAATGTCATGTTTGTTTGTGGGATGAACAGAACTCAAAAACCACTGGACGAATTGATGCCAAATTTAGACACAAGACACCTAACAACCCAATGTGTGTCCTTCACTCATACAAACACTGAAAAACACAGCGGAAGAGACTTAAAAAGACAAAAAACAAAGATTACATTACAACGCATTCGCAAAACCACATATATATGCAAACACACACACATATATATACACACACAAAACACAAAAAGGGGGAAGGAAGGAGAGAAAGAAGGAGGGGAGAAAAAGAAGGAAAGAAAGAAGGGTAGAGAAGGAAGGAAATAAGTAGAGAAGGAGAGAAAGAGAGAACGGAGGAGGGAAGGAGAGAAGGAAGGAAAGAAGGGTAGAGAAGGAAGGAAGGAGAGAAGGAGGGAGAGAAAGAGGGAAATAAGGTGGGGAAAGAAAGAAGGGTTGAGAAGGAAGGAGGGAAGGAAAGAGAAAGAAGGAGGGAAGGAGAGAAGGAAGGAAAGAAGTGTAGAGAAGGAAGGAAGGAGAGAAGGAGGGGAAAGAAAGAAGGATAGAGAAGGAAGGAGGGAGAGAAAGAGAGAAAGAAGGAGGGGAGAAGGAAGGAGAGAAGGAAGGGAAAGAAAGAAGGGTAGAGAAGGAAGGAAGGAGAGAAGGAGGGAGAGAAAGAGTGAAAGATGGAGGGGAAAGAAAGAAGCGTAGAGAAGGGAGAGAAAGAAGAGGGAAGGAGAGAAGGAAAGAAAGAAGGGTAGAGAAGGGAGAGAAAGAGGGAGAAAAGAGAAAGACGGAGAGAAGGAAGGAAAGAAGGGTAGAGAAGGAAGGAAGGAGAGAAGGAGGGAGAGAAAGAGTGAAAGATGGAGGGGAAAGAAAGAAGCGTAGAGAAGGGAGAGAAAGAAGAGGGAAGGAGAGAAGGAAAGAAAGAAGGGTAGAGAAGGGAGAGAAAGAGGGAGAAAAGAGAAAGACGGAGAGAAGGAAGGAGAGAAGGAAGGGAAAGAAAGAAGGGTAGAGAAGGAAGGAAGGAGAGAAGGAGGGAGAGAAAGAGTGAAAGATGGAGGGGAAAGAAAGAAGCGTAGAGAAGGGAGAGAAAGAAGAGGGAAGGAGAGAAGGAAAGAAAGAAGGGTAGAGAAGGGAGAGAAAGAGGGAGAAAAGAGAAAGACGGAGAGAAGGAAGGAAAGAAGGGTAGAGAAGGAAGGAGGAAGGAAGGAGAGAAGGAGGGAGAGAAAGAGGGAAAGAAGGAGGGAAGGAGAGAAGGAAGGAAAGAAAGAAGGGTAGAGAAGGAGGGAGACAAAGAGGGAGAGAAGAAGAGAAAGAAGGAGGGAAGGAGAGAAGGAAGGAAAGAAGTGTAGAGAAGGAAGGAAAGAGACAAGGAGGGAGAGAAAGAGGGAAAGAAGGAGGGGAAACCATCCCTATACCCTGTAGGAACATTCTCATGAGAAACTACACTTTGGACAGATGTCTCTCTGTCATTCTCTGCATCAACATTGCCATCTTGAACCTCATTTACATCATTCCCCACATCCAAAGCATCTTGAACCTGAAACACAATCACAGGCTGAACGCCAACACTTGCCAACTGGCCCGGCTCAGGTGCCGCAGCTTGTTTCAAGCGTCGGCAAGAGGCCCCTCGTTACCGCCTGGGTGATGAGGCGGTGACGAGGCACCGCAATGCCTCCGCTGCCTCGTTAATCACTCCCGAAGTGGTGGCGACGGGGAGGAGGAAGAGGAAGGTAACGAGGGTGAGGGAGGGGGTGTCCCTACTTCGCGGAATTTCACTTATCGCGTGTGGTCCTGGAACATAACACCCGCAATAAGTGAGGGAACACTGTATACTAGGCTTGGGTAACCACAGAAAAATTTGGTTCTAAACCCGTTTTGTTTTTAGGGGTCCATCGCGTTTCGTTTTTTTTAAAGAATTCCGAAATTTTCCTTTTAAAATTTTCGAAATTTACGAAATTCCGTAAAATTACGAATCGATTCGTTAATGGCGGACGCGATTGCGCAATATGCTAAAAAAAAACCTCCAAATGGGACAGGAGGAACTTCTGAAGCTTCCCTCTCCCTCCGTTGTTGAGATCAAACAAACAACTATAAAACTTGCACCAGACATGCGGAAATAATTACGAAATAATTACGAAATAATTACGAAAAAAAATTGAAAAAATTGTTTCGAATCTTTATTACTCCTCACACAATTCCCGCATGGCTCAACACTGGATCGTAAGCTAATTTAAATACGAATTAATAACGAATTACGAAATTAACGAACGAAACCGCCCAAGCCTACTGTATACTCGTTTCGATGATCCTTTCAAAGGGGGCTGTTGGCCACGCGCCGTCCGTCTCCCCTCCAAGTGCCGCAAGGTATGCTCTCCTTCGCATCCCAGGTACGGCCCTGTGGGTTTGGTGCACGTGGACGCCCACACCGACACTGGCGACCAGGCCCTCGGAGAGAAGCTCTACCACGGGACGCCCTTCCGGCGCTGCGTCGACGAGGGACTCCTGGACTGCCAACGGGTCGTGCAGATCGGCATCCGGGGCTCCTCCTACTCCCCCGACCCCTACAAGTTCTGCCGGGAGCAGGTCGTGCGAGCTTTGCATTCCCGCGATTCCGCTCTTGTATTTTCCTCTACCTTCAATTCCATGTATTATCGAAGGCTTTCACGGACGGAATCGCTGGGGTGTTATTGTATGGTTTCTGGGCTGTATGGCCGTATTCTGCACACACCTCTGAGTAGAACCACCTTGCTTAGAAAACACCAGCAGTCGTCTTTATAGCAGTGTTTCTCTATCTGGGGGTTGCGATCCCCCGAGGGGTCGTGCGGGGGTATTTTTATTTTTCCTTTCCTTTCTCTTCCCATTTCTTTAAGTACTTTTTCCTTATTTTATTTTTCCTTTCCCTTCTTTCCTTTCCATTACCAACCCCTCCTTTCCTTTCTCTTTACTTTACATTCTTTTCCTTCACTTTCTTTCTTTCCTTACTTTGTTCTTCCTCTTTTCCTTTATATTATTTTTCCTTTCCTTTCTCTTCCCATTTCTTTTATCTTACTTTACGTTCTTTTCCCTTATTCTATTTTTCCTTTCCTTTCTTTCCTTTCTTTTCCTTTCCTTTCCCTTACCAACCCTTTTCCCTTCCTTTCTCTTTACATTCTTTTCCTTTTCCTTCACTTTCTTTCTTTCTTTCCTTACTTTGTTCTTCCTCTTTTCCTTTATATTATTTTTCCTTTCCTTTCTCTTCCCATTTCTTTTATCTTACTTTACGTTCTTTTCCCTTATTTTCTTTTGTCTTCCTTTCTTTTCCTTTCCTTTCCCTTACCAACCCTTTTCCCTTCCTTTCTCTTTACATTCTTTTCCTTTTCCTTCACTTTCTTTCTTTCCGTCCCTTTCTTTTCTTACTTTGTTCTTCCTCTTTTCCTTTATATTATTTTTCCTTTCCTTTCTCTTCCCATTTCTTTTATCTTACTTTACGTTCTTTTCCCTTATTCTATTTTTCCTTTCCTTTCTTTCCTTTCTTTTCCTTTCCTTTCCCTTACCAACCCTTCTTCCCCTTCCTTTCTCTTTACATTCTTCTCCTTTTCCTTCACTTTCTTTCTGTCCCTTTTTTTCTTAAGTTTTCCCCCTTTTCCTTTATTTTATTTTCCCTTTCCTTTCTCTTCCCTTTTTTAACTTTTATCTTACTTTACGTTCTTTTCCCTTATTCTATTTTTCCTTTCCCTTATTTCCTTTTGTCTTCCGTTCCGTTCTTTTCTTTTCCTTTCGTTTCCTTTCCCTTACCAACCCCTCCCTTCCCTTCCTTTCTCTTTACTTTACATCCTTTTCCTTTTCCTTCACTTTCTTTCTTTCCGTCCTTTTCTTAAGTTCTCCCCCTTTTCCTTTATTTTTTCCTTTCCTTTCTCTTCCCATTTCTTTACTTTTATCTTACTTTACGTTCTTTTCCCTTATTTTATTTTTCCTTTCCTTTCTTTCCTTTCTTTTCCTTTCCTTTCCCTTACCAACCCTTTTCCCTTCCTTTCTCTTTACATTCTTCTCCTTTTCCTTCACTTTCTTTCTTTCCGTCCCTTTCTTTTCTTATTTCCCTTTTCCTTTATATTATTTTTCCTTTCCTTTCTCTTCCCATTTCTTTTATCTTACTTTACGTTCTTTTCCCTTATTTTATTTTTCCTTTCCCTTCTTTCTTTTCCTTTCCCTTACCAACCCCTTCTTCCCCTTCCTTACTCTTTACATTCTTTTCCTTTTCCTTCACTTTCTTTCCGTCCCTTTCTTTTCTTAAGTTCTTCCCCTTTTCCTTTATATTATTTTTCCTTTCCTTTCTCTTCCCATTTCTTTACTTTTATCTTGCCTTACGTTCTTTTCCCTTATTTTATTTTTCCTTTCCCTTCTTTCTTTTATCTTCCTTTCCTTTCTTTCCCTTACCAACCCTCCTTCCCTTCCCTTTCTCTTTACATTCTTTTCCTTCACTTCCTTCCTTTCCATTCCTTTCTTTTATCTCAATTCTTCCCCTTTTCCTTTATTTTATTTTCCCTTTCCTTTCTCTTCCCTTTTTTTACTTTTATCTTATTTTACGTTCGTTTCCCTTCTTTATCCTTTCCCTTCTTTCCTTTTATCTTCCTTTCCTTTCCTTTCCCTTACCAACCCCTCCTTTCCTTCCTTTCTCTTACATTCTTTTCCTTTCCTTCCTTCCTTTCTTCTCCTTCTTTCTCTTCTTCCCTTATTTTATTTTTCCTTTCCTTCTTTCCTTTTGTCTTCCTTTCCTTTCCTTTCCCTTACCAACCCTTCTTCCCTTCCTTTCTCTTTATTCTTCTTTTCCTTTTCCTTCACTTTCTTTCTTTCTGTCCCTTTCTTTTCTTACTTTATGTTCTTCCTCTTTTCCTTTATTTTTCCTTTCCTTTCTCTTCCCATTTCTTTACTTTTATCTTACTTTATGTCCTTTTCCCTTATTTTATTTTCCTCCCCTTCGTTCTTTTCCTTTCCCTTACCAACCCCTTCTTCCCCCTCCTTTCTCTTTCTATTCTTTTTCCTTCACTTTCTTTCTTTCCGTCCCTTTCTTTTCTTACTTTGTTCTTCCTCTTTTCCTTTATATTATTTTCCCTTTCCTTTCTCTTCCCATTTCTTTTTTCCAATTTTATTTTTCCTTTCCCTTCTTTCCTTTTGTCTTCCTTTCCTTTCCCTTATCAACCCCTCCCTTCCCTTCCGTTTCTCTTTACATTCTTTTCTTTTTCCTTCACTTCCTTTCTTTCCATCCCTTTCTTTTATCTATGTCCTTCCCCTTTCCTTTATTTTATTTTTCCTTTCCCTTCTTTCCTTTTGTCTTCCTTTCCTTTCCCTTACCAACCCTCCCTTCCCTTCCTTTCTCTTTGCTTTATATTCTTTTCCTTCCGTTCTTTCCATCCCGTTTTCTCTTTAAGCTCTTTTCCTTCATTTTATTTTTTCCTTCCTTCTCCTTCATTATTTTCATTTCATTTTCTTTTATCATATGAAGATGCCCTTTGTCGTTGTGACGAGTCCTTAAGAAGTATTTTAAATATTATCTTGTTTTAATTCGTTATTGTTTTGCTTTTAATTGTATTTCGCTTTGGGCTTGGCCCCACGTAAGCCGGAGGTTTAGCACAGCTGGTAAATCATCAGCAATTCTAGATCTATCAACCAAAAGGTTGCAAGTTCGAAGCTCCGGCTTGGCGTGAGCTGCCAACAGTCAGCCTAGCTCATTGTTTACCTAAGCAATTCGAAAACAGCTTTAGCTGTCATTACAGAAATTAGGTACCGTTAAAAAGCAAGGGAGGTGTTTTACAACACCATAAAGAAAGATGATCAGAAAATGCTGGGCGACCAAAAGGAAGGAGGAATCGGGATAAAGCAACAGCACCCCCTGGACTCGAGCCCAACCTGGACTCGAGCCCAACCTTTCTGTTCTGTGTATTGTCTATACAAAGCGGCATTGAATGTTTGCCGTATATGTGTACTGTAATCCACCCTGAGTCCCCTTCGGGGTGAGAAGGCGGAATATAAATAAAGTGTTGTTGTTGTTGTTGTTGTTGTTGTTGTTGTTATTATTATTACGTCGCTCCGAGTCCCTCCGGGGAGATGGAGGCGGGGTAGAAAAATAAAACTCTTCCTCCTCCTCCTCCTTATTTTTCTCCTCCTCTTCTCTTCTTCTTCTTTCTCCTCCTCCTCCTCTTCTTCTTTTTCCTCCTCCTCCTTATTTTTCTCCTCCTCCTCTTTTCTTCTTCTCCTTCCTCCTCCTCCTCCTTTTTCTCCTCCTCTTCTTCTTCCTCCTCCTCCTTATTTTTCTCCTCCTCCTTCTCCTTTTTCTCCTCCTCCTCCTCTTCTCTTCCTCCTCCCCATTTTTCTCCTCCTCCTCTTCTTCTTCTCCTCTTCTTCCTCCCCCTCTTCTTCTTCTTCCTCCTTCTCCTCCTCTTCTTCCTCCTCCTCCTCCTCTTTTCTTCTTCTCCTTCCTCCTCCTCCTCCTTTTTCTCTTCCTCCTCTTCTTCTTCCTCCTCCTCCTCCTTTTTCTCCTCCTCTTCTTCTTCCTCCTCCTCCTTATTTTTCTCCTCCTCCTTCTCCTTTTTCTCCTCCTCCTCCTCTTCTCTTCCTCCTCCCCATTTTTCTCCTCCTCCTCTTCTTCTTCTCCTCTTCTTCCTCCCCCTCTTCTTCTTCCTCCTCCTTCTCCTCCTCTTCTTCCTCCTCCTCCTCTTTTCTTCTTCTCCTTCCTCCTCCTCCTCCTCCTCTTCTCTTCTTCTCCTCCTCCTTATTTTTCTCCTCCTCCTTTTTCTCCTCCTCTTCTCTTCTTCTTCCTCCTCCTCCTCCTTCTCCTCTTCTTCTTCTCCTCCTCCTCCTCCTCCTTCTTCCTCCTCCTCCTTCTTCCCCTTTTTCTCCTCCTCCTCTTCTCTTCCTCCTCCTCTTTTCTCCTCCTCCTCCTTTTTCTCCTCCTCCCTTCTTTCTTCTTCCTTTCTTCCTCCCCTCTTCTTCTCTTCTCCTTCTCCTCCTCTTCTTCCTCTCCTCCTTATTTTTCTCCTCTCTCCTCTTTTCTCCTCCTTCTCTTCTTCTTCCTCCTCCTCTTCTTCTTCCTCCCCCTCCTCTTCTTTTTCTTCCTCCTCCTCCTCTTCTTCCTCCTCCTCATTTTTCTCCTCCTCCTTCTTATTTTTCTCCTCTTCCTCCTCCTCTTTTTCTTCCTCCTCTTCCTCCTCTTCTTCTTTCTCTTCTCCTTCTCTTCTTCCCACTCCTCTTTTTCTTCCTTCTCCTCCTCCTCTTCTTCTTCCTCCTTCTCCTCCTCCTCTTCTTCCTCCTCCTCCTTCTTTTTGTCCTCCTTTTTCTTCTCTTCTTCCTCCTCCTTCTTATTTTTCTCCTCTTCCTCCTCTTTTTCTTTTTCTTCTTCTTCCTCTTCCTCTTCTTCTTCTTCCAGTGCTGACCAGAGCATGGTGGTATTTTGGGGAAGCTACATTTTTGGTATGTAACTTTTATGGAGGTATGTTTTAGTGCATGTATTTGTAGTGTTTTTGCTATGTTTATATATTTTATTTGTCCTGTAACCTGCCTTGAGCCATGAGGAGAGGCAGGTGAAAAGTAAAATTCTTCTCCTTCTCACTCTCCTCCTCCTCCTCCTTTTTTTCTTCTTCCTCCTCCTCCTCCTCTTCTTCTTCCTCCTCATTTTTCTCCTCCTCCTTCTTTTTCTTCTCTTCTTCCTCCTCCTCCTCCTCATTTTTCTCCTCCTCCTCCTCTTCCTCCTCTTCTCCTTCTCTTCTTCCCACTCCTCTTTTTCTTCCTTCTCCTCCTCCTCCTCTTCTTCCTCCTTCTCCTCCTCCTCTTCTTCCTCCTCCTTTTTGTCCTCCTCCTTCTTTTTCTTCTCTTCTTCCTCCTCCTCCTCCTCATTTTTCTCCTCCTCCTCCTCTTTTTCTTCTTCTTCCTCTTCTTCTTCTTCCAGTGCTGACCAGAGCATGGTGGTATTTTGGGGAAGCTACATTTTTGGTATGTAACTTTTATGGAGGTATGTTTTAGTGCGTGTATTTGTAGTGTTTTTGCTATGTTTATGTATTTTATTTGTCCTGTAACCTGCCTTGAGCCATGAGGAGAGGCAGGTGAAAAGTAAAATTCTTCTCCTTCTCACTCTCCTCCTCCTCCTCCTTTTTTTCTTCCTCCTCCTCCTCCTCTTCTTCTATTCCTTCCCTCTTGGCAGGGCTTCCGGGTGGTGCTTGCGGAGGACTGCTGGGGGAAGTCTCTGGCTCCACTGATGGCAGAAGTGCGGGACCAGATGGGTCGCAAGCCCCTCTACATCAGCTTCGACATCGATGGCATCGACCCGGCTTATGCTCCGGGAACCGGGACCCCGGAGATTGCGGGACTCACCCCGGCGCAGGTAAGAGGCCGCAAAATGCTTTCCCCTGCTTCTGGAGTAAAACAACTACTTTCAAAGTAAAGACCACCCAATGAAACAGGAAATAACACTTTCAAACCATTAATGAAAGGATTCAGAAGTCTCAGAAGTTTCAAAAATATTTGAACATTTTTTTTCTGTGAAAATTGGAATTGACTTTAGAATTGTGGAGCAGCACCCTGTTAGTGGTCTGTTCATTTCCAAAGGAAGGCTAGTTCAGGATTTTGGCTAGATTCCTAAGGGGGATTTTTGGGAGTTACTTTCAGAGATTCATTTCCTGAAGTAGTTTTCTGTGTTGGAACTTTTAAGATTTGTAACCCAGAAGTTTTTAAGATCTTTACTCAAACGCAACCACAAGCTTTTTATACCTACCAGTATTTTACTGAAACCACTAAGCATTTGTACCTGAATTATTCAAGCCTGTTCAATAAACGTTCTTGTTATTTTTATCAATTTATACCAGCCTCAGTGTGAATACCTTTGTAGTCAAAGCAATATTCCAGTCAGTTTCCAGAATCTTCTAAGAAAACTATTGTGACACAGAGTGTGATACTGAACAAACTCTCAATAATACCTCAGCCTTTTTATTATTAATATGGTGGCAGCGGATATCTTTTGAAGAATCATTTTAAGTCTCTCAGTTCCAGTGCTTCCCAGTTCCTAACTTGTAAATTTACAGTTGGTTCTTCTATATTTTGGTGAGCTAGTCTGTGGTGGAGGTGTCATCGTTATAATTTGGCTGAGCAGCGTTGGGATTGTTTTATCTATATTTCCCCATCTGATAAAATCAAATTTAAAATCTTCTCTACTACTCGGCTGCGTCATTATACCTCTGCAGGCCGTATCAAAGCCCTACAAGGGCTGAGCACAGGCTGGAGAACCCACTTCACCTCTCCTTTTCCCCTTCTCGTGCTTTCACACAGGCTCTGGAGATCCTGCGCGGCTGCCGAGGGCTCAACATCGTGGGAGGGGACCTGGTTGAAGTGGCTCCCGTCTATGACGCTTCAGGTGATGTATTAGGGCACTTAGAGCATCTCTTAAAAGAGGAGGTCGACATGGCGGCGGGCAGGGACGTGGTCAGACAGGCCGGGTCAAGGTTGGAGATGGGCAGAATCGTTGGGTGGTCCGGGTCAAACCGTGAATAGAGTAATAACAAGTCCAGAAATCATAGTCCAAATACCTCGGTCAAAAGAGTCCAGTCAAAGCCAAAGAATCAAAATCAGAGAGCTCGCAGAGGAGAAAGGTTCTCAAGCTGCTGACAGGAGCACGGAAAAGAGAACTGTTAGCTGGCCCCGCCCATGGGCCATATATACTCGAGGTAGATGGGCGGGGTCAGATGGGCTTTGAAACGTTATTCTATGTTCTAGAAGGTTCCGAAAGCTGCACTGCGCAGGCGCAGAGAATACCAAATGTACGATTCACAGGGACTACGACAGGAAAATATATATTATTTGCCACCTCTCCGCAAACTTCACAGTTGTCTCCAAATCCTCCTTTTGCTGTCGTTGCAATAATTACGAGGCACGATTTTGGCAGTTTCCCGTTTTCCGACTCCGACATCGTTGTGAGGTCCACGTCATAGACTAGATGACCGAGGCCGAGTAGCATATACTTAGGACCCAAGTCTCCAAAACTTCCCAAAAACTCACATTATCATGCACTTCTATAATTACGAGGGTTGAATGAAAAGTAATGCCTCCACCTTCGTAACAGTACTGGTATGCGGCAGGCACTGGCTTGTTCAGTAGACTCTCCTCTACAGTTCCATTTTGGTGGGAGGCCTTAGCATTGAACCGTTGTGTTGTTGAAGTGCAAAGTATGGAACCCTGTGTAGACGCTCGGTCAATGTGACTTAAGCAAAGTCCCCAAAACTTCCCAAAACTCACATTATCATGCACTTCTATAATTACGAGGGTTGAATGAAAAGTAATGCCTCCACCTTCGTAACTCCTCAACAGGTGGCAGTACTGGTATGCAACAGGTACTGGCTTGTTCAGTAGACTCTCCTCTACAGTCCCATTTTGGTGGGAAGCCTTAGCATTGAACCGTTGTGTTGTTAAATTATGGAACCTTGCGCAGGTGGTCGGTTAATGCGACTTAAGCAATGTGCAGTCATTGAGTTCTTGACAGCAGAAGGTGTCACCCCAAAGGAGATTCATCAGAGAATGCAAGCTGTTTATGGTGATTGTGTTGTTGTGAGTACTGTGCGTCGTTGGACAAGTAAGTTTAAAGATGTTGAGGTGGGAACATCTGACTTGCGTGACAAACAAAGAGTTAGAAGTCCTGTGTCAGCAACCACCGAGTTTCACGAGAAAAGACTGACATTGATTCAGGACGATCGTCGTATCACTCAGAGAGAAATTTCAAGCATAATCGGCATTTCACAAGAATGTGTGGGTCGGATTATTGCTTTGCTTGGATATCGGAAGATCTGTGCATGATGGGTACCCATTGAAATGAAAGCGCACAGACTTCTTCCGTGACTGCTTCAGAAAACTTGTTCATCGTTGGCAAAAATGTATTCAATTGTTTGGTGATTATGTGGAATAGTGAATAGTGGTAATTAAAGAGCACTTTCTAAGGATTATTTCTGCGTTTGATTTATTAAAATATTCCCATCCAAAGGCAAGTAACGAAGGTGGAGGCATTACTTTTCATTCAACCCTCGTATTTTTGCCATCTTGGGTATTCTTAAAGGATTGGGAATCTTCTGGCATTAATCTTCGGATATATTTAAGACATGGGCAATCCATGGTTCTAAAGTACTTACAAAACTAGGGGGTGCTGGTGCTTGGCTTCTAAAGTGTTGCTGAAGTTCTTGTGGTGAAAATTTCAGAACTCTAACAAAACTTTCAAAACTTCATTATTTATTTCGTTATTGGCGATTTTTATGACAGAACCAATTAGGGCCTGCCATTTATAACGAAATTTTGAAAGTTTTCTTAGAGTTCTGAAATTTTTACCACCAGAACTTTAGAAACACTTTGGAAGCAAAACTCAGAACTCTAACAAAACTTTCAAAACTTCATTATTTATTTCGTTATTGGCGATTTTTATGACAGAACCAATTAGGACCTGCCATTTATAACGAAATTTTGAAAGTTTTCTTAGAGTTCTGAAATTTTTACCACCAGAACTTTAGAAACACTTTGGAAGCAAAACTCAGAACTCTAACAAAACTTTCAAAATTGCATTATTTATTTCGTTATTGGCGATTTTTATGACAGAACCAATTAGGAACTGCCGTTTATAACGAAATTTTGAAAGTTTTGTTAAGAGTTCTGAAGTTTTCACCACCAGAACTTTAGAAACACTTTAGAAGCAAAGCACCAGCGCCCCCTAGTTTAGTAAGTAATTTAGAACCATTCATGGCTCATGCCTAATATATAGAGACACCTATTGTACCGTCTCTCTCCTCTGCATAAACTCTTTGTGTAGATATATATAAGGCATGAGCACTCCATGGTTCTAAAGTACTTACAAAATTAGGAGGCACTGGTGGTTAGCTTCTAAAGTGTTACTAAAGTTCTGGTGGTGAAAATTTCAGAACTCTAACAAAACTTTCAAAATTTCATTATTATTTCGTTATTGGCGATTTTTATGACAGAACCAATTAGGACCTGCCATTTATAACGAAATTTTGAAAGTTTTGTTAGAGTTCTGAAGTTTTCACCACCAGAACTTTAGAAACACTTTAGAAGCAAAGCACCAGCACCTCCTAATTTTGTAAGTAATTTAGAACCATGGATTGCACATGCCTAATATATAGCTAGGCTTGGTTGATCAAGAAAAAAAATGGTTCTAAAGTCGTTTCGTATATAGTGAGCTAGTGGCTCGATTTTGAAATTATTTCCAAAATTTTCTTTAAGGAAAGATCGAAAATACCAGGAAATACGAATCGCTTCTTTTGTTTCATTAATGGAAGGTGCTCCTCCCTCCCTCCAGAACCATTAAAATCTCGCAGTTTCCCTTCCTTCCCTTGCGGCGAGCTTCTCTCACCTTTCCTTCTCTTCCCGGCAAGCTGTCCGTCATGCAGAAGGGAGAGGTGGGCGTGGCCAAGCACAGCGCTCCTTGGAGTTCGCTGGGGGCGAGGCCTCCAAGGAGGGCTGTGCTTGGCCCACGCCCACCTCCTTCCTCTTAGCATCGGGGGCTTTGCGAGGTGGCCGTGGCTACGCCCAGCTCTTCTGCATCGCCGCTTGTCGCCAGGGAGGTAGCCATGCCCACCTCACAAAGAGGAAGGAGGTGGGCGTGGGTAAGAACAGCTGTTCCTGAAGGCCACGCCCCCAGCATTTACAATTCACTGCCAGAAGTCGTAAGGAAGATGCCGGACACGGCTTCGATATGGCAAAAACACGTCCGGGTTGCCAAAATGCGTCGATATCGCTTCTGAATGTATTTTATTTACGATTTCAGAACGATATTAGAAATTAACGAGCTGGATCAACCAAGCCTAATAGACATGTATTGTACCGTCTCTCTCCTCCGTATAAACTCTTTGTGGGATTTCCCACAAAGATAGTGCCCGTATTCCTTTATATGTGCTAATAATTTTCCGATCTTTTCTTCAATAGGGAACACGGCCCTTCTGGGAGCCAACCTTCTCTTCGAAATGCTCTGCTCTCTTCCACAAGTGAAGTCAGCGTAAAGGTCTAACCCAGGCAGAAGTGATTTGTGGAAAGAAGTTCACGGATCCAGGCTTGAATTAAACTTCAGTTCCTTTGCTTTGTGTCCTCATTTGAGCTTTTTCCTGAATGACGGGAAAGCTATTGCGAGGCTTTCTCAGTAAAGTTTACTTGGAAAAAGCTCGCTTCCCTCTGAGGCTGAGCAGGGATTCGAACCCAGGTCTCCATCGCTGAAAACGATGCCAAACGTTGGAAAGAATGACCTGAAAGCATTGCTGAGAAGCCGACCAAAGACTCGCCACTCGCAAGAAACAAGACATTCCCCCCAAGACGAATCTATGACAATATATTTTCATACAAACCACACAGTTCGGTCACGCGTTCACATAAGTTTATTTTCCTTTTTCTTGACAATCCGCACGCCTTCAAAGCGAAACCAAAAAAAAAAAAGCAAAAACCTAGAATCAGTGCTTGTTTACAAATGCAAAATAAAATAGTTTTGTCCAATAAATTATTTATTCCCCCCAAACCGAGTATCAAAAAGTGCAAAATATCCGGCGCTCTTTCAAAACCAACCAGAGGATCAGAAGGACGTTGCGAGTACCAAAGGGCATAACCATAAATGTATATCCAATGCTTCACTGGATGGGTTCGGTTGCCTTTGGCCGAAATGTATACGCATTCAAACGAACCTTTATCATCATTGCGTATCTTTTAATGATAGATCTAAACGCATTATCTATTGTACAGAGTTCATTCAGAGCTTGCAATCCTTACTATTATTACTCAGCGGGACTACAACTCCCAGGGTTCTGCTTTGACTGCTACGGTGACAACCCTACGAAGTATTAGAATGTATAGATTAGATACATATCTTATTATCTATACATATGAGTCGACATATGGATGTATGTGTTTGTACCAGAAAGGCTGTGGCTGGGTGAAGTGGCCCTCTGGGATGTCACTGGGAAAGAAAAGCAGAGTGTCTGAGAGGAAGGAAGGAAAGAGCAACGAATGGGTGTTGCCATGAACACAGTGTAAGGCAAGTCTCAGAGCTGGAGAAGGGAGAAATCAAGCCTTTTCAGAACTGGAGAAGGGAGAAAGTAAGCCTTCTTAGACCTGGAGAAGGGAGAAAGCAAGGCCTCCCAGAGCTGGGGAAGGGAGAAAGTAAGCCTCAGAGTTAGAGGAGAAAGTAAGCCTTCTCAGAGCTGGAGAAAATAAATCTTCTCAGAGCTGGAGAAGGGAGAAAGTAGACCTGGGAAAGCTAAACCTTCTAAGAGCAGGAGAAAGTAAGAATTCTTAGACCTGGAGGAGGGAAAAAGCAAGCCTTCTCAGAGCTGGAGAAGGGAAAAAATAAGCCTTAGATAAAGAAGGAAGAAAGTAAGCCTTTTCAGAACTGGAGAAGGGAGAAAGCAAGGCCTCCCAGAGCTGGGGAAGGGAGAAAGTAAGCCTCAGAGTTAGAGGAGAAAGTAAGCCTTCTCAGAGCTGGAGAAAATAAATCTTCTCAGAGCTGGAGAAGGGAGAAAGTAGACCTGGGAAAGCTAAACCTTCTAAGAGCAGGAGAAAGTAAGAATTCTTAGACCTGGAGGAGGGAAAAAGCAAGCCTTCTCAGAGCTGGAGAAGGGAAAAAATAAGCCTTAGATAAAAAAGGAAGAAAGTAAGCCTTTTCAGAACTGGAGAAGGGAGAAAGCAAGGCCTCCCAGAGCTGGGGAAGGGAGAAAGTAAGCCTCAGAGTTAGAGGAGAAAGTAAGCCTTCTCAGAGCTGGAGAAAATAAATCTTCTCAGAGCTGGAGAAGGGAGAAAGTAGACCTGGGAAAGCTAAACCTTCTAAGAGCAGGAGAAAGTAAGAATTCTTAGACCTGGAGGAGGGAAAAAGCAAGCCTTCTCAGAGCTGGAGAAGGGAAAAAATAAGCCTTAGATAAAGAAGGAAGAAAGTAAGCCTTCTCAGAGCTGGAGAAGGGAGAAAGCCTTCTTAGACCTGGGAACGATAAAGCTTAGATCAGGAGAAAGTAGGAATTTTTAGACATGAAGAAGGAAGAAAGCAAGCCTTCTCGGAGCTGGAGAAGGAGAAAGTAAGCCGCAGTTAGAGAAGGAAGAAAGTAAGACTTTTTAGGGCTGGAGAAGGGAGAAAGTCTTCTTAGACATGGGAAAAATAAACCTTCTTAGAGCAGGAGAAAGTAAGAATTTTTAGACCTGAAGGAGGGAGAAAGCAAGCCTTCTCAGAGTTGTAGAAGGGAGAAAGTAAGCCTCAGAGTTAGAGAAGAAAGTAAGCATTCTCAGAGCTGGAGAAGGGAGAAAGCCTTCTTAGACATGGGAAAAGTAAACCTTCTTAGAGGAGAAAGCAAGAATTCTTAGACCTGAAGGAGGGAGAAAGCAAGCCTTCTCAGAGCTGGAGAAGGAGAAAGTAAGCCGCAGTTAGAGAAGGAAGAAAGTATGACTTTTCAGAGCTGGAGAAGGGAGAAAGCCTTCTTAGATCTGGGAAAGATAAAGCTTAGATCAGGAGAAAGTAGGAATTTTTAGACATGAAGAAGGAAGAAAGCAAGCCTTCTCGGAGCTGGAGAAGGGAGAAAGTAAGCTTCAGTTAGAGAAGGAAGAAAGTAAGCCTTCTCAGAGCTGGAGAAGGGAGAAAGCCTTCTTAGACATGGGAAAGGGAAACCTTTTTAGAGTAGGAGAAAGTAAGAATTCTTAGACTTGATGTAAGGAGAAAGCAAGCCTTCTCGGAGCTGGAGCAGGGAGAAAGTAAGCCTCAGAGTTAGAGAAGAAAGTAAGCATTCTCAGAGCTGGAGAAGGGAGAAAGCCTTCTTAGACCTGGGAAAGATAAAGCTTAGATCAGGAGAAAGTAGGAATTTTTAGACCTGAAGAAGGGAGAAAGCAAGCCTTCTCGGAGCTGGAGAAGGGAAAAATCTTGGAGCTGGAGAAGGGAGAAAGTAAGCCTCAGAGTTAGAGGAGAAAGCAAACCTTCTCAGAGCTGGAGAAGGGAGGAAGCCTTCTTAGACATGGGACAAGTAAACCTTCTTAGAGCAGGAGAAAGTTAAGAATTTTTAGACCTGGAGAAGGGAGAAAGTACGCCTTCTCGGAGCTGGAGAAGGGAGAACATAGGGAGGAACTGACAGGTACACATGTGGACATGATATATAATATGAAGTAATATAATAGACCTAGTCTATACTTTCTCCCTTCTCCATTCTCTACCTGTCTCCAGGAAAACATATCTCTCCTTCCTCCCTTCCTCTCCTACACAGGTCACCTTTCTTTCCCAGTGACAACACAGAGGGCCACTCCACTGAGTAATGGACACCCTAGTGATATCACAGAAGGCCACTTCACCTAGCCATTGTGGCACAAACAGATGAACATACGTATATTCACGCATAGAGAGAGGCGTCATCTGCATATTTATGGATCTACGAAATGCCCTCAAAACGACTGGGGATTTCACCCTGATTTGGACGCGGCAGTGCACAGTCAGACATAATTCGTCCACGTACTGAAGGCGGACGGCTCCGAAGTCGGCAAATCCTTCCGAAGCAGATTCAAGCTCAGTGGAATCGTTTAAGTCCCCGCAAGGAGAAATCTAGCCTCTCAAGGGAGTGTTTCCAAAGAATCAAGAGAATTGAAAAAAAAGGGAAAATGGACGCAGATCCTTCCGAAGCTTGAATCAAGCTCAGTGGAATCGTTTAAGCTCGAAGTCCCCGCAAGGAGAAATCTAGCCTCTCAAGGGAGTGTTTCCAAAGAATCAAGAGAATTGAAAAAAAGGGAAAATGGACGATTTCGTACTCTATGTCCTCACATGTAGAAATCTAGCCTCTCCAAGGCAACGCTTGATCACCAACAACCCAAGGTTTGCATGAACCTGAAACCATTGATTTCGTCTGCGCAGTTTAAGTAGAAAACAAACAAACAAACCGTGTATTATATTGATTATAGGGAATGGCAGGATCAACAGCAATAAGGCAGCCTCGCAGTTTTCTAAACAAACTGGCATCTTCCCAAAAAAAAAAGGCTTACATTCGGAAGGGAAAAATATTCGGCAGGAGGAAAACCGCGCATTTTGGCTCGTCGTCGCCCGCAAGATCCGTAACGGGCAGTTTCTGGACGGAGGTTAAGAAGGGTAATTTTTAAAAAGTTTTTCCTCTTCTTTTGATTGGCTCGTAGCAGCTTTGTATGGCTCCAAAATAGAAGTAAAGGACGCACACATCTTAATGGAGAGTTTCGCTGGCTTGGGTTTCCCCAAAAATGTGGATTTATTGCATTCGTGGGAGGGATTGTGGCCTCGCAATCCACCGAAGGAGGCCCTTCGCTAAAGCGGAGAAACATCTCTTATATTAAGCCGTCTCGAGAAATGGGTTGGTTTTCATGCGAGGGAAGAGATGCCCAAACTCCGAGTCAAACAGAACTGAGACAGAAGAAAAGAGGACGAAACTAAAATCCACGCAAAATTGTTCTGCGGTAGCAGCAACGAGGGTGAGAAAAACACCCCAGAAAACAACGACACGAAGATGGCAGGAGGCGATGAGAGCGGAGATCCGTTTACTCGTCGGTCCGACGACAGAGCTGTCTAAAAAGGATGAAAACCGGGACGCGACGAGAGCGAGTATCCGTCTGCCCGTCGGTCCGACGATAGAGCTGTCTAAAAAGGACGAAGACCGGGATGCGACGAGAGCGAGTATCCGTTTGCTCGTCGGTCCAACGATAGAGCTGTCTAAAAAGGACGAAGACCGGGATGCGACGAGAGCGAGTATCCGTTTGCTCATCAGTCTGACAATAGAGCTTTCTAAAAAGCTACGACCCCTTTTCGGACAGGACGAAAATTGGGATGCAACAAGAGCGAGTATCCTTTTGCCCGTCGGTCCAACGATAGAGCTGTCTAAAAAGGACGAAAACCGGAACGAGACGAGAGTGAGTATCCGTTTGCTCGTCGGTCCGACGATAGAGCTGTCTGAAAAGCTCTACCGCCCCATTTTCGACAGGACCAAAATTGGGATGCAACGAGAGCGAGTATCCGTTTGCCTGTTGGTCCGACGATAGAGCTGTCTAAAAAGGACGAAAACTGGGATGCGACGAGAGCGAGTATCTGTTTGTTTGTCGGCCCAATGATAGAGCTGTCTAAAAAGGACGAAAACCAGGACGTGACGAGAGCGAGTATCCATTTGCTCGTCGGTCCGATGATAGAACTGTCTGAAAAGCTACCGCCCCTTTTTCGACAGGACCAAAATTGGGACGCAACGAGAGCTAGTATCTGTTTCCTCGTTGGCCCGACAATAGAGCTGTCTAAAAAGGATGAAAACCGGAACGCGACGAGTGCGAGTATCCATTTGCCCGTCAGTCCGACGATAGAGCTGTCTAA
Source organism: Anolis sagrei ordinatus (assembly GCF_025583915.1). Classification (NCBI taxonomy): domain Eukaryota; kingdom Metazoa; phylum Chordata; class Lepidosauria; order Squamata; family Anolidae; genus Anolis; species Anolis sagrei. The sequence goes on from NW_026844811.1 coordinate 6,133,490, forward strand.
AAAGGACGAAAACCGGGACGCGACGAGAGCAAATATCCGTTTGCTCGTCGGCCCGACGATAAATCCGTCCGATGGATGCTTCAGTCTAGCGCTGGCCAAGAAGGGAGGTAGAACCTCTGCAAGGAGCCCTCTAAGAGCCGCTCCATCCACAAGGCAAGTCGGTTGAGTTTCCGCTTGGCGAGCCGGGCCTGCGGGCTGGAGGAGGAAGAGGACGCCTTGCCCCGGTCGGGTTGCTCCTCCTCCCCGGGACGGGGCTCTGTGCCGCCGACAGTGCTGCCCTCCTCCCCGCGGCGCGGCTTGAAGAGGCAGAAGTACTTCTTGTGGCCGTTGAGGGCCAGGACGTGGCCGGCGTAGTCCCGCTCCAGGAAGTGCTTGTCGTACTGGTTGGGGATGGGGGCCGCGTCCTGGGCGAACTCCAACACCGTCTCCAGCCACTCGCGGTGCTTGTCCAGGTTGAGGAAGGAGAAGTGCAGGGTGCTGCTCCTGTGAGGAGGGAAAGGGAGCAACGTTAGCATCCGGGGGGATCAGAGTCTCCTCCTCTAGAGCAGTGTTTCTCAACCTGGGGGTCGCGACCCCTGTGGGGGTCACGAGGGGGCGTGAGAGGGGTCGCCAAAGACCATCAGAAAACACAGTATTTTCTGTTGGTCATGGGGGTTCCGTGTGGGAAGTTTGGGGCAATTCTATCATTGGTGGGGTTCAAGGGGCTCTTTGATTGTAGGTGAACTATAAATCCCAGCAGCTACAACTCCCAAATGTCAAGGTCTATTTTCCCCAAACCCCACCAGTGTTCACATTTGGCCATATTGAGTATTTGTACCAAGTTTGGTCCAGATCCATCCTTCTTTGAATCCACAGTGCTCTCGAGATGTAGGTGAACTACAACTCTCAAACTCAATGCCCACCAAATCCTTCTAGTATTTTCTGTTGGTCATGGGAGAACTGTGTGCCAAGTGTGGTTCAATTCCATCATTGATGGGGTTCAGAATGCTCTTTGATTGTAGGTGAACTACAAATCCCAGCAACTACAACTCCCAAATGACAAAATCAATATTTTTTGAGTGAAGGACATACATTGGGTTGTTAGGTGTCTTGTCTCCAAATTTGGTGTCAATTTGTCCAGTGGTTTTTGCGTTCTGTTAACCCCACAAACGAACATTACATTTTTATTTATATAGATTGCTTGGTCCCATAACCAGGTTTTGAGTTTATATGATATAATAATAATAATAACAACAACAATAATAATTTATAATTTATAATAATGGACAATAATTTAACAGTAATTCTATTTTTCTTTATGAATTAGTCTAATAATAATAAATAATTCAACAACATCACAGCACAAGGAGAGAGAATACACTGTACATGACTTCCTTATATACAATTCATTTACACATAGCAATCAAGTCTAATAATAATTAATTATAATAATGGACAATAATTTAACAGTAATTCTATTTTTCTTTATGAATCTTAGTCTAATAATAATAAATTATAATAATGAGTAATAATTTAACAATAATTCTATTTTTCTTTATGAATCTTAATTCTAATAATAATAATAATTTATAATAATGGATAATAATTATAAGTTATTCCTTTTGTACTGTGAAGGGGTAATAATAATAATAATAATAAAATAATAATAATAATAATAATAAATTATAATAATGGACAATAATTTAACAGTAATTCCATTTTTCTTTATGAATCTTAGTCCAATAATAATAATAAATTATAATAATGGAGCATAATTTAATAGTAAGGGGGTTGGACTAGAACCGTGATGGTGAACCTATGACACGTGTCTCAGCACTGACACGCATCACTGGACTACAACAACAACAACCACAACCACAACCACAACCACAACAACATAATAATAATAATAGTTATAATAAAGCATAATAATATTTTCCAGTAATTCCATTTTTCTTTATGAATCTTAGTCTAATAATAATAATAAATTATAATAATGAGTAATAATTTAACAATAATTCTATTTTTCTTTATGAATCTTAATCCTAATAATAATAATAAATTATAATAATGGATAATAATTATCCATTATGATGGTGAACCTATGACACGCGGATCAGCACTGACACACATCACTGGACTAGAACAACAACAACCACAACCACAACCACAACAACCTAATAATAATAATAATAATAATAATAGTTATAATAAAGGATAATAATATTTTCCAGTAATTCTATTTTTCTTTATGAATCTTAGTCTAATAATAATAAATTATAATAATGGATAATAATTTAATAGTAAGGGGGTTGGAGTAGAGCCATGATGGTGAACCTATGACACGCGTCTCAGCACTGACACGCATCACTGGACTAGAACAACCACAACCACAACCACAACAACCTAATAATAATAATAATAATAATAATAATAATAATAATAGTTATAATAAATGATAATAATTTAATAGTAAGGGGGTTGGAGTAGAACCATGATGGTGAACCTGACACGCGGATCAGCACTGACACGCATCACTGGACTACAACAACCACAACCACAACCACAACAACCTAATAATAATAATAATAATAATAATAATAATAGTTATAATAAATGATAATAATTTAATAGTAAGGGGGTTGGAGTAGAACCATGATGGTGAACCTGACACGCGGATCAGCACTGACACGCATCACTGGACTAGAACAACCACAACCACAACCACAACCACAACCACAACAACCTAATAAGAATGATAATAATAATAGTTATAATAAAGGAGACGAGACGCACCCGGTGAAGGAGTAGACTTCGAGGGCGAACTTCTGGAGCAGAGGGGTCTTGGTGGCGTTGGAGAGGACCAGCACCACGTTCATGTGCCCGGGCCTCAGGCGCACCAGGTTGCTGGTGTAGGTGATGTCCGTCAGCTCCGTCACCTCCACAAAGCCCTTCTTGGGCATCCTGCGTGCAAAGACAGACAGACATACGTTGTTGTTGTCGTCCTCGTCCCCCCAGACCTCCGCTTGGACCCCAAACGCAAACCCTGGGGGAGAGACCTGCTCTCTTTGTGGACACCGGTGTCGTTCCTCTCGCTCTTGGAAGGACCCTCTTCCTTCTTGGGCGGAGGAGAATCCCGCTCGTCACTCGAGTCGCTGGAAAAAAAACAATCTCTGAGAGATAGTTTTCCTAATAGGACACCAAACCGTACTGTCCTAACTGTTCGCCAGGTTAGATGGAACCCTAGAGTTGGAGGAGAACCCCAAGGGCCATCCAGTCCAACCTGTTTCTAGGAAGACACTGTCTGATCCCTCCCGGAAGATGGCTACCCAGCCTCTGATTCAAAATCCTGAAGAATCTCCTTCTTCTCCTTCACCTTCTCCTTCACCTCCTCCTCCCTTCTCCTCCTTCACCTTCTCCTTCCTTCTCCTCCTTCACCTTCTCCTTCACCTTCTCCTTCCTTCTCCTTCTCCTTTCCCTTCTCCTTCCTTCTCTCCTTCTTCTCCTTCCTTCTCCTTCCTTCTCCTTCTTCTCCTTCACCTTCTCCTCCCTTCTCCTTCACCTCCTCCTCCCTTCTCCTCCTTCACCTTCTCCTCCCTTCTCCTCCTTCACCTTCTCCTTCCTTCACCTTCTCCTTCACCTTCTCCTTCCTTCTCCTCCTTCACCTTCTCCTTCCTTCTCCTTCACCTTCTTCTCCTTCACCTTCTCCTTCCTTCTCCTTCACCTTCTCCTTCTCCTTCCTTCTCCTTCACCTTCTCCTTCACCTCCTCCCTTCTCCTCCTTCACCTTCTCCTTCCTTCTCCTCCTTCTCCTTCTCCTTCTTCTCCTTCACCTTCTCCTCCCTTCTCCTTCACCTCCTCCTCCCTTCTCCTCCTTCACCTTCTCCTCCCTTCTCCTCCTTCACCTTCTCCTTCCTTCTCCTTCACCTTCTCCTTCCTTCTCCTTCACCTTCTCCTTCACCTTCTCCTTCCTTCTCCTCCTTCACCTTCTCCTTCCTTCTCCTTCACCTTCTTCTCCTTCACCTTCTCCTTCCTTCTCCTTCACCTTCTCCTTCTCCTTCCTTCTCCTTCACCTCCTCCTCCCTTCTCCTCCTTCACCTTCTCCTCCCTTCTCCTCCTTCACCTTCTCCTTCCTTCTCCTTCACCTTCTCCTTCACCTTCTCCTTCCTTCTCCTCCTTCACCTTCTCCTTCCTTCTCCTTCTCCTTCCTTCTCCTCCTTCACCATCTCCTTCCTTCTCCTTCACCTTCTCCTTCACCTTCTCCTTCCTTCTCCTCCTTCACCTTCTCCTTCCTTCTCCTTCACCTTCCCCTTCACCTTCTCCTTCCTTCTCCTCCTTCACCTTCTCCTTCCTTCTCCTTCACCTTCTTCTCCTTCACCTTCTCCTTCCTTCTCCTTCACCTTCTCCTTCCTTCTCCTTCACCTTCTCCTTCACCTCCTCCTCCCTTCTCCTCCTTCACCTTCTCCTCCCTTCTCCTCCTTCACCTTCTCCTTCCTTCTCCTTCACCTTCTCCTTCACCTTCTCCTTCCTTCTCCTCCTTCACCTTCTCCTTCCTTCTCCTTCTCCTTCCTTCTCCTCCTTCACCATCTCCTTCCTTCTCCTTCACCTTCTCCTTCACCTTCTCCTTCCTTCTCCTCCTTCACCTTCTCCTTCCTTCTCCTTCACCTTCTCCTCCTTCACCTTCTCCTTCTTCTCCTTCACCTCCTCCTCCCTTCTTCACCTTTTCCTTCACCTTCTGCTGCTGCTTCTTCTTCTTATCATTTATTATTATTATTATTAATTATTATTATTATTATTAATTATTTTTAAACTCATAACGGCCATCCAATCCAACCCCATCTGCCAGGCAGAAAGATAATAATAATAATAATAATAATAATAATAATAATAAATTACAATAATTGATAATAATATAATATTAATTCTATTATATTATTATCAATTATTGTAATTTATTATTATTTTATTATATTATTGTTATTATTATTATTAATAATAATAACAATATAGATAGAAGGATAGAATTGTTATATTATTATTTGTTGTAATAATAATAATTATTATTATTATTATTATTCTCATAGAGCTGGAAGGAACCCCATAGGCCATCCAGTCCAACGCCTTTCTGCCATAAAGGAAGATATAATAATTACTATTAAATCATTATCAATTAATACTATAATGTCTTATTATTATTATTATTAATATTATTAGACTCATAGGGTTGGAAGGAACCTCAAAGGCCATCCAGACCAATCCCCTTCTGCCATAAAGGAAGATATAATAATTACTATTAAATCATTATTAGTTAATACTATAATGTCTTATTATTATTATTATTAATATTATTAGACTCATAGGGTTGGAAGGAACCCCAAAGGCCATCCAGACCAATCCCCTTCTGCCATAAAGGAAGATATAATAATTACTATTAAATCATTATCAATTAATTTATAATGTATTATTATAATGTATTATTATTATTATTATTATTATTATTATTATTATTACTATTATTACTATTACTATACTCATAGGGTTGGAGGGAACCCCAAAGGCTATCCAGTTCAACCACATCTGCCAGGCAGAAAGATAGAATTAATATTATATTATTATCAATTATTGTAATTTATTATTATTATTATTATTATTATTATTATTATTATTATTAACAATAGCAATATAGATAGGATAGAATTATTATATTATTTGTTATTATTATTATTATTATTATTATTATTATTATTCTCATAGAGTTGGAAGGGACCCCATAGACCATCCGGTCCAACCCCCTTCTGCCATAAAGGAAGATATAATAATTACTATTAAATCATTATTAGTTAATATTATAATGTCTTATTATTATTATTATTATTATTATTAATATTAATAATAATAATAGACTCATAGGGTTGGAAGGAACCCTAAAGGCCATCCGGTCCAACCCCCTTCTGCCATAAAGGAAGATATAATAATTACTATTAAATCATTCTCAATTAATTTATAATGTATTATTATTATTATTATTATTATTATTATTAAACTCACAAAGGCCATCCAATCCAACCCCATCTGCCAGGCAGAAAGATAAAATTAATATTATATTATTATCAATTATTGTAATTTATTATTATTATTATTATTATTATTATTATTATTATTATTATTATTAACAATAGCAATATAGATAGAAGGATAGAATTATATTATTTGTTATTATTATTATTATTATTATTATTATTATTATTATTCTCATAGAGTTGGAAGGGACCCCATAGACCATCCAGTCCAACCCCCTTCTGCCATAAAGGAAGATATAATAATTACTATTAAATCATTACCAGTTAATATTATACTGTATTATCATTATTATTATTATTAATAATAATAATAATAATAATAATAATAATAACAATAATAGACTCATAGGGTTGGAAGGAATCCCAAAGGCCATCCGATCCAACCCCCTTCTGCCATAAAGGAAGATATAATAATTACTATTAAATCATTATCAATTAATACTATATTTTATTGTTATTTCTCTTGTTGTTGTTGTTATTGTTATTATTGTTGTTGTTGTTGTTGTTGTTGTTGTTGTTGTACCTGAAAGCCTGAACGATGACCGTCCCGAAGAGGATGAAGAGGGCCGAGAAAATCAAGGACAAGAGAGGCATCATTTCTCTCCTGGAAGAGAGGCAGAATAATAATAATAATAATAATAATAATAATAATAATAATAATAATAATAGAATCCTAGAGTTGAAAGGGACCCCCAAGGGCCATCTACCCTGACTCCTTTCTGCCTGGCAGAACAACAAACAACACCTGATCCCTCCTGACAAATGGCCATCCAAGCTCTGCTAATAATAATAATAATAATAATAATAATAATAATAATAATAATAGAATCCTAGAGTTGGAAGAGAGCCCCAAATGTCATCCAGTCTGACCCCGTTCTGCCAGGCAAGCATCACCCGATCCTTCCCAAGAGATGACCATCCAAACTCTTCTTCTAATAATAATAAACATTAATGCTGATCATGGTAACAATAACTACTAGAATTTCTATTGTCATAGGAACTCTGTTACAAAACAGGAGCTTTTTTGTTGAGTTCCAGGGTCAGAAAAACTGATGGCGGAAACAGAAGAATGGCCTGCCTCAGGGGAGCGTGCTTGCTCCATCCATGTTCAACATCTACACAAATGACCAGTGTGGGGCGTAACATTGCACATCACTGAATACGTGATGCCACACCACATATGTAGTTTTCTGTCACCACTTTAATACCTGGGACGTACTCTGTTTCTGTCCTTTTACAGGTGCTTTTCTTCTTGACTCAGTGAGGGGAAAAAGAATTTCCTTTCTAAATCCCTTTACTGCCTTGTCCTGCTGCAGTTTCCCTTTTTAAATTGGCTGGGGCTTTCTTGTGAGCTGTTAAACCTTTGTGCTTTATATCACAGGCTTGAGACACTCCGGTAAGCAACCAAGTAACAAAGTTTATTTATAGCTTCTGGTTCCAATGCTTTATGGTTACACTTGTATTTTGTTAGTCTCGAGTCTTACATTCAGTATCATTCACTCAGTTGACTTTTCTTATGAAACTCTCACTGTCTCACATCAACGAATATGTTACTTTCTTCATATACTCTTGGCTGACCTATATTCTGACTTAGGCCACACTGGCGCCTTTTTATTTTTCCTTAAACCTTGAGCTCTATTTCCCGACTGCCTCTTTCAAACTTTATTTATTTATTTATTTATTTATTTATTATTTGAACGTATATGCCGCCACTCCCCTGGGGCTCAGAGCGGCTTACAAGAATGGCTAAAATCTAACAAAATTTAAAAGCAATTTAAAACAATTTAAAAACAGCAATATCAAACATTAAAAGCCTGTCGAAACAGGTATGTCTTACATGCCCTGCGGAAAGCTGGTAAGTCCCGCAAGGCACAGACTTCAGGTGGCAGAGTATTCCAGAGTGATGGTGCCACTGCTGTGAAGGCTCTGCGTCTGGTTGCTGTTAGACGCAAGGTCTTGACACTGGGAATTTCCAATAGATCTTGGTCCTCAGAACGGAGGGATCTCTGGGGTTGGGAGAGGGTGAGGTGGTCCCTCAGGTATATGGGCCCCAGACCATGCAAGGCCTTCAAGGTGAGGACCATCCCTTTGAAAGTGATCCAGTGCTCAATTGGTAACCAACGCAGCTGTAGTAAGATTGGGGTGATGTGGCATCTCATCGGAGTTCCCGCAAGAAGCCGAGCAGCTGCATTTTGTACCAACTTGAGCTTCCGGATCACCGACAGAGGAAGGCCAATGTAGAGGGCGTTACAGTAGTCCAGTCTTGAGATGACCGTGGCCTGGATCACCGTAGCCAGGTCGTCCCTGGACAGGGAGGGGGCCAGCCGTCTAGCCTGCCGCAGGTGAAAGAAGGCAGTTCTGCTCACGGCGGAGAGAGACCTGGGCCTCCATCATGAGCAGAGGGTCCAAAAGGACTCCTAGGCTCTTGACCAGCGGTGATGGGCGTAACGCCTCGCCATCCAGGGTAGGCAGCTGGATATCCCCACTGCCCGGTCGACCCAGCCAGAGGATCTCCGTCTTTGCCGGATTCACCCTCAACCTGCTGGCACGCAGCCATCCAGTAATGGCCTCAAGTCACTGATGGAAACAATCGGGTACAGAGTCCGGTCGGCCTTCCATCTTCAGCACCAGCTGAGTGTCATCCGCGTACTGGTAACACTCCAGCCCAAAACCTTGAACCAGCTGAGCAAGTGGTTGCATATAGATGTCAAACAACAGAGGGGAGAGAATGGTCCCGAGGAACCCCACAAGACAGAGGGGACCTCTCGGAGACCAGGCCTCCCCTCTCCAGTCGCTGTCCATGGTTGTGAAGAAAGGAGGACAGCCAGTTTAAAGTTTTCTGTCACCACTTTAATACCTGGGACTCTGTTTCTGTCCTTTTACAGGTGCTTTTCTTCTTGACTCAGTGAGGGGAAAAAGAATTCCCTTTCTAAATCCCTTTACCGCCTTAGAATCATAGAATCATAGAATCAAAGAGTTGGAAGAGACCTCATGGGCCATCCAGTCCAACCCCCTACCAAGAAGCAGGAATATTGCCTTGTACTGCTGCAGTTTCTCTTTTTAAATTGGCTGGGGCTTTCTTGTGAGCTGTTAAACCGTTGTGCTTTATATCACAGGTTTGAGACACTCTGGTAAGCAACCAAGTAACAAAGTTTATTTATAGCTTCTGGTTCCAATGCTCTATTTCCCAACTGCTTCTCTCTAACCGAGGTTCCTAACAGCTCCCTTTTTTTTTAACTCACAAACTCTAACTGCCTCTTTCAAACTTGACTCCGCCTCTTTTAGAATGTTCAGTTCCGTAACTGCCATTCTGGCTCAAATCCTGGCATACTCTCATCTGCATACGACCAGTCGGCTTCACATATGCAAATTAATCCTGCCTTCACTGTTGCTACCCTATTTGAGCCAATTCTTCCCTATCAACCATATTGTAACCTAGAGCTACACACCAAAAATACAACATAGATCATAAAATTCACTACAACCAGCTACTGCCAGAAGGGACAGAGAGTTTCATCTATGCTGATGACCATGCCATCACCGCTCAAAGCAGGGAGTTTTGAAATGGTTGAACAGAAGCTCTCCAAACCCAAGTCGATATCAAAGGCTCACCAGTTGCTGTGGAAGAGACTGTCCCAGCAGTCGGAGAAGTAGTCAACGCTGGAATAGATCCATCGCAGGAAGAAAACCTACCGAAGAAGGATGAGAGTGAATTAGAGGGATGAGAGAGAGAGAGAGAGAGAGATGAGAAATGGGTGAGAGACAATGAGAGATATCTAGATGACAAATGAGAGAAGAGTTGAATGAAAAGTAATGCCTCCACCTTCAAAACTCCTCAACAGATGGCAGTACTGGTATGCGGCAGGTACTGGCTTGTTCAGTAGACTCTCCTCTACAGTTCCATTTTGGCAAGAAGCCGTAGCATTGAACAGACCTTCGTAACTCCTGAATAGATGGCAGTACTGGTATGTGGCCAGTACTGGCTTGTTCAGTAGACTCTCCTCTACAGTTCCATTTTGACAGGAAGCCTTAGCATTGAACGGACTTTCGTAACTCCTGAATAGATGGCAGTAGTGGTAGGCGGCAGGTACTGGCTTGTTCAGTACTCTCTTGTACAGTTCCATTTTGCCGGGAAGCCTGAGCATTGTACGGACTTTCGTAACTCCTGAATAGATGGCAGTACCGGTATGCGGCTGCCCAAATGGTAGGGCCGGGAGGGCAGCCCTCCGCCTGCCCCCCGCACCCTTCCCAGCTGGGAAAGGTGCAGGGGTCGGGCAGAAAGGCTGCCCAAATGGCAGGGCTGGGAGGGCAGCCCTCCGCCTCCCCCCTGCGCCCTTCCCAGCTGGGAAAGGCGCGGGGGTCGGGCAGAAAAACTGCCCAAACGGTAGGGCCGGGAGGACAGCCCTCCGCCTGCCCCTCGCACCCTGCTCTAACGGCAAGGCGCGCCATTTCCTGCAAGCTCCTCCTCTTGGCACCACACAGCCCTGTGGGAAGAGCAGGAGGAGGAGCTGATCAGGAGTGCTAGCTTTTTGGCTGGTACAGGGGGGCGGCAGCCATTTTGGAGGGGGCGGGGCCATCCAAGGCAGCTTCACGACCTCCTGAAAATGGCCCTACGACCCTCCTGGGGGTTGCGAACCCCAGGTTGAGAACCGCTGCTATAAGCCCAATAGTCTCTCCTCAAACTCCTTTCAAAGGAAATGCCACACAATGAAACAGGAAATAACACTTTCAAACGAGGAATAGATTTTCCTTTTCAGCTTTTGTGATGTAGCGCTATTCCTTGGCCAAAGGACTTACGGGTGCGAGTTCGTCGTTCAGGTCCATCAGGACGGCGTCGCCAGAGAGGAAGCCCGGCTCTGTCCGCAGCTGACCCAACAGATCCAGAAGCAGGAAGTGATCGTCTTCACTTCCGAGCCAGGGATCTTCCAGGGCCTTGTAGGCCACCCTCCCGACGTCGTTGCGCCGCTCCAGGATGACCACCTGAAGAAAAGAATATAGTGTGTCTATCGTATCTATGGCTGGATGGTCATCTGTCAGGAGGAATTGGATGGTGTCTTACTTTACGGCCTTTGGGGTCTCTCCTGACTCTAGGATCCTATCATCATCTATATATATAAAAATACTCTGTTCGTTCTGAGTGACATCGTAACTCAAAATCCGCTGGACAAACTACTGCCAAATTTGGCCACAAGACACCTACTAACCCAAGGAGTGACCATCGCTCAAAAAATTGATTTTGTCATTTGGGAGTTGTAGTTGCTGGGATTTATAGTTCACCTACCATCAAAGAGCATTCTGAACTCTACCAACAATGGAATTGAACCAAACTTGGCACACAGGACTCCCATGACCAACAGAAAATACCAGAAGGGTTTGGTGGTCATTGACCTTGGGTTTTGGAGTTTCGGTTCACCTACATCCAGAGAGCACTGTGGACTGAAACAATGAAGGATCTGGATCACACTTGGCCCAAATACCCCATATGCCCAAATATGTACACAGATGGAGTTTGGGGGAAATAGGAGCTTTCTGTCTTATGATCGGGCATCAAGCATTCTGCTTTAGCGTTTTGCCTTTTGTATTGACAACTGCCCCGCGTGTTTCTACTAAGTGTATGGCTATCATATCTGTGGCTGGATGGCCATCTGTTGGGAGGACTTTGATGGTATTTTCCTTTATGGCAGAAGCGGGTTGGACTGGGGTCTTCTTCTTATGATAGATATGGAACCTACTTTATCTATCTATCAAGGGTACTTTTTGTGCTTTTCCTGCATAGCAAAGGGTTGGACTAGATGGCTCATGAGGTCTCTTCTAACTCTATTATTTTATAACGGATCTCCGAATGGATCTTCCTTTATGTCCCACCCCGGAGTCTTCCGGGGAGGCTTCCGGGGAGGCCCTGCTCTCGACCCCGCCTCTATCACAAGTGAGGTTGGCAGGGACGAGGAGCAGGGCCTTCTCGGTGGTGGCCCCTCACCTGTGGAATTCACTCCCCGGGGAAATTAGATCTGCAACATCGCTCCTTTCCTTCAGGAAAAAACTGAAAACATAGATTTGGGACCAGGCATTCGGACAATCGGGCAGACGAAGAAAGAACTTTGACGATGATTAGGAAATGATTAATGGATTAGTACTATGGAACTCTGAAAGACGGAACGCTGAGCACGAGAGTCGTTTTTATATGATTTTTATATGATGTGTTATGTACTAGTTGTGGACTGTTTTAATTGTGATAACTGTTTTTAACTTTGGTTTTTGTATATTTTGTGTAAAGTGTATAGGCATCAAATTGTGCCTTTTTTGTAAGCCGCCCCGAGTCCTCCCTCGGGGGTTGAGAAGGGCGGGGTAAAAGTACCTGTGATAATAAATAAATAAATAAATAACCATGGCTGGACGGTCATCTGCCAGAAGGGATCAGATGGTGTCTTCCTTTATGGCAGAAAAGGGTTGTACTGGTTGGCCTTTGGGGGTGTCTTACAACTCTAGGATTCTATGATACAGAATATCTATCTATCTATCTATCCATCCATCCATCCATCCATCCATCCATCCATCCATCCATCCATCCATCTATCTATCATATCCATGGCTGGATGGCCCTCTGTCAGGAGGGAACGGATGCTGTCTTTCTAGTGCACTCACCGCCGACTTCCCCCAGAGTCCCTCCTGGTTGGGGAGCAAGGTGTGGACAAACTGCTGCTGGTAGTTGCTGTAGATGTGGACAAACCTCAGGGTGTCCTTGGTGTTGGCCAGGGCAAAGGCCAAGAAGGCTTCGTAGCCGGCCTCGTACTTCTGCCCCTCGCCCGTGATCAGCACCACGCAGTACCTGGGCAGCGAGGAGAAAGGGAAGAAACGCCATTTTGTTGAATGAATAAAATTGTATGATTGGGGTCTGGCCAACAATTTCCTCCCACCCATGATACAATAGACTCCTGTAAAGATTTAATTTACTAACAAAGCTCCGTACACGCTCTGGTCACATCCTGCCTTGACTACTGCAATGCTCTCTACGTGGGGCTGCCCTTGAAAACGGCCCAGAAGCTTCAGCTAGTCCAGCGCGCGGCAGCCATGTTACTAACAGGAGCGGGACGCAGGGAGCACACAACGCTCTGCAACGCTCTCTACGGGGGGCTGCCCTTGAAGACGGCCCGGAAGCTCCAGCTAGTCCAGCGCGCGGCAGCCATGTTACTAACAGGAGCGGGACGCAGGGAGCACAACGCCCTTGTTGTTCCAGCTCCACTGGCTGCCGATCTGCTACCGGGCCCAATTCAAGGTGCTGGTGTTGGCCTACAAAGCCCTAAACGGTTCCGGCCCAAAATACCTTCTGACCGCATCTCGGCCTATGAGCCCACGAGGACCTTGAGATCGTCTGGGGAGGCCCTTCTCTCGATCCCGCCTGCCTCACAGGCACGTCTTGCGGGGACGAGGGATAGGGCCTTCTCGGTGGTGGCCCCCCGGCTGTGGAACACCCTCCCTGTAGACATCAGACAGGCGCCCTCCCTTATGACATTCCGCAAGAGACTAAAGACGTGGTTTTTTGAGAAGGCGTTTGACTAAGTGCTACAACAATTGGCAATGATGATTGGAACGGAATATGGATAACGAGATTGGATTGTGATTCTATGATGAGACGTCACGAATGACTTAGTGTAATTGTATTATTGATAGTGATGTTGTTATTGTTGTTTATGATATTGCTTTTATTGTAAATTTTTTTTTATATGTTGTACACCGCCGTGAGTCGCCCTAGGGCTGAGAACGGCGGTCTACAAATGCAGTAAATAAATAAATAAATAAATATCATACTTTTATCTTCATTCCTTTTCCCCCCTTCCCCGTTTCATTATTTATTTATTTATTTAAAACATTTATATTCTGCCTTTCTCAACCCAAAGGAGACTCAGGGTGGAGCACAACATGTATACGGCAAACATTCAATGCTGGCTTATGGTCGCTTCTGGGAAATCTGCTACAAGACAGGAGCTTTTTTGTTGAGTTCCAAGGCCAGAGAAGCAGATGGCGGAAACAGAACGGCCTGCCTCAGGGGAGCGTGCTTGCTCCATCCATGTTCAACATCTACACAAATGACCAGCCACTGCCAGAAGGGACAGAGTTTCATCTATGCTGATGATTGTGCCATCACCACTCAAGGAAACCTGCTACAAACAGGAGCTTTTTTGTTGAGTTCCAGGGCCAGAGAAGCAGATGGCGGAAACAGAAGAACGGGGAGCGTGCTTGCTCCATCCATGTTCAACATCTACACAAATGACCAGCCACTGCCAGAAGGGACAGAGAGCTTCATCTATGCTGATGATCGTGCCATCACCACTCAAGGAAATCAGCTACAGAACAGGAGCTTTTTTGTTGAGTTCCAGGGCCAGAGAAGCAGATGGCGGAAACAGAAGAACGGCCTGCCTCAGGGGAGCGTGCTTGCTCCATCCATGTTCAACATCTGCACAAATGACCAGCCACTACCAGAAGGGAGAGAGAGTTTCATCTATGCTGATGATCGTGCCATCACCACTCAAGGAAATCAGCTACAGAACAGGAGCTTTTTTGTTGAGTTCCAGGGCCAGAGAAGCAGATGGCAGAAACAGAACGGCCTGCCTCAGGGAGCGTGCTTGCTCCATCCATATTTAGCATTTGCACAAATGACCAGCCACTACCAGAAGGGAGAGAGAGTTCCATCTATGCTGACGATCATGTCATCACCACTCAGGTAGGGAGATTTGAGATAGCTGAACAGAGAAGCTCTCTGAAGCTTTAGGTGCCCTTACTGCCTATTACAGGGAAAACCAGCTGGTTTCTAATCCATCCAAAATACAGACATGTGCTTTTCACCTTAAGAACAGACAAGCATCCCGAGCTCTGAGGATGACCTGGGAAGGAATCCCACTAGAGCACTGCAGCACACCCAAATACCTGGGAGTCACTCTGGACCGTGCTCTGACCTACAAGACGCACTGCCTGAACATCAAGCAAAAAGTGGGCGCTAGAAACAATATCATACGAAAGCTGACTGGCACAATCTGGGGATCACAACCAGACACAGTGAAGACATCTGCCCTTGCGCTAGGCTACTCTGCTGCTGAGTATGCGTGCCCAGTGTGGAACACATCTCACCATGCTGAGACATTGGATGTGGCTCTTAATGAGACATGCTGCATTATCACGGGGTGTCTGCACTCTACACCACTGGAGAAATTACACTGCTTAGCCGGTATTGCACCACCTGACATTCGCCGGGAAGTAGCAGCCAATAGTGAAAGGACCAAGGCAGAGACATCTCCGGCTCATCCCCTGTTTGGGTATCAGCCACCACGTCAATGACTTAAATCAAGACATAGTTTTCTAAGATCTACAGAGACACTCGCTGGAACACCCCAGCAAGCGAGAGTCCAAAAGTGGCAGGCTCAAACCCAGAACCTCAACCCATGGCTGATACCAAATAAGAGACTCCTTCCTGGGCACACAGAAGACTGGGCGACACTGAACAGACTGCACTCCCACGACGAACAGAAAATATATATCAGTGATTGGTTGTGGGGGGGCGGGGGCAAAATACTGTTTGCTTATCATTGAAAATTACCTAGGGCCACCTCTGTACACAGGCACCAACATTTGCGAATGACTGCTGCCCCCTCCTCTGTTTTTGCAAACTTTTATATACCCTCAGGTAAACAAGAATATTTTTGTCATGGAAAGTACTTTGACCTTTACTCTTCCTGTCCCATCAACCTCTTGATGGAAAGGACCTTCTTGCACCGGCAAACTTTGCGCTTAACCACAAACCAACTTCCTATGCAAGCTCACTAATATAACGACTTTTCCAAAAACCAAAACCTTGAACTTTGTATGACCTCTATACTAACATTTCGGTTCAAGATTTTAATTTTTAATATTTCTTAGGCTTATGCCTCCTTCAGAATCTCATCCAAACTTTTATATACCCTCAGGGAAACAAGACTATTTTTGTCATGGAAAGTACTTTGACCTTTACTCTTCCTGTCCCATCAACCTCTTGATGGAAAGGACCTTCTTGCACCGGCAAACTTTGCACTTAACCGCAAACCAACTTCCTATGCAAGCTCGCTAATATAACAACTTTTCAAAAAGCCAAAACCTTGAACTTTGTATGACCTTTGTATGATTTCGGTTCAAGCTTTTAATTTTTAATATTTCTTAGGCTTATGCCTCCTTCAGAATCTCATCCAAACTTTTATATACCCTCAGGGAAACAAGACTATTTTTGTCATGGAAAGTACTTTGACCTTTACTCTTCCTGTCCCATCAACCTCTTGATGGAAAGGACCTTCTTGCACCGGCAAACTTTGCACTTAACCGCAAACCAACTTCCTATGCAAGCTCGCTAATATAACAACTTTTCAAAAAGCCAAAACCTTGAACTTTGTATGACCTTTGTATGATTTCGGTTCAAGCTTTTAATTTTTAATATTTCTTAGGCTTATGCCTCCTTCAGAATCTCATCCAAACTTTTATATACCCTCAGGGAAACAAGACTATTTTTGTCATGGAAAGTACTTTGACCTTTACTCTTCCTGTCCCATCAACCTCTTGATGGAAAGGACCTTCTTGCACCGGCAAACTTTGCACTTAACCGCAAACCAACTTCCTATGCAAGCTCGCTAATATAACAACTTTTCAAAAAGCCAAAACCTTGAACTTTGTATGACCTTTGTATGATTTCGGTTCAAGCTTTTAATTTTTAATATTTCTTAGGCTTATGCTTCCTTCCGAATCTCATCCAAAAGTGTCCACGTAACCAACATAGCTATTATAAAGCCCATTACTGGAATCCGTGTGTCTACTTCTTTCTTATAGCACTCGGTTCCACTGAAAACGAACAAAAGGACATTTATATTTGTGACAAGAGCGCCACTGACTTGCGCTGCCGGTGGGACTTCTTGGAGGGGCACAGCTCCTGGAAGAGCTTCTGGCTGGTGAGGCGGGCCGCCATCAGGAACTTGTTCTGGGACAGGAAGTCGTCGATGAGCTGCTTCTTCATGGCCCGGGCCTAGAGGAGAGGGGCAGAAGGGGGAAGGGCCTTCATTTAATAGACCTTAGGAATAACTTATGGTAGTCTCCTTCTCTGGAGATTTTTAAGTAGAGGATGGATGGCCAACTGTTGGGAGGGATTGGATGTTGTCTTTCAGCCTGGAAAGAGGTTGGACCGGATGGCCTTTGGGGTCCTTTCCAACTCTAGGACATAATGATTCTATGTCGGGCTGGATGGCCCTCTGTCAGGAGGGCTTTGATGGTGTCCTTCTTGGCAGAAGGGGTTTGGACTGGATGGCCCTTGGGATTCCATCCAACTATGAGTCATAATAATAATAATAATAATAATAATATATAATAATATTAATATATAATAATAATAATAATAATAATAATAATAATAATGTATTGTCGAAGGCTTTCTTGCCCCACCCCAACCATTCCATAGATATATAAACCCATTTTCCTACTTCCAACAGACCTCACTACCTCTGAGGATGCTTGCCATAGATGCAGGCGAAACGTCAGGAGAAATGCCTCTAGAACATGGCTCTATAGCCCGAAAAAACCCACAAGAACCTAATAATAATAATAATACGTAATCATTAGCAGAACTTGAATGACCATCTGGTGGGGTTGCTTTGATTGTGTTTCTCCTGCAAGGAAGAAGCAGGGTTGGATTGGACACCCCACAAAGGCCATCCAGTCCTCCACCCCCTTCTGCCAGGCAAGAAAAGCACAACCAAAGCCCTCCCGACAGACGCCTATCCAGCCCCCAAATCATAGTTGGAAGAGACCCCGAGAGTCCATCCAGTCCATCCCTCTTCTTTCTGTCAAAGCACAATCAAAGCAGCCCTGACAGACTGCCATCCAGCCTCTGTTTCAAAGCCTCCAAAGAAGGAGCCTCCATTGGACTCTGAAGCAGAGAGTTCCACTGTTGAAGAGCTCCAAGAAGTTCTTTCGGAGGAGTTCCCTCTCTACGCGGACACTGACCTGGATGACGTCGGAGGGCTTCTCCACATTCTCCTTGAAGACCATCATGGTGGGCGTGTAGACGTTGATGTTGTACTGGCTGGAGAGGTCCTCTGTCCCCCGGAGGCCCACCGAGACGTAGCCGAAGGACAGGTACTCCCGGTAGGCAAAGGCCGTCAGCTGGAAGGGAATAATAATAAATGATAATAATAATAAATAATAATAATTAGTAATAAATAATAAGGGAGGGGGAAAGGGGTCAAACGAGGCCAGGGATCATAGAATTCTAGAGTTGAAAGAGGTGGGTAATAATAATAATAATAATAATAATAGTAATAAATAAGGGAGGGGGAAAGGGGTCAAACGAGGCCAGAGATCATAGAATTCTAGAGTTGAAATCCTAGATTTGGAAGCGGCAGGTATTATATTATTATTATTATATTATTATTATTATTATTATTATTATTATTACTGAATCATAGCATCCTAGATTTGGAAGCGACAGGTATTATATTATTATTATTATTATTATTATTTACTGAATCATAGCATCCTAGATGTGGAAGCGGCAGGTATTATATTATTATTATTATTATTATTATTATTATTATTACTGAATCATAGCATCCTAGATGTGGAAGCGGCAGGTATTATATTATTATTATTATTATTATCATTATTACTGAATTATAGTATCCTAGATTTGGAAGCGACAGGTATTATATTATTATTATTATTATTATTATTATTATTATTATTACTGAATCATAGCATCCTAGATGTGGAAGCGGCAGGTATTATATTATTATTATTATTATTATTATTATTACTGAATCATAGCATCCTAGATGTGGAAGCGACAGGTATTATATTATTATTATTATTATTATTATTATTATTACTGAATCATAGCATCCTAGATGTGGAAGCGACAGGTATTATATTATTATTATTATTATTATTATTATTATTACTGAATCATAGCATCCTAGATGTGGAAGCGGCAGGTATTATATTATTATTATTATTATTATTATTATTATTATTATTATTATTACTGAATCATAGCATCCTAGATGTGGAAGCGGCAGGTATTATATTATTATTATTATTATTATTATTATTATTATTATTTATTATTACTGAATTATAGTATCCTAGATGTGGAAGCGGCAGGTATTATATTATTATTATTATTATTATTATTATTATTATTATTATTATTATTACTGAATCATAGCATCCTAGATGTGGAAGCGGCAGGTATTATATTATTATTATTATTATTATTATTATTATTATTATTACTGAATCATAGCATCCTAGATGTGGAAGCGACAGGTATTATATTATTATTATTATTATTATTATTATTATTACTGAATCATAGCATCCTAGATGTGGAAGCGGCAGGTATTATATTATTATTATTATTATTATTATTATCATTATTACTGAATTATAGTATCCTAGATTTGGAAGCGACAGGTATTATATTATTATTATTATTATTATTATTATTATTATTATTATTATTATTACTGAATCATAGCATCCTAGATGTGGAAGCGGCAGGTATTATATTATTATTATTATTATTATTATTACTGAATCATAGCATCCTAGATGTGGAAGCGGCAGGTATTATATTATTATTATTATTATTATTATTATTACTGAATCATAGCATCCTAGATGTGGAAGCGACAGGTATTATATTATTATTATTATTATTATTATTATTACTGAATCATAGCATCCTAGATGTGGAAGCGACAGGTATTATATTATTATTATTATTATTATTATTATTATTATTATTATTATTATTACTGAATCATAGCATCCTAGATGTGGAAGCGACAGGTATTATATTATTATTATTATTATTATTATTATTATTATTATTACTGAATCATAGCATCCTAGATGTGGAAGCGGCAGG
Organism: Anolis sagrei ordinatus; assembly: GCF_025583915.1. NCBI lineage: Eukaryota > Metazoa > Chordata > Lepidosauria > Squamata > Anolidae > Anolis > Anolis sagrei. The sequence continues at coordinate 6,153,481 of NW_026844811.1, forward strand.
TATTATATTATTATTATTATTATTATTATTATTATTATTATTATTATTGAATCATAGCATCCTAGATGTGGAAGCGGCAGGTATTATTATTATTATTATTATTATTATTATTATTATTATTATTACTGAATCATAGCATCCTAGATGTGGAAGCGGCAGGTATTATATTATTATTATTATTATTATTATTAAATCATAGCATCCTAGATGTGGAAGCGGCAGGTATTATATTATTATTATTATTATTATTATTATTATTATTATTACTGAATCATAGCATCCTAGATGTGGAAGCGGCAGGTATTATATTATTATTATTATTATTATTATTATTATTATTATTATTATTACTGAATCATAGCATCCTAGATGTGGAAGCGGCAGGTATTATATTATTATTATTATTATTATTATTATTACTGAATCATAGCATCCTAGATGTGGAAGCGGCAGGTATTATATTATTATTATTATTATTATTATTATTATTATTATTATTATTATTATTACTGAATCATAGCATCCTAGATGTGGAAGCGACAGGTATTATATTATTATTATTATTATTATTATTATTATTATTATTATTATTACTGAATCATAGCATCCTAGATGTGGAAGCGGCAGGTATTATATTATTATTATTATTATTATTATTACTGAATTATAGCATCCTAGATGTGGAAGCGGCAGGTATTATATTATTATTATTATTATTATTATTATTATTATTATTATTATTATTACTGAATCATAGCATCCTAGATGTGGAAGCGGCAGGTATTATATTATTATTATTATTATTATTATTATTATTATTATTATTATTGAATCATAGCATCCTAGATGTGGAAGCGGCAGGTATTATATTATTATTATTATTATTATTATTATTATTATTATTATTATTATTACTTAATCATAGCATCCTAGATGTGGAAGCGGCATTTATTATATTATATTATTATTATTATTATTATTATTATTATTATTATTATTATTATTATTAACTGAATCATAGCATCCTAGATGTGGAAGCGACAGGTATTTATTATTATTATTATTATTATTATTATTATTACTGAATCATAGCATCCTAGATGTGGAAGCGACAGGTATTATATTATTATTATTATTATTATTATTACTGAATCATAGCATCCTAGATGTGGAAGCGGCAGGTATTATATTATTATTATTATTATCATTATTACTGAATTATAGTATCCTAGATTTGGAAGCGACAGGTATTATATTATTATTATTATTATTATTATTATTATTATTATTATTATTATTATTTCTCCCGCGTGTGAGCCACAAAGAGAGGCAGATAAAATGATGATGATGATGATTGCTATTATGTTGGACAAGACCTCCCCAAAGGTTATCCACTTCACCCCCCTTTCTGCCAGGCAGCCAAACCTAGTCAAAGCCCTCCCAATAGATGGCCTCCCAAGTCAGGCAATCCTGGAGTTGGAAGAGACCCCCAAAGGCCACCCAGTCCAGCCCCATCTCCTGACCTTGTACAGCAGCGGCACGAGGGGCATGTGGTCAAACAGAAGGACGTGGGGCTTGTTCTCCTTTTTCCAGTTGGATAGGAACTGGGCATAGTTCTTATCTGTAATCTTGAAACACAAGACAGAAGAGAAGTCAGTGCGTTCGATCTTAAGGGGAAGGTTTTTGCCTTCGACAGGTCCTCCTCTATCAGGTATTAATGAGCAATAAAATAATGATAATAATAACAATAACAACAATAACTTTTCTTTGTGAGCTGAAAGAAGAGGCAGATAATAACAACAACAACAACAACAATTCTGTCAGTGTATATTTCATGTATGATGTATGTTTAAATGTAATTTTATGAAGTGAGAATGTGACCCTGAGTTCTTGGTGTGTGAAACATTAGGGAGTGCCAGAGATAACTCCCTGCCAACTGAAGTTTGCTTAATAAAAAATAAAATAAAGCTAAACTATATATGTAATAACAGTAATAGTAATAATAATAATAATAATAATAATAGAGTATTTATTTATTTATTTATTTATTGCGGCATTTATATGCTGCTCTTCTCA
>NW_026844811.1:6160556-6169106 GCF_025583915.1 Anolis sagrei ordinatus
AACACAAGGAATAGGTTGGGATGGATTTTAACTGTGAATTTTTTTAGTACTGTTTGTGTTTCATTCCGTTTTAATGTTTGTATTGTTACTTATTTTAAACTAGCTGTCCCCTGCCACACGTTGCTGTGGCCACATGGGGGTTCTGTGTGAGAGGTCTGGTCCAATTCTATCGTTGGTGGGGTTCAGAATACTCTGTGATTGTAGGTGTACTATAAATCCCAGCACTACAACTCCCAAATGTCAAGAGTCTATTTTCCCCAAACTCCACATTTGGGCATATTTAGTAAAAAAATCTAAGTTTTCTTAGATCTACAGAGACACTCGCTGGAACACCTCAGCAAGCGAGAGTCCAAAAGTGGCAGGCCCAAACCCAGCACCTCAATCCATGGGTGATACCAAATGAGAGACTCCCCCCTGGGCACACAGAAAACTGGGCGAGTTGGAAGGCACTGAACAGACTGCGCTCTGGCACCACGAGATGCAGAGCCAACCTTAAGAAATGGGGCCACAAAGTGGAATCCACGGCATGCGAGTGCGGAGAAGAACAAACCACTGACCACCTGCTGCAATGCATCTTGAGCCCTGCCACATGCACAATGGAGGACCTTCTTGCGGCAACACCAGAGGCACTCGAAGTGGCCAGATATTGGTCAAAGGACATTTAACCAACTACCAAGTTTGCAAAATCTGTGGTTTTTAAAAATCTGTGTGTTTGTTTTGTTCTGTTAGAAATGTCATACAATGATATGGTTGCTGATGACATGATAAATAATAGTAAAAACACGCGGGGCAGTAGTCAATCCAAAAGGCAAAACGCTAAAGCAGAATGCTTGATGCCCGATCATAAAAGACAGAAATCTCCTATTTCTCCCAAACTCTATCTGTGTACATATTTGAGCATACAAAGTATTTGTGCCAAGTTTGGTCTAGATCCATCATTGTTTGGGTCCACAGTGATTTCTGGATGTAGGTGAACTACAACTCCAAAACCAAAGGACACTGCCCACCAAACCCTTCCAGTATTTTCTGTTGGTCATGGGAGAACTGTGTGCCAAGTTTGGTTCAATTCCATCGTTGGTGGGGTTCAGAATTTGATTGTAAGTGAACTATAAATCACAGCAACTACAACTCCCAAATGACAAAATCATAATGTTTTGAGTGATGGTCACTCCTTGTGTTGTGAGACGTTTTGTTGCCAAATTTGGTGTGATTTCGTTCGTTGATTCTTTTGTTTTCAAGGTATTCATGACACACAGAACATTTTTATATATATAGATTGTATACTAATGCCTTTATGTCAAGCCGAGCTGAGTCTCCTTTGGAGTGATACAGCAGGGTAATAATAATAATAATAATAATAATAATAGTAATGATGATAATGATGATGATATTGATGATGATAATAATAACAATAATAATAATGTTTGTTGATTGGAGAAAGGAAAGGGGAAAACGTATGAGGGGGTGGAAAGAAAGAAAAAGGAAGAGAAAGGAGAAAAGATAAAGGAAGGGAAGGAAGAAGGAACAAATGGAAAAGAGAGAAAAAAGAAGAGAAGGAAAGAAAGAAAGAGAGGGATAGAAAAGAGAGAAAAAGAAGAGAACGAAGGAAGGGAGAGAGGGAAGGAAGAGAGGGATAGAAAAAAGATAGAAGAAAAGCAAGGGAAGAAGAAACGGGAAAACGTATGGGGGGATGGAAGGAAAGAAAAAAGAAACAAGGGAAGAGAAAGAAGAAAAGAGAAAAGAAGGGAAGAAAAAAAGAAAGAACAAAGAGAGATCAAGAAACAGCAAAGATAAAGGAAGGGAAGGAAGGAAGAACAAATGGAAAAGAGAGAAAAAGAAGAGAAGGAAAGAAAGAAGGAAGGGAGGGAGGGAGGGAAGAGAGGGATAGAAAAAAGATAGAAGAAAAGCAATGGAAGAAGAAAAAGGGAAGGGAAAAAAGTATGGGGGGATGGAAGGAAAGAAAAAAGAAAGAAGGGAAGAGAAAGGCAGGAAAGAAAAGAAAGGAAGAAAGAAAGAAAGACAAAGGAAGATCAAGAAACAGCAAAGATAAAGGAAGGGAAGGAAGAAGGAACAAATGGAGAAAGAGAGAAAAAGAAGAGAAGGATGAAAGGAAGGGGGAGAGGGAAGGAAGAGAGAAATAGAAAAAAGAAAGAAGAAAAGCAAGGGAAGAAGAAAAAGGGGAGGGGGAAAGAATGGGGGATAGAAGGAAAGAAAAAAGGCGGGAAGGGAAAGAAAAAAGAGAAAGGGAAGAAAGAAAGAAAGAAAGAAAGAAAAAGAACAAAGAGAGATCAAGAAACAGCAAAGATAAAGGAAGGGAAGGAAGAAGGAACCAATGGAAAAGAGAGAAAAAGAAGGGAAGGAAAGAAATAATAATAATAATAATAATAATAATAATAATAATAATAATAATCCAGCATATAGATCTCGTTTGCTGTGGCAGACTGTGCTTTTGTGTCAGTAAAATAATAATAATAATAATAATAATAATAATAATAATAATAATAATAATAATTCTGCTTTTTCTTGGAGCTCAAGGCACAACAGAGTTTTAAAACGGAACAGTATTAAAATACATTATCATTATTATTATTATTATTATTACATCATCTCATCATCATCATTATCATCGCAACATAAAGTTAACGCAATTTGACACCACTTTGACTCCCAAGATTCCCTAGCACTAGAACTAGAACTCCCATGATCCCATTGCTTTAGAACCAGAACTCCCAAGATCCCATCACATTAGAACCAGAACTTTCAAGATTGCATAGCATTAGAACTAGAACCCTCAAGCATTGCTTTAGAACGAGAACTCCCAAGATCCCATTGCATTGGAACCAGAACTTCCAAGATAGCATAGCATTAGAACTAGAACTCCCAAGATCCCATAGGATTAGAACTAGAACCCGCAAGATCCCATCACTTTAGAACCAGAACTCCCAAGATACTATTGCATTAGCAGAACTCCCAAGATCCCATAGCATTAGAACTAGAACTCCCAAGATACCATAGGATTAGAACTAGAACCCGCAAGATCCCATCACTTTAGAACCAGAACTCCCAAGATACTATTGCATTAGCAGAACTCCCAAGATCCCATAGCATTAGAACTAGAACTCCCAAGATCCCATAGGATTAGAACTAGAACCCGCAAGATCCCATCACTTTAGAACCAGAACTCCCAAGATACTATTGCATTAGCAGAACTCCCAAGATCCCATAGCATTAGAACTAGAACTCCCAAGATCCCATAGCATTAGAACTAGAACTCCCAAGATCCCATAGGATTAGAACTAGAACCCGCAAGATCCCATCACTTTAGAACCAGAACTCCCAAGATACTATTGCATTAGCAGAACTCCCAAGATCCCATAGCATTAGAACTAGAACTCCCAAGATCCCATAGGATTAGAACTAGAACCCGCAAGATCCCATCACTTTAGAACCAGAACTCCCAAGATACTATTGCATTAGCAGAACTCCCAAGATCCCATAGCATTAGAACTAGAACTCCCAAGATCCCATAGCATTAGAACTAGAACTCCCAAGATCCCATAGGATTAGAACTAGAACCCGCAAGATCCCATCACTTTAGAACCAGAACTCCCAAGATACTATTGCATTAGCAGAACTCCCAAGATCCCATAGCATTAGAACTAGAACTCCCAAGATACCATAGGATTAGAACTAGAACCCGCAAGATCCCATCACTTTAGAACCAGAACTCCCAAGATACTATTGCATTAGCAGAACTCCCAAGATCCCATAGCATTAGAACTAGAACTCCCAAGATCCCATAGGATTAGAACTAGAACCCGCAAGATCCCATCACTTTAGAACCAGAACTCCCAAGATACTATTGCATTAGCAGAACTCCCAAGATCCCATAGAATTAGAACCAGAACTCCCAAGATCCCATCGTATTAGAACTAGAATTCCCAAGCTCCCATCACAGAACCAGAACTCCCAAGATTCCATTTTCCCCATCCGCTCACCATTCCCGGGCGAGCTTCTTGTAGGCCTTCTTGATCTCGGCCTGGCTGGCCGTCCGGCTGACCCCCAGGATCCGGTAGGGGTCGAAATCAATGGCCGACAAGATCTGCAGGGCCAGGACGAGGAAGAGGAGCGCCACCAGCGAGACGCTCAGCCGCTTCATCTCCATCTTGCTTCCTGAACAAAACGAAGCGGAGAGAGGTCAGGAGAGGCCAGAAATATCCATATCTATTATTGTTGTTGTAATTATTATTATTTTACTGACACAATAATAATAATAATAATAATAATAATAATTCCAATAGACACAATCACAATAGAGATGACAATGGGCGGGCCACATATTCCGAATAAGAAACAATTAACAGACTATCTATATATATATAAAAATGTAATGTTCGTTTGTGCTGCCATCAGAACTCAAAAACCACTGGGGGAATTGACACTAAATTTGGACACAAGACACCTCACAACCCAATGTATGTCCTTCACTCATAAAAACACTGGAAAACACAACAGAAGAGACTTAAAAAGCAAAAAAAATATATTCATGCTTATCTTCTTACCTAATTGGATTTTCCTATTCCTTTAAAGTGCTTTTTACTTAGATGCTTTTAGCTTATCTATATAAATAAAAATGTAATGTCCGTTTGTGGGATTAACAGAACTCAAAAACCACTGGACGAATTGACACCAAATTTGGACACAAGACACCTAACAACCCAATGTATGTCCTTCACTCAAAAAATTTGATTTTGTCATTTGGGAGTTGTAGTTGCTGGGATTTATAGTTCACCTACAATCAAAGAGCATTCTGAACTCCACCAATGATGGAATTGAACCAAACATGGCATACAGGACTTCCATGACCAACAGAACACACCGGAAGGGTTTGGTGGGCATTGACCTTGAGTTTGGGAGTTGTAGTTCACCCACAACCAGAGAGCACTGTGGACTCAAACAATGATGGATCTGGACCAAACTTGACACAAATATTCCATATGCCCAAATAATATGAACACAGATGGAGTTTAAGGGAAATAAACCTTGACATTTGGGATTTGTAGTTGCTGGGATTTATAGTTCACCTACAATCAGAGAGCATTCTGAACCCCACGAACAATAGAATCAGGGCAAACTTCTCACACAGAACCCCCATGACCAACAAAAAATACTTAAGGCCATCCAGTCCAACTCCCTTCACCAGGGCAAGAAAACGTAATCAAAGCCCTCCTGACAAAGAGCCATCCAGCCATAGAGATAGATAGATAGGGAGTTGTAGTTGCTGGGATTTATAGTTCACCTACAATCAAATAGCATGATAGAATTGAACCAACCGGGGCATACAGGACTCCCATGACCAACAGAAAACACTAGAAGGGTTTGGTGAGCATTGACCTTGAGTTTGGGAGTTGTAGTTCACCTACATCCAGAGACCACTTTGGACTCAAACAATGATGGATCTGGACCAAACTTGGCACAAATATTCCATATGCCCAAATATCAACACAGATGGAGTTTGGGGAAATAGACCTTGACATTTGGGAGTTGTAGTTGCTGGGATTTATAGTTCACCTACAATCAAAGAGCATTCTGAACTCCACCAATGATGGAATTCAACCAAACATGGCATACAGGACTTCCATGACCAACAGAACACATTGGAAGGGTTTGGTGGGCATTGACCTTGAGTTTGGGAGTTGTAGTTCACCCACATCCAGAGAGCACTGTGGACTCAAACAATGATGGATCTGGACCAAACTTGGCATGAATATTCCATATGCCCAAATATGAACACAGATGGAGTTTAAGGGAAATAAACCTTGACATTTGGGAGTTGTAGTTGCTGGGATTTATAGTTCACCTACAATCAAAGAGCATTCTGAACTCCACCAATGATGGAATTCAACCAAACATGGCATACAGGACTTCCATGACCAACAGAAAATACTTAAGGCCATCCAGTCCAACTCTTCACCAGGGCAAGAAAATGTAATCAAAGCCCTCCTGACAAAGAGCCATCCAGCCATAGATATAGATAGATATGATTCACACACACAAATATAGCATCATAGATTTGAAAGAGACCCTTAAAGAAGGACAATGATATGTTGCATATTCCAGAGTAGGCAAATCAAGAAACTCTCCACATCAACACTGACAAAGAAACAACAAGAAATACTGTTTACCACAAGCAGAAAAGAATTACATATATTAGAAACCAACACTTTCTCATTACTTTATTTTCCAGATCACCAGACTGGGCCACAGCAACGCCCCTCATATAAACCTCTTAAAAGGGTGTGTGCATATTATATATATTATAAATTATACACACAAACATATATTATGTATATTATACATATATATACACACACACAAATAATAAAAAGGTAAAATGTCAGTCTAATATATAATATCGAAATATAAAATAATAATAGATATACAAATATAAAATAAAACATATACAAATAAAAATATTATATATATTATAAATTATACACACACACATATAATATTATATATATTATAAATTATACACACACACATAATAAAAAGGTAAAATGTCAGTCTAAAATATAATAACAAAATTATATTGAAGGCACAGGTTCGCAGCTTGGGTGTGACTCTGGACTCATCGTTGAGCCTGGATCCCCAGGTTTCAGCGGTGACCAGGGGAGCATTTGCACAGCTCAGGCCCGTACCTCGGGAAGTCTGACTTGGCCACGGTAGTACACGCTCTGGTCACATCCCGCCTAGACTACTGCAACGCTCTCTACGTGGGGTTGCCCTTGAAGACGGCCTGGAAGCTTCAACTGGTCCAGCGTGCGGCAGCCATGTTACTAACAGGAGCAGGACGCAGGGAGCATACAACGCCCTTGTTGTACCAGCTCCACTGGCTGCCGATCTGCTACCGGGCCCAATTCAAGGTGCTGGTGTTGGCCTACAAAGCCCTAAACGGTTCCGGCCCAAAATACCTTTCTGACCGCATCTCGGCCTATGAGCCCACGAGGACCTTGAGATCGTCTGGGGAGGCCCTTCTCTCGATCCCGCCTGCCTCACAGGCACGTCTGGCGGGGACGAGAGATAGGGCCTTCTCGGTGGTGGCCCCCCGGCTGTGGAACGCCCTCCCTGTAGATATCAGACAGGCGCCCTCCCTTATGACATTCTGCAAGAGCCTAAAAACATGGTTATTTGAGAAGGCGTTTGACTAAGTGCTACAACAATTGGCAATGATGATCGGAACGGAATATGGATAACGAGCTTGGTTTATGATTCTACGATGAGACGGCGCGGATGATTTAGTGTAATTGGATTATTGATAGTTATGTTGATTTTGTTGTGATATTGCCTATTGTAAACTGTTTTTTTTTTATATGTTGTACACCGCCGTGAGTCGCCCTAGGGCTGAGAACGGCGGTCAACAAATGCAGTAAATAAATAAATAAATAAATAAAATATAATACATATACAAATACAAATGTACCATATATATAAAATATATACAAATAAAAATATTATATATTTTATAAATTATGCACACACATATAATATTATATAATAAAACAATAACAAATAACAATAAATAATAAAAATGTAAAATGCCAGTCTAAAATATAATATCCAAATATAAAATAATACATATACAAATATAAAATATAAAGTGAAACATATACAAATAAAATATTAAAGAGACTTAAGAGACTTAAAACATGGTTATTCAAACAAGCATTCGGCTAATCTGTGGCAATCGAATTCCGGTGACTATGGACAGGAAATATGGACAACGAATTCTGGACTGTGATTTCAACTTGAGATATATGGGATTATTATTGGTGGCCCAATAATTTGTTATTGTATATGTATATGTTTTTAAATTGGAGACTGTTTTAATTGTTGTAAACCGCAGTTGAGTCGCCGACCCAGGCTGAGAAATTAGCGGTATACAAGTGTACCAAATAAAATAAATAAATAAATAAATATATTATAAATTATACAAGCACATATATAATATTATATACATTATACCTATATTATACACACACAAATAATAAAAAGGTAAAATGTCAGTCTAAAATATAATTATATATTATATTATAAATATTATATTATTATATATTATTAAAATATTATAATATTATATTATAAAGTATAATATCAAAATATAATACATATACTAATATAAATGTAACATATATATAAAACATATACAAATAAAATATTATAAATTATACACACCTATATAATATTATATATATTATTCATATATATATATATATACACACACACAAATAATAATTATATAATAAAATAATAAAAAATAATAAATAATAAAAAGGCGCAATGTCAGTCTAAAATATAATATCAAAATATAAAATAATACATATACAAATATAAAATAAAACATATACAAATAAAATATTAAATATATTATAAATTATAGACATTTATTTATTTATTTATTTACTTTGCTTATATATATGGAAATAGAAAGGTGGCAGAGAAAGGAAACCAAGAGATGATGGATGAATGGATGGGTAGGTAGGTAGGTAG
>NW_026844811.1:6177520-6220020 GCF_025583915.1 Anolis sagrei ordinatus
GGCTTTGGTGACCCCTCTGAAACCCCCTCGTGACCCCCTCAGGGGTCCCGACCCCCAGGTTGAGAACCACTGATATATATAATTACAATACTATATATATTACTATTATATATACTGCTATATAATACATGAATATTATATTACATATATTACTGTTATATCTATTACTATATAATATGTTACTACCATATGTTACTATATTAAATAGACTCCTAGAATAGAGTTAGAAGGGACTCTACCAGACAGAAGAGAAGTAGGGAGGGAAGGAAGGAAGGAAAGAAAGAGGTACCGAAGGAAGGAAGGAAGGAAGGAAGAAGATAAAGTAGAAAGGAAAGGAAAGGCAGGAAAGAGGTAAAGAAGGAAGGAAGGGAAAAGGAAATAGAAAGTGAAAGAAGCAAGAAAACAGTGAAGGAAGACATGAGACAAAGGAAGAAGTAGAGAAAGGGGGAGGGAAGGAAGGAAGGAAAGAGAGGAGGAAGGATGAAACCAAAGAGTGAAAGAAGGAAGGAAAGAAAGAGGTAGAGAAGGAAGAAAGGAGAGAAAGGGGAAGAAAAAGAGGGGGAAGGAATAGGTAGGTTCCTCTCTTTCATAATAGTCCAGGTATCTACCTCTCCTTCGAAAATTCTTACTATAGGCCACAGCAACACGTGGCAGGGCACAGCTAGTATATGTATATATATATATATATATCTATTACCCGTTAGAGGAACCTCCTTAGGAATTTCTTGGCTCCCATGAAACCCCTTGTCACAGTTGTTGCTAAACCGCATTCGTCCTCCAGTGTAGACACACCTTCAGGCGTGATGTCTCCTTCTTCGCAGGGGTCGGGTGTGCGGAGTGCGCAGGCGCGGCAGCTGTGCATTGACCTGGAGACGCGGGGAAAGCGGGCCTTGCCTATCTTCATCCACTGCCTCCAGGAAACGGGTCAAGGCGCTCTAGCCGATCTGCTGCGAGAGGGATGCGGTCCAGCGCCGGCGGTGCCCACGGACCACATAAGACCCGTCCCCATCCATGTGGACCCAGGTACGTCCTTCCTGGAGCTAATTTCCTGGAGCTCTGCCTCTCATGGTGCCAGAGCGCAGTCGGTTCAGCGCCTTCCAAGTCGCCCAGTTTTCTGTGTGCCCAGGGGGGGAGTCTCTTATTGGGTATCAACCATTGGTTGAGGTTCTGTTTCCGCCATCTGCTTCTCTGGCCTTGGAACTCAACAAAAAAGCTCCTGTTTTGTAGCAGATTTCCTATGAGGTGGGTGAGGTGGTAGTCGCCCAGTCCTCTGTGTGCCCAGGGGGGAGTCTCTCATTTGGTATCAGCCATTGGTTGAGGTTCTGGGTTTGAACCTGCCACTTTTGGACTCTCGCTTGCTGAGGTGTTCCAGCGAGTGTCTCTGTAGATCTTAGAAAACTATTTCTAGATTTAAGTCGTTGACGTGCTGGCTGATACCCAAACAGGGGATGAGCTGGAGATGTCTCTGCCTTGTCCTTTCACTATTGGCTGCTACTTCCCGACGGATGTCAGGTGGTGCAATACCGACTAAGCAGTGTAATTTCTCCAGTGGTGTAGGGCGCAGACACCCTGTGTCAGAAGTGACTCATCCACTGTTTTAGTGTGATGAGATATGTTCCACACTGGGCATGCATACTCAGCAGCAGAGTAGCCTAGCGCAAGGGCAGATGTCTTCACTGTGTCTGGTTGTGATCCCCAGGTTGTGCCAGTCAGCTTTTGTATGATGTTGTTTCTAGCACCCACTTTTTGCTTGATGTTCGGGCAGTGCTTCTTGTAGGTCAGAGCACGGTCCAGAGTGACTCCTCCCAGGTATTTGGGTGCTCTGCAATGCTCCAGTGGGATTCCTTCCTTCCCAGGTAATATCAGAGCTCGGGATGCTTGTCTGTTTTTGAGATGGAAACATGTCTGTGTTTTAGATGGATTAGGGATCAGCTGGTTTTCCCTGAAATAGGCAGTAAGAGCACCTAGAGCTTTGGAGAGCTTCTGTTCAACCATCTCAAAGCTCCCTGCTTGAGCAGTGATGGCACGATCATCAGCATAGATGAAGCTCTCTGTCCCTTCTGGCAGTGGCTGGTCATTTGTGTAGATGTTGAACATGGATGGAGCAAGCACGCTCCCCTGAGGCAGGCCGTTCTTCTGTTTCCGCCCTCTGCTTCTCTGGCCCTGGAACTCAACAAAAAAGCTCCTGTTCTGTAGCTGATTTCCTTGAGTGGTGATGGCACGATCATCAGCATAGATGAAGCTCTCTGTCCCTTCTGGCAGTGGCTGGTCATTTGTGTAGATGTTGAACATGGATGGAGCAAGCACGCTCCCCTGAGGCAGGCCGTTCTTCTGTTTCCGCCATCTGCTTCTCTGGCCCTGGAACTCAACAAAAAGCTCCTGTTTTGTAGCAGGTTTCCTAGAGGTAATGGCACGATCATCAGCATAGATGAAACTCTCTGTCCCTTCTGGCAGTGGCTGGTCATTTGTGTAGATGTTGAACATGGATGGAGAAAGCACGCTCCCCTGAGGCAGGCCGTTCTTCTGTTTCCGCCATCTGCTTCTCTGGCCCTGTGTGGCACCTCAGGATAAGTTTCACCTTGCTCTCAAACACCACCAGACCACGGCTGTAGGATTTATAGTTTATTGTAAAGTTTCCAAAAGAAGGCAAAGGTTAAGTCAATACAAAGTTCCAAAGTTCAGGTAAAATGCACGGTACAGTTCCAGAAATCCTTCAGAGACAATCAAAGTAAACAGGAATCATGAAGCAAGAAGCAGCTTAGCCCAAAAGCCGCATGAAGGAATCCAATGCAGAACCATGAAACAGCTTAGCAGATAGCCACGTTGAAACTGACAGCTAAGAATTGCCCGAGGCAACCCTAAATACGTTTTGCACATCAAAACAATCTAGCTTCCCACAAACTGCTTTCCCATTGCTCCCTTGACCTAACTTGGCTGCGATCCGAGAGCTCCGTGTCACGGTTTCGTTATCCCTTTGAAGGAGCACCTGGCCCTCCTCCTTATCAGCTGCATTCCTGTCCTGTGAGAACTGCTTCTCCAGCTCGTCTGCAGGCTGAGAAAACTGAAAATCAGACTCAGGGGCCTGTTGAACCACAACACCCTGGAACTCAACAAAAAAGCTCCTGTTTTGTAGCAGGTTTCCTATTATTATTATTATTATTATTACAGTAGGTGTGACGCATATCCCACTTTTATCCCTCTCCTTAGATGATAAAAAATTATCTCTTGGCTTAGATGCAAATACTATTTTTTAATTTTTTTCCCAGTGACGGAAAGACCCCAACAACCAAGGCTGGATATTACACCAGTTCACGGTAAGAAAAAATCAAGTTCTATATGACTAAATGTATACAATAATAATATTAATATACTAATAGTCTACCAATTTCAATGCTGTGAGCTACTTTGCCTCTCACTTGAAAGATCTATAATATAAGCAATAAATACACAACATAAATATAGTATTTATTGACAAATAATACAATTCATATGCGTGTCTGTGTGTGTCTGTTTATTTTACGCTTTGTCTTCCTCTCTAGGCTTCGGCGGAGAAAAAACCCGGAGAAACTCGGAAACAGTTAGTGTCACATTATATATATATTTATAATTCTAAGAATATATTATTATATTATAATATAATATAATATATTATTATATTATAATATATTATTATATTATAATATATTATTGTATTATAAAATACATTATTCTATTAACTATTAATATTATATTATATTAGAATATAATAATATTATATTATACTAGCTTTACTCGCCACGCGTTGCTGTGGCCAGCCTTCTCTCCCTCTTTCTCTGCTCCTTTCACTCCTTCCTTCATTTCCTTTTCTTCTTTCCTTTCTTCCTTCTCTACCTGTTTACTTCCTTCCTTAGCTTTTTGCTCCCATCCTTCCTTCTCTTTATTTCTTTCCTTCCCTCCCTCTTTCTCTCCTTCTTCCTTTGCTCCGTCTTTCCTCCCTTCCCTTTTTTCTTTCCTTCTCTCCTCCTTCCTTCTCTTCCTCTTTCCTTCCTCCTCCCTTTTTATTTTCCTTCCTCTTTCTCTCCTTTCTTCCCTCTCTATCTCTTTCCTTCCTTCCTTCGCTCTTGACTTCCAGTCTTCCTTTTCTTTCTTTCTTTTCTTCCCTCCCTTTCTCTTCTTCCTTCGCTTTTTTCCTCTCTTCCCCTTCCCAAATTCCCCTTCCTTCCTTCCTTCCTTCCTTCCTTCCTTCCTTTTGACACCTTCCCTTCCCCTTCCCTTTCTTCTTTTTTCTATCTTTCTTTCATTTCCTCCTTCCTTCCTTTCTCCCTTCTTTCCCATCCTCCTTCTCTCCCTTTCTTCTTTCTTTCCTACCTTTCTTCTTTCATATACCTTCTCAACTTCTCCTTCCTTCCTTCATACACCTTCCCTCCTCCCTTCCTTCCTTCCTTCCTTCCTTCCTTCCTTCCTTCCTTCCTTCCTTCCTTCCTTTCTCCGTTCTTTCCCATCCTCCTTCTCTCCCTTTCTTCTTTCTTTCCTTCCTTCCTTCTTTCATATACCTTCTCAACTTCTCCTTCCTTCCTTCATACACCTTCCCTTGCTTCCTTCCTTCCTTCCTTCCTTCCTTTCTCCCTTCTTTCCCATCCTCCTTCTCTCCCTTTCTTCTTTCTTTCCTCCTTTCTTCCTTCCTTCCTTCTCTCTCCTTCCTTCCTTCCTTCATACACCTTCCCTCCTCTCCTTTTCCTCCTTCCCTCCTTCCTTCTCCTTCCTTCCTTCCTTCCTTCCTCCTTTTTCTTTTCTTTCTCTCCTTCCTTTCTTCTTTCTTCCTTCCTTCTTCTTCCTTCTCCTTCTCTCCTTCCCTTCCTTCCTTCCTTCCTTCCTTCCTTCCTTCCTTCCTTCCTTCTTCTCCGTTCTTTCCCATCCTCCTTCTCTCCCTTTCTTCTTTCTTTCCTTCCTTCCTTCTTTCATATACCTTCTCAACTTCTCCTTCCTTCCTTCATACACCTTCCCTCCTCTCCTTCCTTCCTTCCTTCCTTCCTTCCTTTCTCCCTTCTTTCCCATCCTCCTTCTCTCCCTTTCTTCTTTCTTTCCTTCCTTCCTTCTTTCATATACCTTCTCAGCTTCTCCTTCCTTACTTCCTTCATACACCTTCCCTTCCCTCCTTTTCTCCTTCCTTCCTTCCTTCCTTTCTCCGTTCTTTCCCATCCTCCTTCTCTCCCTTTCTTCTTTCTTTCCTTCCTTTATTCTTTCATATATCTTCTCTTCTCTTTCCTTACTTCCTTCATACACCTTCCCTTCCCTCCTTTCTCCTTCCTTCCTTCCTTCCTTCCTTCCTTCCTTTCTCCCTTCTTTCCCATCCTCCTTCCTTTCTTCTTTCTTTCCTACCTTTCTTGATTCATATACCTTCTCAGCTTCTCCTTCCTTACTTCCTTCATACACCTTCCCTTCCCTCCCTTCCTTCCTTCCTTCCTTCCTTCCTTCCTTCCTTCCTTTCTCCGTTCTTTCCCATCCTCCTTCTCTCCCTTTCTTCTTTCTTTCCTTCCTTCCTTCTTTCATATACCTTCTCAACTTCTCCTTCCTTCCTTCATACACCTTCCCTTCCTTCCTTCCTTCCTTCCTTCCTTCCTTCCTTCCTTCCTTCCTTCCTTTCTCCCTTCTTTCCCATCCTCCTTCTCTCCCTTTCTTCTTTCTTTCCTACCTTTCTTGATTCATATACCTTCTCAGCTTCTCCTTCCTTACTTCCTTCATACACCTTCCCTTCCCTCCTTTCTCCTTCCTTCCTTCCTTCCTTCCTTCCTTCCTTCCTTCCTTCCTTCCTTTCTCCGTTCTTTCCCATCCTCCTTCTCTCCCTTTCTTCTTTCTTTCCTTCCTTTATTCTTTCATATATCTTCTCTTCTCTTTCCTTACTTCCTTCATACACCTTCCCTTCCCTCCTTTCTCCTTCCTTCCTTCCTTCCTTCCTTCCTTCCTTCCTTCCTTCCTTTCTCCGTTCTTTCCCATCCTCCTTCTCTCCCTTTCTTCTTTCTTTCCTTCCTTTATTCTTTCATATATCTTCTCTTCTCTTTCCTTACTTCCTTCATACACCTTCCCTTCCCTCCTTTCTCCTTCCTTCCTTCCTTCCTTCCTTCCTTCCTTCCTTCCTTCCTTCCTTTCTCCGTTCTTTCCCATCCTCCTTCTCTCCCTTTCTTCTTTCTTTCCTTCCTTTCTTCTTTCCTATACCTTCTCAACTTCTCCTTCCTTCCTTCATACACCTTCCCTCCCTTCCTTCCTTCCTTCCTTTCCTTCCTTCCTTCCTTCCTTCCTTCCTTCTCTTCCCCTTCTTCTTTCTTCCTTCCTCCTTCTTTCAAATACCTTCTCAACTTCTCCTTCCTTCCTTCATACACCTTCCCTTGCTTCCTTCCTTCCTTCCTTCCTTCCTTCCTTCCTTCCTTTCTCCCTTCTTTCCCATCCTCCTTCTCTCCCTTTCTTCTTTCTTTCCTACCTTTCTTGATTCATATACCTTCTCAGCTTCTCCTTCCTTACTTCCTTCATACACCTTCCCTTCCCTCCTTTCTCCTTCCTTCCTTCCTTCCTTCCTTCCTTCCTTCCTTCCTTCCTTTCTCCGTTCTTTCCCATCCTCCTTCTCTCCCTTTCTTCTTTCTTTCCTTCCTTTATTCTTTCATATATCTTCTCTTCTCTTTCCTTACTTCCTTCATACACCTTCCCTTCCCTCCTTTCTCCTTCCTTCCTTCCTTCCTTCCTTCCTTCCTTCCTTCCTTCCTCCGTTCTTTCCCATCCTCCTTCTCTCCCTTTCTTCTTTCTTTCCTTCCTTCCTTCTTTCATATACCTTCTCAACTTCTCCTTCCTTCCTTCATACACCTTCCCTTCCTTCCTTCCTTCCTTCCTTCCTTCCTTCCTTCCTTCCTTTCTCCGTTCTTTCCCATCCTCCTTCTCTCCCTTTCTTCTTTCTTTCCTTCCTTCCTTCTTTCATATACCTTCTCAACTTCTCCTTCCTTACTTCCTTCATACACCTTCCCTTCCCTCCTTTCTCTCCTTCCTTCCTTCCTTCCTTCCTTCCTTTCTCCGTTCTTTCCCATCCTCCTTCTCTCCCTTTCTTCTTTCTTTCCTTCCTTCCTTCTTTCATATACCTTCTCAACTTCTCCTTCCTTACTTCCTTCATACACCTTCCCTTCCCTCCTTTCTCCTTCCTTCCTTCCTTCCTTCCTTCCTTCCTTCCTTCCTTCCTTCCTTCCTTCCCATCCTCCTTCTCTCCCTTTCTTCTTTCTTTCCTTCCTTCCTTCTTTCATATACCTTCTCAACTTCTCCTTCCTTACTTCCTTCATACACCTTCCCTTTCCTTCCTTCCTTCCTTCCTTCCTTCCTTCCTTCCTTTCTCCCTTCTTTCCCATCCTCCTTCTCTCCCTTTCTTCTTTCTTTTCTTCCTTTCTTTTCTTTTTTCTTCTCTTCTCTTTCCTTACTTCCTTCATACACCTTCCCTTCCCTCCTTTCTCCTTTCTTCTTCCTTCTTTCCTTCCTTTCTCCCTTCTTTCCCATCCTCCTTCTCTCCCTTTCTTCTTTCTTTCCTACCTTTCTTCTTTCATATACCTTCTCAACTTCTCCTTCCTTCCTTCATACACCTTCCCTCCCTTCCTTCCTTCCTTCCTTCCTTCCTTCCTTCCTTCCTTCCTTCCTTCCTTTCTCCGTTCTTTCCCATCCTCCTTCTCTCCCTTTCTTCTTTCTTTCCTTCCTTCCTTCTTTCAAATACCTTCTCAACTTCTCCTTCCTTCCTTCATACACCTTCCCTTGCTTCCTTCCTTCCTTCCTTCCTTCCTTCCTTCCTTCCTTCCTTTCTCCCTTCTTTCCCATCCTCCTTCTCTCCCTTTCTTCTTTCTTTCCTACCTTTCTTGATTCATATACCTTCTCAGCTTCTCCTTCCTTACTTCCTTCATACACCTTCCCTTCCCTCCTTTCTCCTTCCTTCCTTCCTTCCTTCCTTCCTTCCTTCCTTCCTTCCTTCCTTTCTCCGTTCTTTCCCATCCTCCTTCTCTCCCTTTCTTCTTTCTTTCCTTCCTTTATTCTTTCATATATCTTCTCTTCTCTTTCCTTACTTCCTTCATACACCTTCCCTTCCCTCCTTTCTCCTTCCTTCCTTCCTTCCTTCCTTCCTTCCTTTCTCCCTTCTTTCCCATCCTCCTTCTCTCCCTTTCTTCTTTCTTTTCTTCCTTTCTTGTTTCATATACCTTCTCAACTTCTCCTTCCTTCCTTCCTTCATACACCTTCCCTTCCCTCCTTTCTTCTTCCTTCCTTCCTTCCTTTCTCCCTTCTTTCCCATTCTTTCCCATCCTCCTTCTCTCCCTTTCTTCTTTCCTTCCTTCCTTCTTTCATATACCTTCTCAACTTCTCCTTCCTTACTTCCTTCATACACCTTCCCTTCCCTCCTTTCTTCCTTCCTTCCTTCCTTCCTTCCTTCCTTCCTTCCTTCCTTCCTTCCTTCCTTTCTCCCTTCTTTCCCATCCTCCTTCTCTCCCTTTCTTCTTTCTTTCCTTCCTTCCTTCTTTCATATACCTTCTCAACTTCTCCTTCCTTCCTTCATACACCTTCCCTCCTTCCTTCCTTCCTTCCTTCCTTCCTTCCTTCCTTCCTTCCTTCCTTCCTTCCTTTCTCCGTTCTTTCCCATCCTCCTTCTCTCCCTTTCTTCTTTCTTTCTTCCTTCCTTCTTTCATATACCTTCTCAACTTCTCCTTCCTTACTTCCTTCATACACCTTCCCTTCCCTCCTTTCTTCCTTCCTTCCTTCCTTCCTTCCTTCCTTCCTTCCTTCCTTTCTCCGTTCTTTCCCATCCTCCTTCTCTCCCTTTCTTCTTTCTTTCCTTCCTTCCTTCTTTCAAATACCTTCTCAACTTCTCCTTCCTTCCTTCATACACCTTCCCTTGCTTCCTTCCTTCCTTCCTTCCTTCCTTCCTTTCTCCCTTCTTTCCCATCCTCCTTCTCTCCCTTTCTTCTTTCTTTCCTACCTTTCTTGATTCATATACCTTCTCAGCTTCTCCTTCCTTACTTCCTTCATACACCTTCCCTTCCCTCCTTTCTCCTTCCTTCCTTCCTTCCTTCCTTCCTTCCTTCCTTCCTTCCTTCCTTTCTCCGTTCTTTCCCATCCTCCTTCTCTCCCTTTCTTCTTTCTTTCCTTCCTTTATTCTTTCATATATCTTCTCTTCTCTTTCCTTACTTCCTTCATACACCTTCCCTTCCCTCCTTTCTCCTTCCTTCCTTCCTTCCTTCCTTCCCTCCCCTTCTCTCATTCTTTCTTCCTTACCTCCCTTCTGCCCTTCTTTACCTCCCTCTTTCTCCTTCCATCCTTCCCTTTTGACCTTCCTCCCTTCCTTCCTTCCTTCCTTCCTTCCTTCCTTCCTTCCTTCCTTCCTTCCTTCCTTTCTCCGTTCTTTCCCATCCTCCTTCTCTCCCTTTCTTCTTTCTTTCCTTCCTTCCTTCTTTCAAATACCTTCTCAACTTCTCCTTCCTTCCTTCATACACCTTCCCTTGCTTCCTTCCTTCCTTCCTTCCTTCCTTCCTTTCTCCCTTCTTTCCCATCCTCCTTCTCTCCCTTTCTTCTTTCTTTCCTACCTTTCTTGATTCATATACCTTCTCAGCTTCTCCTTCCTTACTTCCTTCATACACCTTCCCTTCCCTCCTTTCCCTTCCTTCCTTCCTTCCTTCCTTCCTTCCTTCCTTCCTTCCTTTCTCCGTTCTTTCCCATCCTCCTTCTCTCCCTTTCTTCTTTCTTTCCTCTTTATTCTTTCATATATCTTCTCTTCTCTTCCTTCTTTCCTTCATCCCCTTCCCTTCCCTCCTTCCTTCCTTCCTCTCCTTCCTTTCCTTCCTTCCTTCCTTCCTCCTTCCTTTCCTTTCTTTCCTCTCCTTCTCTCCCTTTCTTCTTCTTTCCTTCCTTTCCTTCTTCTTCTCCTTCTCCTTCTCCTTCCTTCTCTTCATACACCTTCCCTTCCCTCCTTTCTCCCTTCCTTCCTTCCTTCCTTCCTTCCTTCCTTCCTTCCTTCCTTTCTCCGTTCTTTCCCATCCTCCTTCTCTCCCTTTCTTCTTTCTTTCCTTCCTTTATTCTTTCATATATCTTCTCTTCTCTTTCCTTACTTCCTTCATACACCTTCCCTTCCCTCCTTTCTCCTTCCTTCCTTCCTTTCTCCGTTCTTTCCCATCCTCCTTCTCTCCCTTTCTTCTTTCTTTCCTTCCTTTATTCTTTCATATATCTTCTCTTCTCTTTCCTTACTTCCTTCATACACCTTCCCTTCCCTCCTTTCTCCTTCCTTCCTTCCTTCCTTCCTTCCTTCCTTCCTTCCTTCCTTTCTCCCTTCTTTCCCATCCTCCTTCTCTCCCTTTCTTCTTTCTTTCCTTCCTTCCTTCTTTCATATACCTTCTCAACTTCTCCTTCCTTCCTTCATACACCTTCCTCCTTCCTTCCTTCCTTCCTTCCTTTCTCCCTTCTTTCCCATCCTCCTTCTCTCCCTTTCTTCTTTCTTTCCTACCTTTCTTCTTTCATATACCTTCTCAACTTCTCCTTCCTTACTTCCTTCATACACCTTCCCTTCCCTCCTTTCTCCTTCCTTCCTTCCTTC
This sequence comes from Anolis sagrei ordinatus, assembly GCF_025583915.1. NCBI lineage: Eukaryota > Metazoa > Chordata > Lepidosauria > Squamata > Anolidae > Anolis > Anolis sagrei. The sequence goes on from NW_026844811.1 coordinate 6,188,094, forward strand.
CTTCCTTCCTTCCTTCCTTCCTTCCTTCCTTTCTCCGTTCTTTCCCATCCTCCTTCTCTCCCTTTCTTCTTTCTTTCCTTCCTTTATTCTTTCATATATCTTCTCTTCTCTTTCCTTACTTCCTTCATACACCTTCCCTTCCCTCCTTCCTTCCTTCCTTCCTTCCTTCCTTCCTTCCTTCCTTCCTTTCTCCGTTCTTTCCCATCCTCCTTCTCTCCCTTTCTTCTTTCTTTCCTTCCTTCCTTCTTTCATATACCTTCTCAACTTCTCCTTCCTTACTTCCTTCATACACCTTCCCTCCCTCCTTTCTTCTTCCTTCCTTCCTTCCTTCCTTCCTTCCTTCCTTCCTTCCTTTCTCCCTTCTTTCCCATCCTCCTTCTCTCCCTTTCTTCTTTCTTTTCTTCCTTCTTCTTTCATATACCTTCTCCTTCTCCTTCCTTCCTTCCTTCCTTCCTCTTTCCTTCCTTCCTTCCTTCCTCCTTCCTTCCTTTCTCCCTCTTTCTCCTTCCTCCTTCTTCCCTTTCTTCTTTCTTTCCTTCCTTCCTTCCTTTCCTTCCTTCTCCTTCTCCTTCCTTACTTCCTTCTCCTTCCCTTCCCTTCCTTTTCTCCTTCCTTCTTCCTTCCTTCCTTCCTTCCTTCCTTCCTTCCTTCCTTCCTTCTTTCTCCTTCTTTCCCATCCTCCTTCTCTCCCTTTCTTCTTTCTTTCCTTCCTTTCTTCTTTCATATACCTTCTCAACTTCTCCTTCCTTCCTTCATACACCTTCCCTCCCTTCCTTTCTTTCCTTCCTTCCTTTCTCCGTTCTTTCCCATCCTCCTTCTCTCCCTTTCTTCTTTCTTTCCTTCCTTTCTTCTTTCATATACCTTCTCAACTTCTCCTTCCTTCCTTCCTTCATACACCTTCCCTTCCTTCCTTCCTTCCTTCCTTTCTCCGTTCTTTCCCATCCTCCTTCTCTCCCTTTCTTCTTTCTTTCCTACCTTTCTTCTTTCATATACCTTCTCAACTTCTCCTTCCTTACTTCCTTCATACTCCTTCCCTTCCCTCCTTTCTCCTTCCTTCCTTCCTTTCTCCGTTCTTTCCCACCCTCCTTCTCTCTCTTTCTTCTTTCTTTTCTTCCTTTCTTGTTTCATATACCTTCTCAACTTCTCCTTCCTTCCTTCCTTCACCTTCCCTTCCCACTTCCCTTCTTTCTTTCCTTCCTTCCTTCCTTCCTTGCTATTTACACCCCTTCCCCTCATTTCCGTCCTTCCTTCCCTCCTTCCCCTTCCTCACCGATGGCGGAGCCAGACGGCGGTGTGCGGGGGCGGCCTGGGCCACCAGGCCGGGGCTTCAGCGTCAGCGGGTAGGCCGCGTTCTAGAACTACAGTTCCCAGAGTGCATTGCGTGTGTACTTCCTCCCCTGGGCACTGCGCATGCTCAGTTGGTTTTTGTAATTGTGAGTTTGTTGAAATGTTGTTTGGAATTTTGATTTGCGTTGTGCATACCTTGTGGGTTGAGGTATGTGCACGGCAAATTTGGTGAGTTTTCGTCGGGGTTTTTTCGCGTTTTGCTGTCCCGTTGAACACCCTTTCCCTTTTTATATATATAGATAATTCTAAGAATATATTATTATTATATTATAATATATTATCATATTATAATATATTATTATATTATAATATATTATATTATAAAATGCATTATACTATTAAATATTAATATTATATTAGAATTTATAATATATTATATTATAAAATACATTATACTATTAACTATTAATATTATATTATATTAGAATATAATAATATTATATCATATATCATTATTATTCTGCACATTGAGCCACAGCAGTTAAAGCAGTATCGAACTGCAGAAATTCCGCCGTGTAGACGCACCCAGTCTTTCTGATTCCTCCTCTCTCCCGTCCGCACTCAGGCGTATCTCCTCACAAACGACCCTTGCGGCTACTGCCTCATCATCAACAACGTCAACTTCACCGAGGCCTCCCGACTTGGCCGGCGCTCCGGATCTGACCTGGATTGCAAGCGGATGGAGGAGCGCTTCAAGTCCTTGTGTTTCGAGGTCTTGACCCGGCGGGATCTCTCGGCTGAGGTGAGCACAGATCTGGCTCGCGGAAAAACACAATCCTAGGTTGAGCACCAAATGAAGGTTCCGCACTTTGACGAGTTCCGGGTTCGGAACATTCTCTGGCCCGCAACGTATCTGATAACATTGTTGTTCCTGGATTATAAATATATACATATATAAATGTCATCCAATACATTTATGTATATGTGTGCATGTATGTATGTATGTATGTATGTGTATATATATAGTACACGCACACATATACATAAATGTATATAGTACACTGTGATGATGTGTAATTTTATTTCTATAGTCATGTATTGTTTAGACAATAGTTAGTAATGGTAAGTATGTAGAATTGTATTTTATTAGGGATGGTAACTGGCTTGGCTTGCCTTGAGCTGAGTTGCCATAGCAACGGGGGCGGAGCCAACTGCCACTTGGCAGCGCAGCTTTTTAAAAGTTGTCAGTCTGTAGCCGGAGAGTTACAGAAGAGGACTGATCTGTGAATCCGTAGTCCGTAGCCGGAGAGTTACAGAAGAGGACTGATCTGTGAATCTGTAGTCTGTAGCCGGAGAGTTACAGAAGAGGACTGATCTGTGAATCCGTAGTCTGTAGCCGGAGAGTTACAGAAGAGGACTGATCTGTGAATCCGTAGTCCGTAGCCGGAGAGTTACAGAAGAGGACTGATCGGTGAATCCGTAGTCCGTAGCCGGAGAGTTACAGAAGAGGACTGATCTGTGAATCCGTAGTCCGTAGCCGGAGAGTTACTGAAGAGGACTGATCTGTGAATCCGTAGTCCGTAGCCAGAGAGTTACAGAAGAGGACTGATCGGTGAATCCGTAGTCCGTAGCCGGAGAGTTACAGAAGAGGACTGATCTGTGAATCTGTAGTCTGTAGCCGGAGAGTTACAGAAGAGGACTGATCTGTGAATCCGTAGTCCGTAGCCAGAGAGTTACAGAAGAGGACTGATCTGTGAATCCGTAGTCCGTAGCCAGAGAGTTACAGAAGAGGACTGATCTGTGAATCCGTAGTCCGTAGCCGGAGAGTTACAGAAGAGGACTGATCGGTGAATCCGTAGTCCGTAGCCGGAGAGTTACAGAAGAGGACTGATCTGTGAATCTGTAGTCTGTAGCCGGAGAGTTACAGAAGAGGACTGATCGGTGAATCCGTAGTCCGTAGCCAGAGAGTTACAGAAGAGGACTGATCGGTGAATCCGTAGTCCGTAGCCGGAGAGTTACAGAAGAGGACTGATCTGTGAATCTGTAGTCTGTAGCCGGAGAGTTACAGAAGAGGACTGATCTGTGAATCTGTAGTCCGTAGCCAGAGAGTTACAGAAGAGGACTGATCTGTGAATCCGTAGTCCGTAGCCAGAGAGTTACAGAAGAGGACTGATCGGTGAATCCGTAGTCCGTAGCCGGAGAGTTACAGAAGAGGACTGATCTGTGAATCCGTAGTCCGTAGCCGGAGAGTTACAGAAGAGGACTGATCTGTGAATCCGTAGTCCGTAGCCGGAGAGTTACAGAAGAGGACTGATCTGTGAATCCGTAGTCCGTAGCCGGAGAGTTAAGAAGAGGACTGATCTGTGAATCCGTAGTCCGTAGCCGGAGAGTTAAGAAGAGGACTGATCTGTGAATCCGTAGTCCGTAGCCGGAGAGTTACAGAAGAGGACTGATCTGTGAATCCGTAGTCCGTAGCCGGAGAGTTACAGAAGAGGACTGATCTGTGAATCCGTAGTCCGTAGCCGGAGAGTTACAGAAGAGGACTGATCGGTGAATCCGTAGTCCGTAGCCGGAGAGTTACAGAAGAGGACTGATCTGTGAATCTGTAGTCTGTAGCCGGAGAGTTACAGAAGAGGACTGATCTGTGAATCCGTAGTCCGTAGCCAGAGAGTTACAGAAGAGGACTGATCGGTGAATCCGTAGTCCGTAGCCGGAGAGTTACAGAAGAGGACTGATCGGTGAATCCGTAGTCCGTAGCCGGAGAGTTACAGAAGAGGACTGATCTGTGAATCCGTAGTCCGTAGCCGGAGAGTTACAGAAGAGGACTGATCTGTGAATCTGTAGTCTGTAGCCGGAGAGTTACAGAAGAGGACTGATCTGTGAATCCGTAGTCCGTAGCCAGAGAGTTACAGAAGAGGACTGATCTGTGAATCCGTAGTCCGTAGCCGGAGAGTTACAGAAGAGGACTGATCTGTGAATCCGTAGTCCGTAGCCGGAGAGTTACAGAAGAGGACTGATCTGTGAATCTGTAGTCTGTAGCCGGAGAGTTACAGAAGAGGACTGATCTGTGAATCCGTAGTCCGTAGCCAGAGAGTTACAGAAGAGGACTGATCGGTGAATCCGTAGTCCGTAGCCGGAGAGTTACAGAAGAGGACTGATCGGTGAATCCGTAGTCCGTAGCCGGAGAGTTACAGAAGAGGACTGATCTGTGAATCCGTAGTCCGTAGCCGGAGAGTTACAGAAGAGGACTGATCTGTGAATCCGTAGTCCGTAGCCGGAGAGTTACAGAAGAGGACTGATCTGTGAATCCGTAGTCTGTAGCCGGAGAGTTACAGAAGAGGACTGATCTGTGAATCCGTAGTCTGTAGCCGGAGAGTTACAGAAGAGGACTGATCTGTGAATCCGTAGTCCGTAGCCGGAGAGTTACAGAAGAGGACTGATCGGTGAATCCGTAGTCCGTAGCCGGAGAGTTACAGAAGAGGACTGATCTGTGAATCCGTAGTCTGTAGCCGGAGAGTTACAGAAGAGGACTGATCGGTGAATCCGTAGTCCGTAGCCGGAGAGTTACAGAAGAGGACTGATCTGTGAATCTGTAGTCTGTAGCCGGAGAGTTACAGAAGAGGACTGATCTGTGAATCCGTAGTCCGTAGCCGGAGAGTTACAGAAGAGGACTGATCTGTGAATCCGTAGTCCGTAGCCGGAGAGTTACAGAAGAGGACTGATCTGTGAATCCGTAGTCCGTAGCCGGAGAGTTACAGAAGAGGACTGATCTGTGAATCCGTAGTCCGTAGCCAGAGAGTTACAGAAGAGGACTGATCGGTGAATCCGTAGTCCGTAGCCGGAGAGTTACAGAAGAGGACTGATCGGTGAATCCGTAGTCCGTAGCCGGAGAGTTACAGAAGAGGACTGATCGGTGAATCCGTAGTCCGTAGCCGGAGAGTTACAGAAGAGGACTGATCTGTGAATCCGTAGTCCGTAGCCGGAGAGTTACAGAAGAGGACTGATCTGTGAATCCGTAGTCCGTAGCCAGAGAGTTACAGAAGAGGACTGATCGGTGAATCCGTAGTCCGTAGCCGGAGAGTTACAGAAGAGGACTGATCGGTGAATCCGTAGTCCGTAGCCGGAGAGTTACAGAAGAGGACTGATCTGTGAATCCGTAGTCCGTAGCCGGAGAGTTACAGAAGAGGACTGATCTGTGAATCCGTAGTCTGTAGCCGGAGAGTTACAGAAGAGGACTGATCGGTGAATCCGTAGTCCGTAGCCGGAGAGTTACAGAAGAGGACTGATCTGTGAATCCGTAGTCCGTAGCCAGAGAGTTACAGAAGAGGACTGATCTGTGAATCCGTAGTCCGTAGCCAGAGAGTTACAGAAGAGGACTGATCGGTGAATCCGTAGTCCGTAGCCGGAGAGTTACAGAAGAGGACTGATCTGTGAATCCGTAGTCCGTAGCCGGAGAGTTACAGAAGAGGACTGATCTGTGAATCCGTAGTCCGTAGCCAGAGAGTTACAGAAGAGGACTGATCTGTGAATCCGTAGTCCGTAGCCAGAGAGTTACAGAAGAGGACTGATCTGTGAATCCGTAGTCCGTAGCCGGAGAGTTACAGAAGAGGACTGATCGGTGAATCCGTAGTCCGTAGCCGGAGAGTTACAGAAGAGGACTGATCTGTGAATCTGTAGTCTGTAGCCGGAGAGTTACAGAAGAGGACTGATCGGTGAATCCGTAGTCCGTAGCCGGAGAGTTACAGAAGAGGACTGATCTGTGAATCCGTAGTCCGTAGCCGGAGAGTTACAGAAGAGGACTGATCTGTGAATCCGTAGTCTGTAGCCGGAGAGTTACAGAAGAGGACTGATCTGTGAATCCGTAGTCTGTAGCCGGAGAGTTACAGAAGAGGACTGATCTGTGAATCCGTAGTCTGTAGCCGGAGAGTTACAGAAGAGGACTGATCTGTGAATCCGTAGTCCGTAGCCGGAGAGTTACAGAAGAGGACTGATCTGTGAATCCGTAGTCTGTAGCCGGAGAGTTACAGAAGAGGACTGATCTGTGAATCCGTAGTCTGTAGCCGGAGAGTTACAGAAGAGGACTGATCTGTGAATCCGTAGTCTGTAGCCGGAGAGTTACAGAAGAGGACTGATCTGTGAATCCGTAGTCCGTAGCCAGAGAGTTACAGAAGAGGACTGATCTGTGAATCCGTAGTCCGTAGCCGGAGAGTTACAGAAGAGGACTGATCGGTGAATCCGTAGTCCGTAGCCGGAGAGTTACAGAAGAGGACTGATCTGTGAATCCGTAGTCCGTAGCCGGAGAGTTACAGAAGAGGACTGATCTGTGAATCCGTAGTCCGTAGCCGGAGAGTTACAGAAGAGGACTGATCTGTGAATCTGTAGTCTGTAGCCGGAGAGTTACAGAAGAGGACTGATCTGTGAATCCGTAGTCCGTAGCCGGAGAGTTACAGAAGAGGACTGATCTGTGAATCCGTAGTCCGTAGCCGGAGAGTTACAGAAGAGGACTGATCGGTGAATCCGTAGTCCGTAGCCGGAGAGTTACAGAAGAGGACTGATCTGTGAATCCGTAGTCCGTAGCCGGAGAGTTACAGAAGAGGACTGATCTGTGAATCTGTAGTCTGTAGCCGGAGAGTTACAGAAGAGGACTGATCTGTGAATCCGTAGTCCGTAGCCGGAGAGTTACAGAAGAGGACTGATCTGTGAATCCGTAGTCCGTAGCCGGAGAGTTACAGAAGAGGACTGATCTGTGAATCCGTAGTCCGTAGCCGGAGAGTTACAGAAGAGGACTGATCTGTGAATCCGTAGTCTGTAGCCGGAGAGTTACAGAAGAGGACTGATCTGTGAATCCGTAGTCCGTAGCCAGAGAGTTACAGAAGAGGACTGATCGGTGAATCCGTAGTCCGTAGCCGGAGAGTTACAGAAGAGGACTGATCGGTGAATCCGTAGTCCGTAGCCGGAGAGTTACAGAAGAGGACTGATCTGTGAATCCGTAGTCCGTAGCCGGAGAGTTACAGAAGAGGACTGATCTGTGAATCCGTAGTCCGTAGCCGGAGAGTTACAGAAGAGGACTGATCTGTGAATCAGGAATCTGTAGCCGGAGAGTTACAGAAGAGGACTGATCTGTGAATCAGTAGTCTGTAGCCGGAGAGTTACAGAAGAGGACTGATCTGTGAATCAGTAGTCTGTAGCCAGGAGAGTTACAGAAGAGGACTGATTTGTGAATCAGTAGTCTGTAGCCAGAGAGTTACAGAAGAGGACTGATCTGTGAATCAGTAGTCTGTAGCCGGAGAGTTACAGAAGAGGACTGATTTGTGAATCAGTAGTCTGTAGCCGGAGAGTTACAGAAGAGGACTGATCTGTGAATCAGTAGTGTGTAGCCGGAGAGTTACAGAAGAGGACTGATCTGTGAATCAGTAGTCTGTAGCCAGAGAGTTACAGAAGAGGACTGATCTGTGAATCCGTAGTCCGTAGCCAGAGAGTTACAGAAGAGGACTGATCGGTGAATCCGTAGTCCGTAGCCGGAGAGTTACAGAAGAGGACTGATCTGTGAATCCGTAGTCCGTAGCCGGAGAGTTACAGAAGAGGACTGATCGGTGAATCCGTAGTCCGTAGCCGGAGAGTTACAGAAGAGGACTGATCTGTGAATCCGTAGTCCGTAGCCGGAGAGTTACAGAAGAGGACTGATCGGTGAATCCGTAGTCCGTAGCCGGAGAGTTACAGAAGAGGACTGATCTGTGAATCCGTAGTCCGTAGCCGGAGAGTTACAGAAGAGGACTGATCTGTGAATCCGTAGTCCGTAGCCGGAGAGTTACAGAAGAGGACTGATCTGTGAATCCGTAGTCCGTAGCCGGAGAGTTACAGAAGAGGACTGATCTGTGAATCCGTAGTCCGTAGCCGGAGAGTTACAGAAGAGGACTGATCTGTGAATCCGTAGTCCGTAGCCGGAGAGTTACAGAAGAGGACTGATCTGTGAATCCGTAGTCCGTAGCCGGAGAGTTACAGAAGAGGACTGATCTGTGAATCCGTAGTCCGTAGCCGGAGAGTTACAGAAGAGGACTGATCGGTGAATCCGTAGTCCGTAGCCGGAGAGTTACAGAAGAGGACTGATCTGTGAATCCGTAGTCCGTAGCCAGAGAGTTACAGAAGAGGACTGATCGGTGAATCCGTAGTCCGTAGCCGGAGAGTTACAGAAGAGGACTGATCTGTGAATCTGTAGTCTGTAGCCGGAGAGTTACAGAAGAGGACTGATCTGTGAATCCGTAGTCCGTAGCCGGAGAGTTACAGAAGAGGACTGATCGGTGAATCCGTAGTCCGTAGCCGGAGAGTTACAGAAGAGGACTGATCTGTGAATCCGTAGTCCGTAGCCGGAGAGTTACAGAAGAGGACTGATCTGTGAATCCGTAGTCTGTAGCCGGAGAGTTACAGAAGAGGACTGATCTGTGAATCCGTAGTCTGTAGCCGGAGAGTTACAGAAGAGGACTGATCTGTGAATCCGTAGTCCGTAGCCGGAGAGTTACAGAAGAGGACTGATCTGTGAATCCGTAGTCCGTAGCCGGAGAGTTACAGAAGAGGACTGATCTGTGAATCCGTAGTCCGTAGCCGGAGAGTTACAGAAGAGGACTGATCTGTGAATCCGTAGTCCGTAGCCAGAGAGTTACAGAAGAGGACTGATCGGTGAATCCGTAGTCCGTAGCCGGAGAGTTACAGAAGAGGACTGATCTGTGAATCTGTAGTCTGTAGCCGGAGAGTTACAGAAGAGGACTGATCTGTGAATCCGTAGTCCGTAGCCAGAGAGTTACAGAAGAGGACTGATCGGTGAATCCGTAGTCCGTAGCCGGAGAGTTACAGAAGAGGACTGATCTGTGAATCTGTAGTCTGTAGCCGGAGAGTTACAGAAGAGGACTGATCTGTGAATCCGTAGTCCGTAGCCAGAGAGTTACAGAAGAGGACTGATCTGTGAATCCGTAGTCCGTAGCCGGAGAGTTACAGAAGAGGACTGATCGGTGAATCCGTAGTCCGTAGCCGGAGAGTTACAGAAGAGGACTGATCTGTGAATCCGTAGTCCGTAGCCGGAGAGTTACAGAAGAGGACTGATCTGTGAATCCGTAGTCCGTAGCCGGAGAGTTACAGAAGAGGACTGATCTGTGAATCCGTAGTCCGTAGCCAGAGAGTTACAGAAGAGGACTGATCTGTGAATCCGTAGTCCGTAGCCAGAGAGTTACAGAAGAGGACTGATCGGTGAATCCGTAGTCCGTAGCCGGAGAGTTACAGAAGAGGACTGATCGGTGAATCCGTAGTCCGTAGCCGGAGAGTTACAGAAGAGGACTGATCTGTGAATCCGTAGTCCGTAGCCAGAGAGTTACAGAAGAGGACTGATCTGTGAATCCGTAGTCCGTAGCCAGAGAGTTACAGAAGAGGACTGATCTGTGAATCCGTAGTCCGTAGCCGGAGAGTTACAGAAGAGGACTGATCGGTGAATCCGTAGTCCGTAGCCGGAGAGTTACAGAAGAGGACTGATCGGTGAATCCGTAGTCCGTAGCCGGAGAGTTACAGAAGAGGACTGATCTGTGAATCCGTAGTCCGTAGCCGGAGAGTTACAGAAGAGGACTGATCTGTGAATCTGTAGTCTGTAGCCGGAGAGTTACAGAAGAGGACTGATCGGTGAATCCGTAGTCCGTAGCCGGAGAGTTACAGAAGAGGACTGATCTGTGAATCCGTAGTCCGTAGCCGGAGAGTTACAGAAGAGGACTGATCTGTGAATCCGTAGTCCGTAGCCGGAGAGTTACAGAAGAGGACTGATCTGTGAATCCGTAGTCCGTAGCCGGAGAGTTACAGAAGAGGACTGATCGGTGAATCCGTAGTCCGTAGCCGGAGAGTTACAGAAGAGGACTGATCTGTGAATCCGTAGTCCGTAGCCGGAGAGTTACAGAAGAGGACTGATCTGTGAATCCGTAGTCCGTAGCCGGAGAGTTACAGAAGAGGACTGATCGGTGAATCCGTAGTCCGTAGCCGGAGAGTTACAGAAGAGGACTGATCTGTGAATCCGTAGTCCGTAGCCGGAGAGTTACAGAAGAGGACTGATCTGTGAATCTGTAGTCTGTAGCCGGAGAGTTACTGAAGAGGACTGATCTGTGAATCCGTAGTCCGTAGCCAGAGAGTTACAGAAGAGGACTGATCTGTGAATCAATATATATGTATACACCATCTTCTTGATGATGAGGTTGACCATGTTGATGATGTAGGTAATGTCATCGGTGAAATTGATGATGTTGACCATTGTCATTTTGAGTGTTCTACGCTACTGAACACTCAAACCAAACAACCATCTTCTTGATGATGATGTTGATCATGTTGATGACGTAGATAATGTCACTGGTAATATTGTTGACGACAGTGATAACGTCTTTGACGATGCCGTTATCATCTGTAATTATGCTGATGGTATAGGTAATGTCATTGATGATATTGTTGATGACGACAATGTTGATAACATCATTGATGCTGCTGCTATCATCTTTGATAGTATCCTATCAATTAGTCGTCAACTATCTCACCAATGGCATTACCTACATTATCAACATGATCAGAATCATCACCAACACTATCAAGTATGATAGTAACATCATCAACAATTTTTCCAACATACACTCAAACCAAACAACCATCTTCTTGATGATGATGTTGATCATGTTGATGATGTAGGTAATGTCATCGGTGAAATTGATGATGTTGACCATTGTCATTTTGAGTGTTCTACGCTACTGAACACTCAAACCAAACAACCATCTTCTTGATGATGATGTTGATCATGTTGATGACGTAGATAATGTCACTGGTAATATTGTTGACGACAGTGATAACGTCTTTGACGATGCCGTTATCATCTGTAATTATGCTGATGGTATAGGTAATGTCATTGATGATATTGTTGATGACGACAATGTTGATAACATCATTGATGCTGCTGCTATCATCTTTGATAGTATCCTATCAATTAGTCGTCAACTATCTCACCAATGGCATTACCTACATTATCAACATGATCAGAATCATCACCAACACTATCAAGTATGATAGTAACATCATCAACAATTTTTCCAACATACACTCAAACCAAACAACCATCTTCTTGATGATGATGTTGATCATGTTGATGATGTAGGTAATGTCATCGGTGAAATTGATGATGTTGACCATTGTCATTTTGAGTGTTCTACGCTACTGAACACTCAAACCAAACAACCATCTTGTTGATGATGATGTTGATCATGTTGATGATGTAGGTATAGCAGAGCAATATATTTACCAGGTTTCATTGAGTACCACTTTAGGAGAAGGAAGAAGATTGAGAAACAGCTTGGCAGGGTTCCAGGCATTTATTCATACTCCGGAGTAAGGGTGATCAGCATAACCAAGGGCTGATGCACACCTGATGTCACATTTAGTCCAGCTTTTGTAGCATGGAATTGCTAGTTTTGCACATGCGTAGAACAACTCTGACATTTACACAATACAATCATTAACAGGAATTTTCATATGTAGTTGCCAAGGACATCTTTCTGGCAAGACCATCATGACCCCAAACATCTGCTCAATTATATAACTTTTCAACTTTACCCCTTATCCCCAGACGACATGTTCAATTGTTCTTAATTCTTAGATCTCTTAAATGAACTATAACTTTATATATGTTTTTAACATAAAAGTTGATCAAGGCAATCTCCTTCATTAATTCTGCCGTAATTACTCTGTTAATAACTTAGTTCCCCAGGAATTTACTTTTAAATAAAACGTTTCTGAAATTACCTGCTATTTACATCAAATAGTCAGGAGATGGCGCTCTCTCACCATATGACCTTAGATGTTCCAAGTCTTGGATCGATATATATTGATTTCTATGTGCTACCTGTTCTTTGGTGGTCAACATTCAACTAGAGTAAACATTCGGCTTGTATAAACATGTACCTTTGATCAGTCATCTTGACCTCTCTATCGATCCATCCCATCTGTTGGCTTGTTTTCCCTTAATTTGCAAAATCTTCCTCACGCTGGTCTTCTCAGAATTCAGGTAGGAATCTTTTTATTCTAAATTATGAGTATTATTTTATTTTTCCCCTAACGACTGCCACGTAGGTAATGTCATAATTGAAATTGATGATGTTGTTGACATCATTGACGAATCTGTTATCATCCTATGCTATTGAACACTCATTGTCCATTGACTTTTTTAACGCATGGCTTTTGGAAATCCCCTCTAGGCCATCGTGGTGGAGTTGCAGAGCCTGGCCAGGCGCGACCACAGCTCAATGGACTGCTGCCTTGTGGTCATCCTTTCTCATGGCTGCCAGGTTGGAAAATCACGGCTTTGAGTAATCTCCACCAATGTGCGGACTCCTTACCTGTTCCCACCCCAACACTGGGGACCTTCTAGATGCCCTCATGGTCCCCATATACAACTGTATTATCCATGCATTGATCTGTGGCTTCTGCTTTCCATCTTGTGTCCATTCCAGACAAGCCACATCCAGTTCCCGGGCGGCATTTATGGCACGGACGGCCACCGTCTTTCGGTGGAGAAGATTGTCAGCTTCTTTGATGGGTCCCGTTGCCCCAGCCTCAGGGGGAAACCCAAGATCTTCTTCATCCAGGCATGCGGAGGAGGTACGCACGTGTTTTACGGGCAGCAGCCTTTGTGAACTTTGGCAGAGCATCATTGTGTTCCTCCTATTCATTTGTCGTGTCAGGGCAACCAGTCAATTGTATTACATTTCTAACAGAACAAAACAAACAGACAAACAGACAAAATACAAAATTTGCAAGTTTGGTAGTTGATTAAATGTCCTTTGACCAGTATCTGGCCACTTGGAGTGCCTCTGGTGTTGCCGCAAGAAGGTCCTCCATGGTGCATGTGGCAGGGCTCAGGTTGCATTGCAGCAGGTGGTCAGTGGTTTGCTCTTCTCCACACTCACATGTTGAGGATTCCACTTTGTGGCCCCATTTCTGAAGGTTGGCTCTGCATCTCGTGGTGCCAGAGCGCAGTCTGTTCAGCGCCTTCCAAGTCTGTGTGCCCAGGGGGGAGTCTTTGGTATCAGCCATTGATTGAGGTTCTGGGTTTGAGCCTGCCACTTTTGGACTCTCGCTTGCTGGGGTGTTCCAGCGAGTGTCTCTGTAGATCTTAGAAAACTATTTCTTGATTTAAGTCGTTGACGTGCTGGCTGATACCCAAACAAGGGATGAGCTGGAGATGTCTCTGCCTTGGTCCTTTCACTATTGGCTGCTCCTTCCCGGCGGATGTCAGGTGGTGCGATACCGGCTAAGCAGTGTCATTTCTCCAGTGGTGTAGGGCGCAGACACCCCGTGATAATGCGGCATGTCTCATTAAGAGCCACATCCACTGTTTGAGCGTGGTGAGATGTGTTCCACACTGGGCATGCGTACTCAGCAGCAGAGTAGCATAGCGCAAGGGCAGATGTCTTCACTGTGTCTGGTTGTGATCCCCAGGTTGTGCCAGTCAGCTTTCGTATGATATTGTTTCTAGCGCCCACTTTTTGCTTGGAGCAAGCACGCTCCCCTGAGGCAGGCCGTTCTTCTGTCTTCGCTATCTGCTTCTCTGGCCCTGGAACTCAACAAAAAAGCTCCTGTTTTGTATTATAATATAATATTATATTATATTATAATATAATATATATTATATTATAATAATATATATTGTTGTTTTAGTGTGGTGAGATGTGTTCTACACTGGGCATGCATACTCAGCAGCAGAGTAGCATAGCGCAAGGGCAGATGTCTTCACTGTGTCTGGTTGTGATCCCCAGGTTGTGCCAGTCAGCTTTCGTATGATGTTGTTTCTAGCGCCCACTTTTTGCTTGATGTTCAGGCAGTGCTTCTTGTAGGTCAGAGCATGGTCCAGAGTGACTCCTCCCAGGGATTTGGGTGCGCTGCAATGCTCCAGTGGGATTCCTTCCTTCCCAAGTAATAATCCTCAGAGCTCGGGATGCTTGTCTGTTCTTAAGGTGAAAGGCACATGTCTGTGTTTTAGATGGGTTAGGGATCAGCAGGTTTTCCCTGTCATAGGCAGTGAGAGCACCTAGAGCTTCGGAGAGCTTCTGTTCAGCCATCTCAAAGCTCCCTGCTTGAGTGGTGATGGCACGATCATCAGCATAGATGACGCTCTCTGTCCCTTCTGGCAGCGGCTGGTCATTTGTGTAGATGTTGAACATGGATGGAGCAAGCACGCTCCCCTGAGGCAGGCCGTTCTTCTGTTTCCGCCATCTGCTTCTCTGGCCCTGGAACTCAACAAAGAAGCTCCTGTTCTGTAGCAGGTTTCCTATGAGGCGGGTGAGGTGGTCGTCCTTTGTGAGACTATACATTTTTCTCAGGAGGAGGCGGTGGTTCACAGTATCATATATTGTATTATAATATTACCAAAATATAATAATTATAATAACAAATATTATAATAATATTATAATAATTTTGTGTCTTTCTTTTCCTAGAGGAGAAGGACCGCGGCTTCCAAGTGGATCTGGACCCGTCCTTTAATGATCCGGCAAGTGTTGAATCCGATGCGATGCCTTTTCGAATCCAACCGGGCAATGCTGATGAACCAGACGCTGTTGCAAGCTTGCCGACCCCCAGCGACATGTTGGTGTCTTATTCCACGTTCCCAGGTGAGTATGATCCCTCCCAACAGATGGCCATCCAGCCATAGCTATATGTTTGCTAGATTGATAGGTGTGTATATATATATATATATATATATATATATATATATATATATGACAAGTATATCATAGACTTTAGAAACACCTGTCTCCTGGTTGTTGCTTACTACATCTGCCTGCCACCTCAGGAGGAGAAGGAGGAAATCCTGCTGCTACTCTCTCCCTCCCAAGCTAGCTAAGAGGAGGAAGGGGACTGAGGAAGAGACTTTAAAAACACCAGTCTCCTGGCTGTTGCTTATATACATCTGCCTGCCACCTCAGGAGGAGAAGGAGGAAATCCTGCTTCTCCCCGCCCACCCTCAACAGAGCTGAGAGGAGAAAGGGGACCGTGGAAAATACTTTATATACATCTGTCTGCCACCTCAGGAGGAGAAGGAGGAAATCCTGCTGCTCCCCGCCCACCCTCAACAGAGCTGAGAGGAGAAAGGGGACCGTGGAAAAGACTTTATATACATCTGCCTGCCACCTCAGGAGGAGAAGGAGGAAATCCTGCTGCTCCCCGCCCACCCTCAACAGAGCTGAGAGGAGAAAGGGGACCGTGGAAAAGACTTTATATACATCTGCCTGCCACCTCAGGAGGAGAAGGAGGAAATCCTGCTGCTCCCCGCCCACCCTCAACAGAGCTGAGAGGAGAAAGGGGACTGTGGAAAAGACTTTATATACATCTGCCTGCCACCTCAGGAGGAGAAGGAGGAAATCCTGCTGCTACTTTCCCCTTCCCAAGCCAGCTCAGAGGAGAAAGGAGGACTGAGGAAGAGACTTTAAAAACACCTGTGTCCTGGCTGTTGCTTATTACATCTGCCTGCCACCTCAGGAGGAGAAGGAGGAAATCCTTCTGCTCCTCTCCCTCTCCCACCCTAAGAGGAGGAAGGGGACTGAGGAAGAGACTTTAAAAACTCTTGTCTCCTGGCTGTTGCTTATATACATCTGCTTGCCACCTCAGGAGGAGAAGGAGGAAATCCTTCTGCTCCTCTCCCCCTCCCACCCTAAGAGGAGGAAGGGGACTGAGGAAGAGACTTTAAAAACACCAGTCTCCTGGCTGTTGCTTATATACACCTCAGGAGGAGAAAGAGAAAATCCTGCTGCTACTCTCCCCCTCCCAAGCCTAAGAGGAGGAAGGGGACTGAGGAAGAGACTTTAAAAACACCTGTCTCCTGGCTGTTGCTTACTACATCTGCCTGCCACCTCAGGAGGAGAAAGGGGACTGAGGAAGAGACTTTACGCCCTCAAGCCAGCTAAGAGGACAAAGGGGACTGAGGAAGAGCCTTTAAAAACACCTTCCTCCTGGCTGTTACTTATATACATCTGCCTGCCACCTCAGGAGGAAAAGGAGGAAATCCTGCTGCTATTCTCCCCTTCCCAAGCCAGCTAAGAGGAGGAAGGGGACTGAGGAAGAGTCTTTAAAAACACCTGTCTCCTGGCTGTTGCTTATTACATCTGCCTGCCACCTCAGGAGGAGAAGGAGGAAATCCTTCTGCTCCTCTCCCTCTCCCACCCTAAGAGGAGGAAGGGGACTGAGGAAGAGACTTTAAAAACTCTTGTCTCCTGGCTGTTGCTTATATACATCTGCTTGCCACCTCAGGAGGAGAAGGAGGAAATCCTTCTGCTCCTCTCCCCCTCCCACCCTAAGAGGAGGAAGGGGACTGAGGAAGAGACTTTAAAAACACCAGTCTCCTGGCTGTTGCTTATATACATCTGCCTGCCACCTCAGGAGGAGAAGGAGGAAATCCTTCTGCTCCTCTCCCCCTCCCACCCTAAGAGGAGGAAGGGGACTGAGGAAGAGACTTTAAAAACACTTGTCTCCTGGCTGTTGCTTATATACATCTGACTGCCACCTCAGGAGGAGAAGGAGGAAATCCTGCTGCTACTCTCCCCCTCCCAAGCCAGTTAAGAGGAGGAAGAGGACTGAGGAAGAGACTTTAAAAACACTTGTCTCCTGGCTGTTGCTTATATACATCTGCTTGCCACCTCAGGAGGAGAAGGAGGAAATCCTTCTGCTCCTCTCCCCCTCCCACCCTAAGAGGAGGAAGGGGACTGAGGAAGAGACTTTAAAAACACCAGTCTCCTGGCTGTTGCTTATATACATCTGCCTGCCACCTCAGGAGGAGAAGGAGGAAATCCTGCTGCTATTCTCCCCCTCCCAAGCCATCTAAGAAAAGGAGGGACTGAGGAAGAGTCTTTAAAAACACCAGTCTCCTGGCTGTTGCTTATATACATCTGCCTGCCACCTCAGGAAGAGAAGGAGGAAATCCTGCTGCTATTCTCCCTCTCCCAAGCCAGCGAAGAAGAGGAAGGGGTCTGAGGAAGAGACTTTAAAAACACCTGTCTCCTGGCTGTTGCTTACTACATCTGCCTGCCACCTCAGGAGGAGAAGGAGGAAATCTTGCTGCTACTCTCCCCCTCCCAAGCCAGCTAAGAGGAGGAAGGGGACTGAGGAAGAGTCTTTAAAAACACCTGTCTCCTGGCTGTTGCTTACTACATCTGCCTGCCACCTCAGGAGGAGAAGGAGGAAATCCTGCTGCTACTCCCCCCCCCCCCCCCCTAATGCCAGCTAAGGCTGAGAAAGGCGGTATACAAATATAGTAAATAAATAAATAATAAATATATTTAATTGGAGGGGGTCTATCCTTGTTCTTTCAGGGTTTGTATCCTGGAGGGATAAGTTGACCGGTTCCTGGTACATCGAAAGCCTGGACCAAGTCCTGGAGCAGTTTGCCCGTTCGGAAGACCTGCTCGATATGCTTCTCCGAGTAAGCGCTGCCTCTTTAATATAATGTATTATAATATATCTAACCAACCAGGGACTTTTTGGGGAGTTTTCCTATTAGTCTTTATGGCTCTTGCCGTTTGAGGAAGGAACGTTTTGGGCCCTGAACCACATCCGAGGATATCGTCGTCATTCTGACTTGGATCCCTTTCTTTTGACCCAGGTTGCCAATGCTGTCTCGGCCAAAGGGACCTTCAAGCAAATGCCCGGCTGTTTCAACTTCCTCCGGAAGCGGTTCTTCTTTATGGCCCGATGAACGTGCCTTCCATATTGGATTTCTATCCTGCCATATCGAGGAATAGCGCGAAAGGGTGGCTTTGGTGCCATCTAGTGGCCGCCTTTGGAGCTGCCGTTATCCACTTCCCCGATTTTACTCTTCCAGATTTTCTACGCTTTTTCAAAATGGTCCTTCAGTTTCATTTGCGAACGGGAAGTTGAACTGACCCCATAGTAGAGTTGTACAATACACAATAATACTTTTCATATATCACGACTCTAGTTATGAGATGCATTGTGTTGTCTATTGTTGTGTCAATATTGTATATTATGCTTTTATGGTTTTAAATTGTATATCGTTGATTGATTCTTATCCTTGTTGTAAACCGCGTTGAGTCGCCTGTTGGGCTGAGAAACTGCGGTATACAAGTAAAGTAAATAAATAATATATATAGAATCTACTATAGAGTTATGGCTGGAAGTCTATCAGCAAATTATAGAATCCACCGTTGTGATACAATGCACAGGTCTATCAGCAAATTATAGAATCAAGGAAGATTGTAACATCACGAACACTTCAACTGTTATCAGCACTAGTCCACACCTCCTGCATTCCAGAGTGTCGTATGACGTTGCGTCCATTTGTACTACTACTACTACTAATAATAATAATAATAATCAAAATTGAAAATATGCTGACGTGAGCAAGGTAAAATACAACTAGGATAGGATTTTTCAGAGAGAAATGAGGGAATGCAATCCATCCTAAGTCAGTATTAAAGTGCATTGTGAGGGCATATTGCTGAGAGTTCTCCTTATTCTGGGAACAACCACGTTTTCAGGCTCCTCCTAAAGACTGCCAGTGTTGGGGCATGCCTGATGTCCTTGGGAAGTGAGTTCCAGAGTCGGGGGGGGGGGCCACCACCGAGAAGGCCCTGTCCCTCGTCCCCACCAATCACGACGTGACTTCAAGCCTACCAGCAAATTATAGAATCGACCGCAATCCTTACACTTAAACAGCACCAGCGCTTCCATTTCTGTAGTGATCGCACCTCTTTGGAGGTTTTTTTTTTTACTTGAACCAGGATGGCCATCTATTGGGAGGGCTTTGACTGTGCCTTCCTTCCTGGTTGAACGGGGTTGTTCTTCTCTTTGAGACCTCAATATGTGTCCACCCTTTCAATTCATGTTAATAATACCAAATTGCTGTAAGAGTTGCCCGTTCTGGGCCCATAACCCTTCTATTTACTTGGGTTTAATTATCCATTAGAAAAACTACGGTGAGGTGGATCTGGAATTGGTTAAACGGACGAACCCAGAGGGTGATTCTCCCCAAGGCTTCCTCCTCTTCATCCTGGAAAGAAGGGACGAGTGGAGTGCCATCCGCAGGGTTCCGTCCGGGCCCGGTCCTGCTCAGGATCTCCATTCATGACTTAGATGAAGGGTTGGAAGGCATGATCATCAAGTTTGCAGACAGGACCAAATTGGGGAGGAGAGCCAATGCTCCAGAGGACAGGAGCAGGATTCAAAACGATCTTGACAGATGAGAGAGATGAGGGGCCAAAACTAACAAAATGAAGTTCAACGGGCACAAATGCAAGATACTCCACTTAGGCAGAAAAAACAAAATGCAAAGATACAGAATGGGGGACGGCGAGGCCTGGCTTGAGAGCAGGACGTGTGAAAAAGGTCGCGGGGTCCTCAAGGACAACAAGTTAAACATGAGCCAGGAATGTGATGTGGCGGCAAAAAAAGCCAATGGGATTTTGGCCTCTATAGTGTCTAGAATCCAGGGAAGTCCTGCTCCCCATGCTCTATTCCGCCTTGGTTAGACCACACCTGGAATATTGTGTCCAATTCTGGGCACCACAATTCAAGAGAGATATTGACAAGCTGGAATGTGTCCAGAGGAGGGTGACTAAAATGATAAAGGGTCTGGAGAACAAGCCCTATGAAGAGCGGCTTAAGGAGCTGGGCATGTTTAGCCTGAAGAAGAGAAGGCTGAGAGGAGATATGATAGCCATGTATAAATATGTGAGAGGAAGCCAATGGAATGTGTCCAGAGGAGGGCGACTAAAATGATCAAGGGTCTGGAGAACAAGCCCTATGAGGAGCGGCTTAGGGAACTGGGCATGTTTAGCCTGATGAAGAGAAGGCTGAGAGGAGATATGATAGCCATGTACAAATATGTGAGAGGAAGCCACAGGGAGGAGGGACAGATCAAGTGTCTGGAGAACAAGCCCTATGAGGAGCGGCTTAAGGAGCTGGGCATGTTTAGCCTGAAGAAGAGAAGGCTGAGAGGAGATATGATAGACATGGATAAATATGTGAGAGGACACAGGGAGGAGGAGGGAACAGATCAAGGGTCTGGAGAACAAGCCCTATGAGGAGCGGCTTAAGGAGCTGGGCATGTTTAGCCTGAAGAAGAGAAGGCTGAGAGGAGATATGATAGCCATGTATAAATATGTGAGAGGAAGCCACAGGGAGGAGAAGAGAAGATCAAGGGTCTGGAGAACAAGCCCTATGAGGAGCGGCTTAAGGAGCTGGGCATGTTATCCTGAAGAAGAGAAGACTGAGAGGAGATAGAGCCATGTATCAATATGTGAGAGGAAGACACAGGGAGGAGGAGGGAACAGATCAAGGGTCTGGAGAACAAGCCCCATGAGGAGCGGCTTAAGGAGCTGGGCATGTTTAGCCTGAAGAAGAGAAGGCTGAGAGGAGATGATGAGCCATGTATCAATATGTGAGAGGAAGACACAGGGAGGAGGAGGGAACAGATCAAGGGTCTGGAGAACAAGCCCCATGAGGAGCGGCTTAAGGAGCTGGGCATGTTTAGCCTGAAGAAGAGAAGGCTGAGAGGAGATATGATAGCCATGTATAAATATGTGAGAGGAAGCCACAGGAGAGGAGGGCAACTAAAATGATCAAGGGTTTGGAGAACAAGCCCTATGAGGAGCGACTTAAGGAGCTGGTCATGTTTAGCCTGCAGAAGAGAAGGCTGAGAGGAGACATGTTAGCCATGCATAAATCTGTGAGGGGAAGACATTGGAGAAGGAAATTTGCATAGGTCTGGAGAACAAGCCCTATGAGGAGCGGCTTAAGGAGCTGGGCATGTTTAGCCTGAAGAAGAGAAGGCTGAGAGGAGACATGATAGCCATGTATAAATATGTGAGAGGAAGACACAGGGAGGAGGAGGGAGCAAGCTTGTTTTCTGCTTCCTTGGAGACTAGGACGCAATGGAACTACAAGAGAGGAGATTCCACCTGAACATGAGGAAGAACTTCCTGACTGTGAGAGCCGTTCAGCAGTGGAACTCTCTGCCCCGGAGTGTGGTGGAGGCTCCTTCTTTGGAAGCTTTTAAGCAGAGGCTGGATGGCCATCTGTCAGGGGTGATTTGAATGCAATATTCCTGCTTCTTGGCAGAAGGGGGTTGGACTGGATGGCCCAGGAGGTCTCTTCCAACTCTAGGATTCTAGGATTCTATGAGCCGCCCCGAGTCCCCTTGGGGAGAGGGGGCTGGGATATCAATAAAGAATTATTATTGTTGTTATTACTAGCTGTCCCCTGCCAGGTGTTGCTGTGGCCCAGTCTGTTGATCTGGAAAATAAAGTAATGAGGAAGTGTTGGCTTCTAATATATATAATTTCTTTACTGTTGGGTAAACAGTATTACTTGTTGTTTCTTTGCCGGTGATGTAGAGATTGCCTGGTAGGCCCACTCTGGAACGCACAACATATCATTGTCCTCCTTTAGGGAACCCTTTCAAATCTATGATACTATATCTCTCTGTGTTTGAATAATATCTATGGCTTGATGGCTCTCTGTCAGGAGGGCTCTGATTGCGTTTTCTTGCCCCAGTGAAGGAAGTTGGACTGGATGTTGGTCATGGGGGTTCTGTGTGGGAAGTTTGCCCCAATTCTGTCGTTGGTGGGGTTCAGAACTCTCTTTGATTGTAGGTGAACTATAAATCCCAGTAACTACAACTCCCAATTGTCAAGGTCTATTTCCTCCAAACTCCATCTGTGTTCATATTTGGGCATATGGAATATTCATGTCAAGTTTGGTCCAGATCCATCATTGTTTGAGTCCACAGGTGATCTCTGGATGTAGGTGAACTACAACTCCAAAACCAAAGGACACCGCCCACCAAACCCTTCCAGTATTTTCTGTTGGTCATGGGAGAACTGTGTGCCAAGTTTGGTTCAATTCCATCATTGGTGGAGTTCAGAATGCTTATTTGATTGTAGGTGAACTATAAATCCCAGCAACTACAACTCCCAAATGTCAAGATTCTATTTTTTCCCAAACTCCACCAGTGTTCACATTTGGGTATATTGAGTCTTTGTGTAGCGTTTGGTCCAGATTCATCACTGTTTGAGTCCAGAGTGCTCTCTGGATGTAGGTGAACTACAACTCCAAACCAAAGGACACTGCCCACCAAACCCTTCCAGTATTTTCTGTTGGTCATGGGAGTTCTGTGTGCCAAGTTTGGTTCAATTCCATTGTTGGTGGGGTTCAGAATGCTCTTTGATTGTAGGTGAACTATAAATCCCAGCAACTACAACTCCCAAATGTCAAGATTCTATTTTTTCCCAAACTCCACCAGTGTTCACATTTGGGTATATTGAGTCTTTGTGTAGCGTTTGGTCCAGATTCATCACTGTTTGAGTCCAGAGTGCTCTCTGGATGTAGGTGAACTACAACTCCCAAACCAAAGGACACTGCCCACCAAACCCTTCCAGTATTTTCTGTTGGTCATGGGAGTTCTGTGTGTGAAGTTTGGTTCAATTCCATCGCTGGTGGAGTTCAGAATGCTCTTTGATTGTAGGTGAACTATAAATCCCAGCAACTACAACTCCCAGATGACAAAATCATAATTTTTTGAGTGATGGTCACTCCTTGTGTTGTGAGATGTTTTGTTGCCAAATTTGGTGTGATTTCGTTCCTTGGTTCTTTTGTTCTTAAGGTACGAATGACGCCCAGAGCATTTTTATATATATAGATATAAATCCCAGCAACTACAACTCCCAGATGACAAAATCATAATTTTTTGAGTGACGGTCACTCCTTGTGTTGTGGGGCATTTTGTTGCCAAATGTGGTGTGATTTCGTTCATTGGTTCTTTCGTTTTTAAAGCACTCACGACGCCCATAACGTTTTTATATATATAGATTGCGCACAGAGCATTTTTATATATATATAGATACTAGCTGTGCCCTGCCACGCGTTGCTGTGGCCTATAGTAAATCTTTTCAAAGTAGAGCTAGATATCTGGAGTGTTATGAAAGAGAGGTCCCTACCTATTCCTTCCCCCTTTTTCTCCCCCTTTCTCTCCTTTCTTCCTTCTCTACCTCTTTCTTTCTTTCTTTCCTTCTTTCGCTCCTTGGTTTCATCCTTCTCTCTTTCCTTCATTCCCTCCCCCTTTCTTCCTTTGCCTCCTTTCTTCCCTCCATGTTTCCTTCCTTCTTTCATTTTTTTATTTCCTTTTCTCCTTCCTTCTTTACCTCTTTCCTGCCTTTCCTTCCTTTTATTTTTCTTTCCTTTCTACTTTCTCTTCTTCCTTCCTTCGGTACCTCTTTCCTGCCTTCCCTCCTTCCTTTCTTCCTTCCCAATGCTTACCAAACCCTTCTCATGGGAGTCCTGTGTGCCACGTTTGGTTTAATTCCGTCATTGGTGGAGTTCAGAATGCTTTGATTATAGGTAAACTATAAATCCCAGCAGCTTCAACGGAGGGGGGTGGGAGGAGGAGGAGGAGTGCGGGGCGTCGGTGGGTGTGGGCGGGGCTTCGGCGGAGGGGGGTGGGAGGAGGAGGAGTGCAGGGGCGGGGCGTCGGTGGGTGTGGGCGGGGCTTCGGCGGAGGGGGGTGGGAGGAGGAGGAGTGCAGGGGCGGAGG
Source organism: Anolis sagrei ordinatus (assembly GCF_025583915.1). Taxonomy (NCBI): domain Eukaryota; kingdom Metazoa; phylum Chordata; class Lepidosauria; order Squamata; family Anolidae; genus Anolis; species Anolis sagrei. The sequence continues at coordinate 6,211,983 of NW_026844811.1, forward strand.
GGGGGTGGGAGGAGGAGGAGTGCATGGGCGGGGCCTCGGTGGGTGTGGGCGGGGCTTCGGCGGAGGGGGGTGGGAGGAGGAGTGCAGGGGCGGGGTCGGTGGGTGTGGGCGGGGCTTCGGCGGAGGGGGGTGGGAGGAGGAGGAGTGCAGGGGCGGGGCGTCGGTGGGTGTGGGCGGGGCTTCGGCGGAGGGGGGTGGGAGGAGGAGGAGTGCAGGGGCGGGGCGTCGGTGGGTGTGGGCGGGGCTTCGGCGGAGGGGGGGGGGAGGAGGGCAGCGGGGCGTCGGTGGGTGTGGGCGGGGCTTTGGCGGAGGGGGGTGGGAGGAGGAGGAGTGCAGGGGCGGGGCGTCGGTGGGTGTGGGCGGGGCTTCGGCGGAGGGGGGTGGGAGGAGGAGGAGTGCAGGGGCGGGGCGTCGGTGGGTGTGGGCGGGGCTTCGGCGGAGGGGGGTGGGAGGAGGAGGAGTGCAGGGGCGGGGCGTCGGTGGGTGTGGGGGGGGCGGGGGGGGGGAGGTGCGGAGGGTGCATTGGCCATTAGGCCATGTGTGCGCGCCGGGGACTTTGCGCCATTGCGCATGCTCAGTTGTTTTGCCCTTTTGTGAGTGTGTTGTTGTGTTGTGTTTTATTTTGATTCGATTTGTTTGTACCTTGTGGGTTGAGGTATGTGCATGGGAATTTTGGTTAATTTTCGTTGGGGTTTTTTTGAGTTTTGCTGTCCCGTTGGACGCCCCTTACAGATTTATATATATAGATTGTTAATCATCCATGATGACTGAGGTTTTTTGGGTGGGTGCGCTTGTGTTTCCATTCCAAATGAGACAATAAAAGCCCAACGAAACCTACAAATCCCAAACATACTCCCTGAGAAGGTGGGGAAGGATTGCATTATTATTAACATGTTTATTACAGGGTTTGTTCCATTCCCGCCGCTGATTGGATGGGATTTCCTGGTCGGTTTCTGCACGTGTCGCTTCAATACGACGCCATCACCTGCATCGGGGAAACAAAGGTGAGGATTGACACTATATTCCTCTCGATGGAACGTATCTCGAGGAGGAACGACCCCAGAGCCTGCCATCGCTCACCTTGTCGATCCAGTCGTTGAAAGCAGAGACCCGAGTGAAGACGGAGGGCTTGCGGTAATAGTTGCAGCCAAGTGCGGACCCAAAGCTGACCACGCCGTGGACTTCCCACTTCCCGCTGGAGGTCTGGCAATTAAGGGGACCCCCGGAATCACCCTGCAAAAAGGAATAGTGGTTAGAGCAGTGGTTCTCAACTTTTCTAATGCGGTGACCCCCAAATAAAGTTCCTCGTGTTGTGGTGAGTGTTGTGAAGGAGCGTGTGGTTGAAGCTTACTGCCACCTAATCTGTGAGGGAAGCTGGGCAACGATCAATATCAGCTTAAGAGCTATTTTATAAAGGGACTATTAATTACAGAAGGCTTTATTCATTTGATAGCGTAGCATTTACTGTCCCTGGCTTGACTTTACTTATGCAGGCTGTTCAACTTAGGAGAAACTGTATCAGGCAAGGCTTGAGGAAAACAGTAACAAGTTTATTTTAACAGGAGTATAACATGTTTAACTGTTTCTTCACAAGAGGCACAAATCTTGATTGGTTACATTAGTAATGTTTCATGAGTAATCTCAGGCACAGTCTTCAAGAAGTTTCTATAAGCAGATGTAACCCTTCTGGACAACTGTCCTAATATAACAAATAAGCTAAAAGGCTTATTTAACAGAATTCCCTATAGCACACTGGCTACAGACACATTCTCTGAATCTCCACCCAGAGACTCAGTCTTCCCTATAGCACACCGGCTACAGACACATTCCCTGAATCTCCACCCAGAGACTCAGTCTTCCCTATAGCACACCGGCTACAGACACATTCCCTGAATCTCCACCCAGAGACTCAGTCTTCCCTATAGCACACCGGCTACAGACACATTCCCTGAATCTCCACCCAGAGACTCAGTCTTCCCTATAGCACACCGGCTACAGACACATTCCCTGAATCTCCACCCAGAGACTCAGTCTTCCCTATAGCACACCGGCTACAGACACATTCCCTGAATCTCCACCCAGAGACTCAGTCTTCCCTATAGCACACCGGCTACAGACACATTCCCTGAATCTCCACCCAGAGACTCAGTCTTCCCTATAGCACACCGGCTACAGACACATTCCCTGAATCTCCACCCAGAGACTCAGTCTTCCCTATAGCACACCGGCTACAGACACATTCTCTGAATCTCCACCCAGAGACTCAGTCTTCCCTATAGCACACCGGCTACAGACACATTCCCTGAATCTCCACCCAGAGACTCAGTCTTCCCTATAGCACACCGGCTACAGACACATTCCCTGAATCTCCACCCAGAGACTCAGTCTTCCCTATAGCACACCGGCTACAGACACATTCCCTGAATCTCCACCCAGAGACTCAGTCTTCCCTATAGCACACCGGCTACAGACACATTCCCTGAATCTCCACCCAGAGACTCAGTCTTCCCTATAGCACACCGGCTACAGACACATTCCCTGAATCTCCACCCAGAGACTCAGTCTTCCCTATAGCACACCGGCTACAGACACATTCCCTGAATCTCCACCCAGAGACTCAGTCTACCCAGTAGCTCACCGGCTTACTGACTGACTTTCAAAAACAGCTGCCCCATGAAGAGGCAGTTGGCTCCGCCCCTGTTGCTATGGCAACTCAGCCAACGCCAAGCCACCATCTCCAACAAAACACAATCCTACATACTTACCATCCTTAAACCACTATTTAAATTACACATAACCAAAGGAATAAAATTTACACATCGTCACAGGTGTCATCTGCGTAGAGATGACACCTGTACTCCAAAACTCCGGATGACCTCTCCCAGCAGTTTCATGTAGATGTTAAATAGCATGGGGGACAGAATAGAACCTTGCAGGACCCCACAGGTCAATGGCCAGGGGTCTGAGCAGGAGTCCCCCAGCTTCACCATCTGGGATCAGCCCTCCAGGAAGTAAAACCGTGCCCTCGAGTCCGATCTCAGAGAGCCTTCCCAGAAGGATACCATAGTCGATGGTATCGAAAGCCGCTGAGATATCCAAGAGAATGAGCAGGGTCACACTCCCCCTGTCAAGCTCTCTTCGGAAGTCATCCACCAAGGCGACCAAAGCCGTCTCGATACTGTGCCCAGGCCTAAAGCCAGACTGCGAGCGATCCAGAAAATCGGTGTCTTTGTTTGCCTGCATTTGAAGATGTAGAAAAGGAAAAGTCAACGCCTTTATCCTTACTCTGGTTCGCTTTTGGATGAGATTCTGAAGGAGGCATAAGCCTAAGAAATATTAAAAATTAAAAGCTTTAACCGAAATGTTAGTATAGAGGTCATACAAAGTTCAAGGTTTTGGTTTTTGGAAAAGTCGTTATATTAGTGAGCTTGCATAGGAAGTTGGTTTGTGGTTAAGCGCAAAGTTTGCCGGTGCAAGAAGGTCCTTTCCATCAAGAGGTTGATGGGACAGGAAGAGTAAAGGTCAAAGTACTTTCCATGACAAAAATATTCTTGTTTACCTGAGGGTATATAAAAGTTTGGATGAGATTCTGAAGGAGGCATAAGCCTAAGAAATATTAAAAATTAAAATCTTGAACCGAAATGTTAGTATAGAGGTCATACAAAGTTCAAGTTGTTATATTAGCGAGCTTGCATAGGAAGTTGGTTTGCGGTTAAGTGCAAAGTTTGCCGGTGCAAGAAGGTCCTTTCCATCAAGAGGTTGATGGGACAGGAAGAGTAAAGGTCAAAGTACTTTCCATGACAAAAATATTCTTGTTTACCTGAGGGTATATAAAAGTTTGGATGAGATTCTGAAGGAGGCATAAGCCTAAGAAATATTAAAAATTAAAAGCTTGAACCGAAATCATACAAAGGTCATACAAAGTTCAAGGTTTTGGCTAGCTTACATAGGAAGTTGGTTTGTGGTTAAGCGCAAAGTCTGCAGGTGCGAGAAGGTACTTTCCATCAAGAGGTTGATGGGACAGGAAGAGTAAAGGTCAAAGTACTTTCCATGACAAAAATATTCTTGTCTGTGCACTTTCATTTCAGGCGTTTGAATGAAAGCCGGAGCTCTAGTGGGCTTATTGAACCAATGAGCTACTATACAAAATCAGGCTGTGATATGAACTCTCTGCTAACAGTGACCAAGACTCTGCAGTATTTTGGGGTGTTGTGTCTGTTAAATCTCTGCTCTAACCAAGACTCTGTGAGGATGTGAGAGGATTGAATTCACGTGCCTACCTAGCAGAGGTGTTGCGTGTGTTTTACTCTCTTTTCCACCCCCAAAAACAACCTAGAGATCCCTACAGAGAATAATACAGAGTCAACCTGGAGGACCTAGAGTTTCTATGGTGAGCTACTATACAAGGTCAGAGGCTGTGGTATGAAATCTCTGCTAACAGTGACCAAGACTCTGCAGTGTTTCTAATTGCTGGCCTTGAAGACAGTCTGTCACATTGAGCAACTGGACGAGAAGGCCGAGACAGGATGGAATTCATATAGCAATGACTGAAGAATGGACCTCCAAAGGAGTTTGGATGAAAGCCAAAGCTCTAGAGTGCTTATTCAACCAATGAATAAGTCAGAGGCTGTGATATGAAATCTCTGCTAACAGTGACCAAGACTCTGCAGTGTTTCCAGGATCGGAACTAATCGCTTGCCTTGAAGACAGTCTGTCGGATTGAGCAGCTGAACGAGAAAGCCGAGACAGGATCGAATTCATATAGCAATGACTGAAGAATCGACCTCCCAAGGAGTTTGGATGAAAGTCAAAGCTCTAGTGTGCTTATTTAACAGAAGCTGTGATATGAACTCTCTGCTAACAGTGACCAAGACTCTGCAGTGATTCCGGAATTGGAACTAATCGCTTGCCTTGAAGACAGTCTGTCGCATTGAGCAGCTTGACGAGAGTGGAAATCAGCCTGTTTGATCAAGAAAAAATTTGTTTCTAAAATCGATTGTAATTGGGGTGTTTTTTTGTTTCGATATTTAAAATATTTACAAAACTTTCCAAAAAAAAGTTTTGTTATTTACGAAATTTTGTAAATATTAACGAATTTTTAGAATATTTTTTGTATTTTTTAAGAATAATATTAAAATAATATTAAAAAATATTTTAAAATGGAAAATTAACCAAAAAATGGCCCAAATGTGGACCAAACACAGGCAGGAGACAGCAAATGAGAGCACACACCAACAGAAGAGTCTTTTCTTTTTTAGAATATTTTTTAAGAATAATATTAAAATAATATTAAAAAATAATATTAAAAAATAATATTAAAAATATTTTAAAATGGAAAATTAACCAAAAAATGGCCCAAATGTGGACCAAACACAGGCAGGAGACAGCAAATGAGAGCACACACCAACAGAAGAGTCTTTTCTTTTTTAGAATATTTTTAAGAATAATATTAAAATAATATTAAAAAATAATATTAAAATAATATTAAAAAATATTTTAAAAATGGAAAATTAACCAAAAAATGGCCCAAATGTGGACCAAACACAGGCAGGAGACAGCAAATGAGAGCACACACCAACAGAAGAGTCTTTTCTTTTTTAGAATATTTTTTAAAAATAATATTAAAATAATATTAAAAATAATATTAAAAATAATATTAAAAAATATTTAAAAATGGAAAATTAACCAAAAAATGGCCCAAATGTGGACCAAACACAGGCAGGAGACAGCAAATGAAGCAAGCAGCACTCACAGCAGCAAGGAATGAATCCAATCCAGTTGCTAGCCATTAGCCAAGCCAAGCCAATGCAAACTCCCTCGCCCTCTGCAGCAATGAGCTACGGCCGCGCCGCGCGGAGCCGCTTTGAAAGGGCTCGCCGGCCAATCAAAAACAGCCACGGTGCACTGCTTGGGAGCGCTGGATTGGCTCCCAGGCACCAGCAGCCTCCACCCCATTAACGAAACGAGCGGAAGCTCGTTAAATCTATGGGGGCTGCCGGTTCGATATTTTAAAACCCTTCCGGGTTTGGAAAACTGTTTTGATATCGCTTCAAAAATGCCAAAAATAACGAATTAATAACGAATTAACGAATTAACGAACGAAACCGGACAGGCCTACTAGATATCTTGAATTCAGATAGCAATGACTGAAGAATGGACCTCCAAAGGAGTTTGGATGGATAATTCTCATTATCTTGTTGTATGCGGATGATATGGTCCTCCTGTCAACTACGCAAATAGGTCTCAGGAGACTTTTGAGGTCACTAAGCAGAATTTGCAAACAAGAGAAGTTGAGGATCAAAGGAGTTTGGATGAAAGCCAGAGCTCAAGTGTGCTTATTTAACAGAAGCTGTGATATGAACTCTCTGCTAACAGTGACCAAGACTCTGCAGTGATTCCGGGATCGGAACTAATCGCTTGCCTTGAAGACAGTCTGTCGCATTGAGCAGCTGGACGAGAAGGCCGAGACGGAATCGAATTCATATAGCAGTGACTGAAGAATGAAAGCCAGAGCTCTAGTGTGCTTATTTAACAGAAGCTGTGAAATGAACTCTCTGCTAACAGTGACCAAGACTCTGCAGTGATTCCGGAATCGGAACTAATCGCTTGCCTTGAAGACAGTCTGTCGCATTGAGCAACTGGACGAGAAGGCCGAGATGGGATCGAATTCATATAGCAATGACTGAAAAATGAAAGCCAAAGCTCTAGTGTGCTTATTTAACAGAAGCTGTGAAATGAACTCTCTGCTAACAGTGACCAAGACTCTGCAGTGATTCCGGAATCGGAACTAATCGCTTGCCTTGAAGACAATCTGTCACATTGAGTAGCTGGACGAGAAGGCCGAGACAGGATTGAATTCATATAGCAATGACTGAAGAATGAAAGCCAGAGCTCAAGTGTGCTTATTTAACAGAAGCTGTGAAATGAACTCTCTGCTAACAGTGACCAAGACTCTGCAGTGATTCCGGGATCGGAACTAATCGCTTGCCTTGAAGACAGCTGGAGGAGGATGTGAGAGGATTGAATTCACGTGCCTACCTAGCAAGGGTGTTGTGTGTGTTTTACTCCCTCTTCACAACCTTCTAACAACCTAGAGAGCCCTACAAAGAACGACACAGAGTCAACCCGGAGGACCTAGAGATCCCAAGATAAGTCAACACAGAGGCATCAGGACGGGACTCACATTGCAGCTGGAGATCTTTCCGTCTCTTCCGGCGCAGACCATGTTGTCCTTGACGGTGCTGCCCCACCAGCTGGACTGCGTGCAAGTGGCGTGGCCCACCACCAAGAGGCGGCCCTGCTGCAGGATGTCCGGCAAGGCGCCGTTCGCTGCAAGAACCCAAAGCCGTCAAGAGTTGAGAGCCCACCACCCATGCCTCCCGACCGAGACCCCTCAAGGCTCCGGGGATCGAGGAGACTCACTCTGCAGCCGGCCCCATCCGGTCACGTAGCAGACCGTGTTTTGAGCCAAAATGCTGTTGGCTTTTGGGAGGCAGGCCGGCTGGATCTTGTCGCTCAGAGTGACCGCTTTGGAGAGCTTGATGAGGGCGATATCATTCCTGTTTGGGAGAGAGAAGGCTCGTTGGATAGGTGGATATATAGGCACAGAGAAAAAAATGCTAGTCTATTTACCCATCCGTCCGTCCATCCGATTACCTACGAGTGTATCTATCTGTCTATCCATCCACCGACCTCCCGATCTATCAATCCATCCATCCACTGACCTATCTGCCTGCCTGCCTGCCTATATATCTATTTTGTCTGCCTATCTATCTATCTATCTATCTATCTATCTATCTATCTATCTATCCATTCATCCATTTACCTATGAGTGTATCTATCAATCGATCCACTGACCTATCTGTCTGCCTGCCTATATATCTATTTTGTCTGTCTGTCTGTCTATCTATCTATCTATCTATCTATCTATCTATCTATCCATTCACCCATCCATCCATCCATTTACCTATGAGTGTATCTATCTATCAATCCATCCACTGACCTATCTGTCTGCCTGCCTATATATCTATTTTGTCTT
>NW_026844811.1:6226021-6238521 GCF_025583915.1 Anolis sagrei ordinatus
TCAATCAATCAATCTATCCTTCTACTAGGATATATATATTATATATCTATATCTCATCGCTTACCCTTTGGAAACGCTGCTGGAGTCCCACTTGGAGTGAACAATGATTTTTTCGGGGGAAATGGCCACCGATCCGGACTCGCTGGCTGCGAGGTTGTATTTCCCAAGGTAAACCCGATAGGTGCGGGATGAACTGGAGAAAAAGTCAGAGATCATTCAGCATTATTATTATTATAATCATCATTATTTTTGTCATTATTATTATTATTATTATTATCCTCATTATTATCATTGTATAATTCATCCAACAACAAATATCTGGCCCTGGAACTCAACAAAAAAGCTCCTGTTTTGTAGAAGATTTCCTTGAGCGGTGATGGCGAAGTCATCAGCATAGATTAAACCCTCTGTTCCTCAAACCTTCTCCCTACCATTTCACGAACACTGGTGGAGTTGGGGGGAAATAGACTCTTGACATTCGGGAGTTGTAGTTGCTGGGATTTATAGTTCGCCTACAATCAAAGAGCATTCTGAACTCCACCAGTGATGGAATTGAACCAAACTTGGCACACAGAACAGCCATGTGGGCCACAGCAACGTGTGACAGGGGACGGCTAGTGATAAATTAATTAATTAATCCTCGTTACCTGATGCAATGGGCCGCCGTCATGACCCAGTTGTTGGCAATGAGCGTCCCTCCGCAGGTGTGCCGCCATGACCCGCTGGAGGAATACTGGAGAGACACCTGGAAGGACAGAAAAGGTACATCTCGGAAAATTCGCAATTTCGTATTTATTGCACCATCGCGCCGTTTCGTCAAAGAACTGCAATTTTAATTCCCCGATTTTTGCAACTCATCAATATTTTCCACATTCTCGGGATTATTGGGTCGTGGTCTCCGGCGAATGCCCGATTTACCTGCCAGGGCCAGCTGTTTTGCCGGGCATTGTCCCCTCCAACGACTCTGGACACGTTGGGTTTGTAGGTCGGGACACCACAACCGAAGGCTGCGAGAAAGAGAAGAGAATCCTATGGAATCCTATGGACCAACTTCGGCTCTTCCTCCAGGTGTTTTGGACTCCAACTCCCACAATTCCTAACATCTGGTAGGACAAGGACGGGCGGAATTTTGCTCCTATATATGAATGCTCTCTTTGTGGTGTGTTGGCCATCCTTCCCTTGGATCATAAATCAAAATTAGTATTTACTACAAGATTACTACTATTAGTAGTAATAGATTACTACTAGTAGTAATAGTAGTAATAGTAGTAATAGATTACAATTATTATAACTATTACTACTAGATTACTACTATTAGTAGTAATACATTACTACTGGTAGTAATAGTAGTAATAGATTACTACTATTATCACTATTATTGCTGTTACTATTGTTATGATTATTACTACTAGATATCATTATTTCTACATAGATTACTACTGATAGTAATAGTAGTAATAGATTGCTACTATTATCACTATTATTGCTGTTACTATTGTTATAATTATTACTACTAGGTATCATTATTACTACATAGATTACTACTGATAGTAATAGTAGTAATAGTAGTAATAATAATAGATTACTACTATCACTCTTATTGCTATTACTATTGTTATCATTATTACTACTAGATATCATTATTACTACATAGATTACTACTGATAGTAATAGTAGTAATAGATTACTACTATTATCACTATTATTGCTGTTACTATTGTTATCATTATTACTACTAGATATCATTATAACTACATAGATTACTACTGATAGTAATAGTAGTAATAGATTACTACTATTATCACTATTATTGCTGTTACTATTGTTATCATTATTACTACTAGATATCATTATTACTACATAGATTACTACTGATAGTAATAGTAGTAATAGATTACTACTATTATCACTATTATTGCTGTTACTATTGTTATCATTATCACTGCTGTTATCACTATTAATACCATTATTACTACCATTAAACCACTTTGAGTCCACCCAGGGGTGAGAAAGGCAATATATAAATACTGTAAATAAATAAATAATAAATAAATTACTATTATTACTTTTGTTACTACTATTACTACGATTAATGGTACCATAATTACTGCTATTATTACTATTACTACTATTACCACTGCTATTATTGCTACCATTACTACTGCTATCGCTATCGCCATTACCACTATTACTACTATTGTTACTATTACTATTATTACTTTATCACTACTGTTGTTACTACTATTACTATGATTAGTAGTAATAGTGGTAATAGTGATAGTGATAATAATGGTAATGGTAGCAATAACAGCAGTAGTAATAATAACGGTAATAGTGGTATTTATTTATTTGATGCATTTGTTGACCGCCGCTCTCAGCCCTAGGGCGACTCGCGGCGGTGTACAACATATAAAAACATTTTACAAAAAACACACAGTACATCAACAAGCCATAATTACACAATTAATCTAAATTATACTAACTAATCCGCACCGTCACAACATAGGAGCCTACCAGTCTCATAATCCATATTCCATTCCGATTGTCATTATCAGTTAGTCTGGCACTAGTTAAATGCCCTCTCGAAGAGCCAGGTCTTTAGGCTCTTCCGGAAAGCCATAAGAGAGGGCGCCTGTCTGATGTCAACAGGGAGGGTGTTCCACAGCCGGGGGGCCACCACTGAGAAGGCCCTCTCTCTCGTCCCCGCCAGACGTGCCTGTGAGGCAGGCGGGATCGAGAGAAGGGCCTCCCCAGACGATCTCAAGGCCCTCGTGGGCTCATAGGCCGAGATGCGGTCCGAAAGGTATTTTGGGCCGGAACCGTTTAGGGCTTTGTAGGATAACACCAGCACCTTAAATTGGGCCCGGTAGCAAATCGGCAGCCAGTGGAGTTGGGACAACAAGGGCGTTGTATGCTCCCTGCGTCCCGCTCCCGTTAGTAACATGGCTGCCGCGCGCTGAACTAGCTGAAGCTTCCGGGCCGTCTTCAAGGGCAGCCCCACGTAGAGAGCGTTGCAGTAGTCGAGGCGGGATGTGACCAGAGCGTGTACCACCGTGGCCAAGTCAGACTTCCCAAGGTACGGGCGCAGCTGGCGCACGAGCCTAAGCTGTGCAAATGCTCCCCTGGTCACCGCTGAAACCTGGGGATCCAGGCTCAATGATGAATCCAGGGTCACACCCAAGCTGCGAACCTGCGCCTTCAAGGGGAGTGCGACCCCGTCCAGCACAGGCTGTAACCCTATACCCTGTTCGGCCTTGCGACTGACCAGGAGTACCTCTGTCTTGTCTGGATTTAACTTCAGTTTGTTCGCCCTCATCCAGACCATTACAGCGGCCAGGCACCGGTTCAGGACCTCGACAGCCTCCTTAGTAGCAGGTGGAAAGGAGTGACAGAGTTGGACATCATCTGCGTACAGATGACACCGCACCCCGAAACTCCGGATGATCTCACCCAGCGGCTTCATGTAGATATTAAACAGCATGGGGGACATTATAGAACCCTGTGGAACCCCACAGGTCAAAGGCTGTGGTGTTGAACAGGAGTCCCCCAATAACACCTTCTGGGTACGACCCTCCAGAAATGACTGGAGCCACTGCAAAGCAGTGCCCCCAAGACCCATTTCCGCAAGGCGCCCCAGAAGGATACCGTGGTCGACGGTATCGAAGGCCGCTGAGAGGTCCAGAAGCACCAACAGGGACACACTCCCCCTGTCTAGCTCCCGGCGCAGATCATCCACTAAGGCGACCAAGACCGTCTCGGTACCATGTCCCGGTCTGAAACCAGACTGTGACGGATCCAGAATATCCGTGTCTCTCAAGAATACCTGGAGTTGTGAGGCCACCACGCTTTCCATGACTTTGCCCAAAAAGGGGAGATTGGAAACAGGCCGAAAGTTGTCCAATTTAGTGGGGTCCAATGATGGTTTCTTCAACAGCTGGTTTTATAATTGCTTGTTTTAAGCACGCTGGAATCTTGCCTTCCCGAAGGGAGGCATTAACCACCACCATTACCAACTCAGCCAATCCCCCTCTGGCCTCCTTCAGAAGCCAGGATGGGCAGGGGTCTAGGATGGACGTGGTAGGCCTCATTCCTCCAAGTATCTTGTCCACATCCTCGGGTTTCACAAACTGAAAAGAATCCATCAAAATAGGACAAGCAGGTGCTCGTGTCACATCCACAGAGACTGCATTTAACATGGTGTCCAGCTCAGAACGGATCAAAGCGACTTTGTCTGCGAAGAACCGAGCAAATGCTTCACAGCGCGTGACCGAATTGTCAGGGCTCCCGCCTGAGGTGGCGGGAGTTAAAAGACCTCTGACAATCCGAAACAACTCCGCCGGACGGTTTTTTGCAGACGCAATAGTGGCCGCAAAGAAAGTTTTCTTTGCGGCTTTTATTGCCGCGGCATATGCCCTTAAAAAGGACACAAACCGTGCTCGATTTGACTCGCTTGGGTCCGAACGCCACACGCTCTCTAGTCCCCTCTTCCTTCGCTTCATCACTGCCAGCTCCTCAGTAAACCAAGGGGCTGGTTTAGCTCGGCTACTTGAGAGGGGACGTTCCGGAGCGATCATGTCAATTGCCCTGGCCATCTCCCCATTCCAGAGAGCGACCAAGGCCTCGACATGGTCACCTACCGAGGAGGCGGGAAAATCCCCAAGAGCCGTCAGGAATCCATTCGGATCCATAAGCCTCCTGGGCGGACCATCTTAATGGGTCCTCCACCTTTGCGGAGGTTAGGGGGTGCAGTGAGTCTAAATCTGATCAGGAAGTGGTCGGTCCATGGCAACGGAGAGATAGACAACTCCTCCACACCGCCAACCTGCTCCCATCCCTGGCAGAAAACCAAGTCCAATGTGTGTCCAGCACAATGGGTGGGGCCAGATATTTGTTGGGACAGCCCCATGGTTGCCATGGCGGACATGAAGTCCTGAGCCGCTCCTGTGAGGGTTGCCTCGGCATGGACATTGAAGTCTCCCAGCACCAAAAGCCGTTGAGACTCCAATGCCAGGCTCGAGACCACCCCCGCTAGCTCAGGTAGGGAGACTGTAGTGCAGCGAGGTGGACGGTACACTAGCAGAATCCCTATTCTGTCCCGGTCACCCACCCTCAGGTGGACACATTCAAAATTTGTGGTCTGCGGGATGGGGCTCCTGGTCAGATGGATGGAATCTCTATAGACCACTGCAACCCCGCCTCCCCGTCCTCCGGATCTCGGTTGGTGCTGTACGGAGAAACCTGGAGGACAAAGCTGGGTAAGATTCACGCCCCCAGCTTCATCCAGCCAGGTCTCCGTGATGCACGCCAGATCTGCCCGCTCATCCAGGATTAAATCCTGGATAAAGGTCATTTTTCCGTTGACAGATCTGGCGTTCAGCAGCACCACCTTCAATCCAGAGGGCCCGCTCACCTGGTTACACCAATTTACCTTAGGAGACCGATTTGGGATTATTAATGTTGATAAGTGGTCCGAATTAGGCCGAATTCGAGGTCTCCTTTTTCTGCATCTCCTCCTTGGTACCATTGATATAGTAATAACATAACCATTACCACTATTGCTACTATTGCCTTTATTGCCATTACCACCATTAATATCACTCCTATTACTACCATGATTACCACTATCATTACATCACTATTGCTATTACGAATATCATTAGTATTACCACTAATGTTATTACTACTATGAGCACTATTACTGCTACCACTATCTCTGTACTATTACTATTACTACTTCCACTATTACTGCTATTACCACTATCACAATTGCTATTACAGCTGTTACTATTACCATTATTATTAAATCACTATGTATTACCGCTACTGTCATTACTACTATGATCACTATTACTGCTACCACTACTTCTGTACTATTACTATTACTACTTCCACTATTACTGCTATTACCACTATCACAATTGCTATTACAGCTGTTACTATTACCACTTTTATTACATCACTATGTATTACCGCTACAGTTATTACTACTATGAGCACTATTACTGCTACCACTACTTCTGTACTATCACTATTACTACTTCCACTATTACTGCTATTAACACTATCACAATTGCTATTACAGCTGTTACTATTACCACTATGTATTACCACTACTGTTATTACTACTATGAGCACTATTGCTGCTACCACTACTTCTGTACTATTACTATTACTACTTCCACTATTACTGCTATTACCACTACCACAATTGCTATTACAGCTGTTACTATTACTACTAGCACTACTATTGCTATCACTATTGTTGCTAGTAGTATTACTACTAGCACTATTAATATGGGGACCTGGCACCTCTCTTGAACCAAAGTCCTTCAGAAATCCATCAAAAGAACTCAGTTATTAGTATTAGCCTTTGAAGATGCCCAACGTGGGCCGTCTACCGAGAAACGTGGTGCCCCCCATTATTTACCCGCAGAGGCCAGCGCCAGGACGGTTAAGAGGATGGCGATCATGGCTGGAAGTGGTGGTTACGATGGAAAAGTCGGGTTGTGAGTGGAGCCCTTATATCCGAGGAGAGCAGATCACGGGGGCCAGATACGGCCAGGGGGAAGGTGCTGAGATATCTCTCTCAAGGTCCAAGGTCTCACCAGGTGCTCCGTTTCTCACCTGGAAAGACCTGGCTGCTCCAAACACCTACTCAACGTTCAGGGGCGGCTCAACCCATACGCAAAGTAAGCCATTGCGGTAGACTTGATGTTGCCCAGGGGTGCTCTTGGGGGAAAATAGACCTTGACATATGCGAGTTGTAGTTACTGGGATGTATAGTATAGTCTGGTTGCTGCTCGTTGGACTAATTGGACGCAGGAGAGGAGTAGTATGCTCCCTGTACCTTGTTCCTGTTAGTAGTCTGGCTGCCGCTCGTTGGACTAATTGGACACAGAGAGGAGTAGTATGCTCCCTGTACCCCGCTCCTGTTAGTAGTCTGGCTGCCGCTCGTTGGACTAATTGGACGCAGGAGAGGAGTAGCATGCTCCCTGTACCCCGCTCCTGTTAGTAGTCTGGCTGCCGCTCGTTGGACTAATTGGACGCAGGAGAGGAGTAGTATGCTCCTCTGTACCCCGCTCCTGTTAGTAGTCTGGCTGCTGCTCGTTGGACTAATTGGACACAGGAGAGGAGTAGCATGCTCCCTGTACCCCGCTCCTGTTAGTAGTCTGGCTGCCGCTCGTTGGACTAATTGGACGCAGGAGAGGAGTAGCATGCTCCCTGTACCCTGCTCCTGTTAGTAGTCTGACTGCCGCTCTTTGGACTAATTGGACGCAGAAGAGGAGTAGTATGCTCCCTGTACCCCGTTCCTGTTAGTAGTCTGGCTGCCGCTCGTTGGACTAATTGGACGCAGGAGAGGAGTAGCATGCTCCCTGTACCCCGCTCCTGTTAGTAGTCTGGCTGCCGGTCGTTGGACTAATTAGACGCAGGAGAGGAGTAGTATGCTCTCTGTACCCCGCTCCTGTTAGTAGTCTGGCTGCCGCTCGTTGAACTAATTGGATGCAGGAGAGGAGTAGTATGCTCCCTGTACCCCGCTCCTGTTAGTAGTCTGGCTGCCGCTCTTTGGACTAATTGGACGCAGAAGAGGAGTAGTATGCTCCCTGTACCCTGTTCCTGTTAGTAGTCTGGCTGCCGCTCGTTGGACTAATTGGACGCAGGAGAGGAGTAGCATGCTCCCTGTACCCCGCTCCTGTTAGTAGTCTGGCTGCCGGTCGTTGGACTAATTAGACGCAGGAGAGGAGTAGTATGCTCCCTGTACCCCGCTCCTGTTAGTAGTCTGGCTGCTGGTCATTGGACTAATTAGACGCAGGAGAGGAGTAGTATGCTCTCTGTACCCCGCTCCTGTTAGTAGTCTGGCTGCCGCTCGTTGAACTAATTGATGCAGGAGAGGAGTAGTATGCTCCCTGTACCCCGCTCCTGTTAGTAGTCTGGCTGCCGCTCGTTGGACTAGTTGTAGCTTCTGGGCAGTCTTCAGAGGCAACCCCACGTAGAGAGTGTTGCAGTAGTCTATACGGGATGTAACCAGAGCGTGGACCCAGGGGTGGCTCAACCCATACGCAAAGTAAGCCATTGCGGTAGAGTTGATGTTGCCCAGGGGCACTCTTGAGGCACTCTTGGGGGAAAATAGACCTTGACATATGCGAGTTGTAGTTACTGGGATGTATAGTTCACCTCCAATCAAAGAGCATTCTGAACTCCACCAATGATGGAATTGGCTTGCATCCCCAGGGGCGGCAAAGCCATTACGCAAAGTAAGCCATTGCGGTAGAGTTGATGTTGCCAGGGGCGCTCTTGGGAGAAAACAGACCTTGACATATGCAAGTTGTAGTTACTGGGATGTATAGTTCACCTACCATCAAAGAGCATTCTGAACTCCACCAATGATGGAATTGGCTTACATCCCCAGGGGCGGCGAACCCATTACGCAAAGTAAGCCATCGCAGTAGAGTTGATTTCACCAGGGGTGCTCTTGGGGGAACATAGAGCTTGACATATGCGAGTTGTAGTTACTGGGATGTATAGTTCACCTACAATCACAGAGCATTCTGAACTCCACCAATGATGGAATTGTACCAAATATGGCACACAGAACTCGCACGGTGAACAGAAAATATAGATCAGTGATTGGTTGGGGGGGGGGCACCAAAATACTGTTTGCTTACCGTTGAAAATTACCTAGGGCCACCTCTGTCAACGTGTCTTGGCGCCCACAGAGCTCACCTGCGGTGGAAGGAGCCACAAATGTTCCTTCCATTGACTTTGCGTGCCCAGAAGGATCCGTGCCAAGCTTGGAGCGAGCAGAGGCGGCCCTAGGTAATTTTCAATGGTAAGCAAACAGTATTTTGCCGGCCACCCCGCCCCCCAACCAATCACTGATATATATTTTTTCTGTTCATCGTGGGAGTTCTGTGTGCCATATTTGGTTCAATTCCATCATTGGTGGAGTTCAGAATGCTCTTTGATTGTAGGTGAACTATACATCTCAGTAACTACAACTCACATATGTCAAGGTCTATTTTCCCCCAAGAGCATCTCAAGAGCGCCCCTGGCGAAATCAACTCTACCGCGATGGCTTACTTTGCGTAATGGCTTCGCCGCCCCTGGGGATGCAAACCAATTCCATCATTGGTGGAGTTCAGCATGCTCTTTGATTGTAGATGAACTATGCATCCCAGTAACTACAACTCGCATATGTCAAGGTCTATTTTCCCCCAAGAGCGCCTCAAGAGCGCCCCTGGCGAAATCAACTCTACCGCGATGGCTTACTTTGCGTAATGGCTTCGCCGCCCCTGGGGATGCAAACCAATTCCATCATTGGTGGAGTTCAGCATGCTCTTTGATTGTAGATGAACTATGCATCCCAGTAACTACAACTCGCATATGTCAAGGTCTATTTTCCCCCAAGAGCGCCTCAAGAGCGCCCCTGGCGAAATCAACTCTACCGCGATGGCTTACTTTGCGTAATGGCTTCGCCGCCCCTGGGGATGCAAACCAATTCCATCATTGGTGGAGTTCAGCATGCTCTTTGATTGTAGATGAACTATGCATCCCAGTAACTACAACTCACATATGTCAAAAGTCTATTTTCCCCCAAGAGCGCCCCTGGGCAACATCAACTCTACCGCGATGGCTTACTTTGCGTAATGGTTGAGCCGCCCCTGGGAGCGAGGGAAGGCAACACATGGTGGAAAGCCAACTCTCCTAATCGATGTGGAGACCTTGCAAGAACCTGAGAGCAAGGACGGGGTTGCCATTGCCCTGGGATCCCCACAGGTGGCTCATTGTATGGGTCATATATAAACATACACACACACACATACACACATAATACACACATGTATATGTGCATGTGCATATACATTTACCTGTGTACATGTGTGTGTATATATGTGTGTGTGTTTGTAAGTATATATCTGTGTATGTGCATGCATGTATATGTGTATGTATATATGCATGTGTGCATGTAGATATGTATATATATCTGTGTGTGTGTGTTTGTATATATATAAATGTGAGTCTGTGTGTATGTATGTATATTTGTATGTGCATGTATATGTGTGTGTGTTTGTACATATATATATGTGAGTCTGTGTGTATGTATGTATATATGTGTATGTGCATGTATATGTGTGTATATATATGTGTGTTTGTGTGTGTACGTATGTGTGTATATGTGTGTGTGTGTTTGTATATATATATGTGTGTGTATGTATGTATATGTGTGTATATGTGTGTATATATATGTGTGTGAGTTTGTATATATATGTGTGAGTCTGTGCGTATGTATGTATATGTGTATGTGCATGTATATGTGTGTGTACATATGTGTGAAGATATATATGTGCATGTATATATGTGTATATATCTGCGTGTGTGTGTTTGTACATATATATGTGAGTCTGTGTGTATGTATATGTGTATGTGCATGTATGTGTGTCTATATATGTGTGTGTGTATGTATATTTATGTGTGTGTATATATCTGCATGTGTATATATATTGTGTGTCTATGTGTGTATATATGTGTGTGTATACATCTCTCATGTGCGTGTGGATGTGTGTGTATATATGTGTTAATATATGTGTGTTTCTGTGTATATATGTCTGTATGTGTGTATATATATGTGTATATACATGTGTGTGTATGAAGGGAAAGAAAGGAAAGGAGAAGTAATGGAAGGAGCAGATGGAAAATGGAGAGATTGTGTTAGTGGGCCTTCTCAGAGCTGGAGAAAGGAGAAAGTAAGAAGGAAGGAAGGAAGGAAGGAAGGAAGGAAGGAAGGAAGGAAGAAAGGAAGGAGAAAAAGAAGGGAAAGAAAGAAAAGGGAAGGAGCAGATGGAAAATGGAGAGATTGTGTTAGTGGGCCTTCTCAGAGCTGGAGAAAGGAGAAAGTAAGAAGGAAGGAAGGAAGGAAGGAAGGAAGGAAGGAAGGAAGGAAGAAAGGAAGGAGAAAAAGAAGGGAAAGAAAGAAAAGGGAAGGAGCAGATGGAAAATGGAGAGATTGTGTCGTGGGCCTTCTCAGAGCTGGAGAAAGGAGAAAGTAAGAAGGAAGGAAGGAAGGAAGGAAGGAAGGAAGGAAGGAAGGAAGGAAGGAAGAAAGGAAGGAGAAAAAGAAGGGAAAGAAAGAAAAGGGAAGGAGCAGATGGAAAATGGAGAGATTGTGTCGTGGGCCTTCTCAGAGCTGGAGAAAGGAGAAAGTAAGAAGGAAGGAAGGAAGGAAGGAAGGAAGGAAGGAAGGAAGGAAGGAAGGAAGGAAGAAAGGAAGGAGAAAAAGAAGGGAAAGAAAGAAAAGGGAAGGAGCAGATGAAAAATGGAGAGATTGTGTCGTGGGCCTTCTCAGAGCTGGAGAAAGGAGAAAGTAAGAAGGAAGGAAGGAAGGAAGGAAGGAAGGAAGGAAGGAAGGAAGGAAGGAAGGAGAAAAAGAAGGGAAAGAAAGAAAAGGGAAGGAGCAGATGGAAAATGGAGAGATTGTGTCGTGGGCCTTCTCAGAGCTGGAGAAAGGAGAAAGTAAGAAGGAAGGAAGGAAGGAAGGAAGGAAGGAAGGAAGGAAGGAAGAAAGGAAGGAGAAAAAGAAGGGAAAGAAAGAAAAGGGAAGGAGCAGATGGAAAATGGAGAGATTGTGTCGTGGGCCTTCTCAGAGCTGGAGAAAGGAGAAAGTAAGAAGGAAGGAAGGAAGGAAGGAAGGAAGGAAGGAAGGAAGGAAGGAAGGAGAAAAAGAAGGGAAAGAAAGAAAAGGGAAGGAGCAGATGGAAAATGGAGAGATTGTGTCGTGGGCCTTCTCAGAGCTGGAGAAAGGAGAAAGTAAGAAGGAAGGAAGGAAGGAAGGAAGGAAGGAAGGAAGGAAGGAAGGAAGGAAGGAGAAAAAGAAGGGAAAGAAAGAAAAGGGAAGGAGCAGATGGAAAATGGAGAGATTGTGTCGTGGGCCTTCTCAGAGCTGGAGAAAGGAGAAAGTAAGAAGGAAGGAAGGAAGAAGGAAGGAAGGAAGGAAGGAAGGAAGGAAGGAAGGAAGGAAGAAAGGAAGGAGAAAAAGAAGGGAAAGAAAGAAAAGGGAAGGAGCAGATGGAAAATGGAGAGATTGTGTCGTGGGCCTTCTCAGAGCTGGAGAAAGGAGAAAGTAAGAAGGAGGGAAGGAAGGAAGGAAGGAAGGAAGGAAGGAAGGAAGGAAGGAAGGGAGGAAGGAAGGAAGGAGAGAAGGAGGGAGAGAAAGAGAAGGGAAAGAAAGAAAAGGGAAGGAGCAGATGGAAAATGGAGAGATTGTGTCGTGGGCCTTCTCAGAGCTGGAGAAAGGAGAAAGTAAGAAGGAAGGAAGGAAGGAAGGAAGGAAGGAAGGAAGGAAGGAAGGAAGGAAGGAAAGGAAGGAGAAAAAGAAGGGAAAGAAAGAAAAGGGAAGGAGCAGATGGAAAATGGAGAGATTGTGTCGTGGGCCTTCTCAGAGCTGGAGAAAGGAGAAAGTAAGAAGGAAGGAAGGAAGGAAGGAAGGAAGGAAGGAAGGAAGGAAG
>NW_026844811.1:6243521-6261284 GCF_025583915.1 Anolis sagrei ordinatus
GTAAAGGCCAGGTAGCCAGGAAGAAAGCCAATCGCTTCCTCTTTACATTGAGACCAAATATAACCCTATGGATTTCTTTATGACTAAGCAACAGGCAGCCAAAGATGGACCCAATATCTATTGCATTGGATGTAGGGTCGGGGGGGGGGGGAGATATTTGGACCCCATTCACTCCTATAGGCTTTCTCGGGTGTAAAGGCCAGATAGACAGTAAGAAAGCCAATCGCTTCCTCTTTACATTGAGACTATAAATATCCCTATGGACTTCTTTATGACTAAACAACAGGCAGCCAAAGATGGACCCAATATCTATTAGGTAAGTAAGTAAGTAAGTAAGTAATATCTATTGCATTGGATGGAAGGGGGGGGGATATTTGGACCCAATTCACTCCTATAGACTTTCTCAGGAGTAAAGGCCAGGTAGCCAGAAAGAAAGCCAATCGCTTCCTCTTTACATTGAGACTATATATATCCCTATGGATTTCTTTAGGAGTAAGAACCAGGCAGCCAAAGATGGACCTGGATGCAAGGGGGGGGGGATATTTGGACCCAATTCACTCGTATGGACTTTCTCGGGAGTAAAGGCCAAATAGCCAGGAAGAAAGCCAATCGCTTCTTCTTTACATTGAGACCAAATCCATCCCTATAGACTTATTTATGACTAAGCACCAGGCACTCAAAGATGGACCTATTATCTATTTCATTGGATGGTTGGACCTGGATGCAAGGGGGGGGGGATATTTGGACCCAATTCACTCATATGGACTTTCTCGAGAGTAAAATCCAAATTGATAGTAAGAAAGCCAATCGCTTCCTCTTTACATTGAGACCAAATATAACCCTATGGATTTCTTTAGGAGTAAGAACCAGACAATCAAAGATTGACCTGGATGGAAGCTGGGGGGGGGGAGACGTTTGGGACCCCATTCCCTCGTATGTACTTCCTCCAGTGTAAAAGCCAACTAGCCAGGAAGGAAGCCCATCGCTTCCTCTTTCCAGGGAGGCCCCCACCTTGGGTTTCTATCTTTCCTTTTTCCCACACCGGAGGAGAAAAGGGAAGTCGCAAAAAGGAGTGGGGAGAAAAAACCCGACTTGTGTCGGGCCCGGGGTGGCTGTAATTGCGAAGGGAGGGGGGGAGCGGGGAGTGACGTAGGGGGTGTGGGCGGGGCTTAGGCCGTGGCTCCATCCCTCCTTCTTCTCCTCCCTCCATCCTTCATCCTTCCTTCCTTTCTTTCCTTCCTTCCAGGGAGAGGATGGCGACGGAGGAGCTGGCGGGGAAGCTGAGCCGCCGCCTCCGGGTGGAAGAGGAAGGAGGAGGGGGCTCGGAGGAGGAGGAAGGGCTCAACGGGCCTCTGCAGAGGAGGGTCGGAGCGGGGGCCTCCTCCTCCTCGGACTCGCCCCCCATCCCGGGCTCGCCCCACCGCGTCTTCAGCCCTTACACCGAATTCCGGGAATTCTCCCGCAAGCAGATCAAGGACATGGAGAGGCTCTTCCGGCAGTGAGTGTGACCCCCCCGCCCATCCTGGGGCCCCCTGAGCATGGGCAGAGGGCAGGCCATCCACCTCCAGAGGAATCACAATGAATAGTGCCATTACTAGGGGCAGGGGGCACATAATCAATAACCAATGTCATAATCAATAATCGATATATAATCAATAATGGGTTGATAGGGAAAGGGAAGGGGCCCCCTGAGCATGGGCAGAGGGCAGGCCATCCACCTCCAGAGGAATCACAATGAATAGTGCCATTACTAGGGGCAGGGGGCACATAATCAATAACCAATGTCATAATCAATAATCGATATATAATCAATAATGGGTTGATAGGGAAAGGGAAGGGGCCCCCTGAGCATGGGCAGAGGGCAGGCCATCCACCTCCAGAGGAATCACAATGAATAGTGCCATTACTAGGGGCAGGGGGCACATAATCAATAACCAATGTCATAATCAATAATCGATATATAATCAATAATGGGTTGATAGGGAAAGGGAAGGGGCCCCCTGAGCATGGGCAGAGGGCAGGCCATCCACCTCCAGAGGAATCACAATGAATAGTGCCATTACTAGGGGCAGGGGGCACATAATCAATAACCAATGTCATAATCAATAATCGATATATAATCAATAATGGGTTGATAGGGAAAGGGAAGGGGCCCCCTGAGCATGGGCAGAGGGCAGGCAATCCCAGTCCAGTGCCATTATTACGGGAAGAGGGCAGTGGGCACATAATCAATAATGCTATTAGGGAAAGGGAAGGGGGCCCCTGAACATGGGCATAGGGCAGGGGATTATTAATATTAATAATAATAATAATAATAATAATTATTATTATTATTATTATTATTATTGGGAAAAGGGGCCATTGAGCATGGACAGAGGGCAGGGAAGGGAATTAATAATAATAATAATAATAATAATAATAATAATAATAATAATACAACCAACACAATCAATAATCAATAATGCTATTATTAGGGAAAGTGAAAGGGGCCCCTGAGAATGGGCAGAGGGCACATAATCAATAATGCTATTATTAGAGAAAGGAGCCCCTGAACATGAGGATACATAATCAATAATAATAATAATAATCAATAATCAATAATGCTATAAGGGAAGGGAGGCCCTGAGCATGGGCAGAGGGCAGGGGATGATGATGATGATGATGATGATGATGACGATGATGATGACTGGGAAAAGGGGCCGCTGAGCATGTGCAGAGAGCAGGGAAGGGAATAATAATAATACGATCAATGCAATCAATAATCAATAATGCTGTTATTAGGGAAAGAAGCCCATGAGCATGGGCAGAGGGCATATTAATAATAGTAATGTGTAAAGACTTTGCTATCCCTAGAGTATGAATCCAGTACCCTAAGTCATCATGGATGGATAGATAGATAGATAGATAGATAGATAGATAGATAGATAGATAGATCAGCAGTTGGATAGATAGATAAATATAGATAGATAGATAGATAGATAGATAGATAGATAGATAGATAGATAGATCAGCAGCAGTTGGATAGATAGATAGATAGATAGAT
Source organism: Anolis sagrei ordinatus (assembly GCF_025583915.1). NCBI lineage: Eukaryota > Metazoa > Chordata > Lepidosauria > Squamata > Anolidae > Anolis > Anolis sagrei. The sequence goes on from NW_026844811.1 coordinate 6,246,565, forward strand.
AGATAGATAGATAGATAGATAGATCGACAGATAGATACCTTGGAAAGGTATTGATAATAGTATAATATCTCTCTTTCTACAAGATACATATAGATAGGTAGACAAGAGAAAGATGAATGACAGATGATGAGTAAGTAATGATAGATAGACAAGAAAGAGATGACAAGTAAGAGAGAGATGCAATATATTCGATAGATAGATAGATAGATAGATAGATAGATAGATAGATAGATAGATGAGAGAGAAGTGATTGGTAAAGATATATATATATATAGGATAGATGTTAGATAGATGAGAGTGTTGATTGGTAGTGAGATATATATAATCAGTAATAGATATATATTTGATTCTATGATTCTATATAATAAGATTATATATATATATATATATATATATATATCACAATCAACACTTTGTCTCTTCTTTCTCATCTATTTATCATATATATATATATATATATATGATTATACTAATGATAGATACAGATATATATGTGATTTTATAAATATATATATAATGATAGATGAGAGAGATGATTATATATATATAATATATATATAATATAAATATATGAATATATTAGATTATAGTAATGATAAATATACAGATATATATGTGATTTTATATATATATGATAGATGAGAGAGATGATAATATATATATATATTAATATATTAATATATTAGATTATAGTAATATATGATGGATGAGAGACATGATTATATATATATATATATATATATATATATATATGGTTATAGTAAAGATAGATATACAGATATAAATATGTGATTTTATATATATATATATATGAGATAAATAAATAGATGAGAGAGATGATAATATATATATGTATATATTAATATATTAGATTATAGTAATGACAGATATACAGATATAAATATGTGATTATATATATATATATATATATATATATGATAGATAGATGAGATATATATATATATGATAATAGTAATGATATATACAGATATATATATGATTATATATATATATATATATATATATATATATATATGAGAGAGAGATGATAGATATAGATAGATTGGTAATGATAGATAATATATAATATATATGTATAGAGATAGATGATGCATATATGATAGAGATAGATAAATATATAATGATAGATAACATGATAAGTGATGGATAGATACATATATATAGATGACCGAGATTATCAGTAATGATAGATGGCAGATGATCAGTAAGTGATTGATAGATGATACATATATGATAGATAGATCCATAGATGAGATTTATTGTTATTTATTTTGTCAGAAGCCGTTATAATGTTTAGAAAAACCACAAACAAAGTCAAGAACGTGGCATTGTACCTTTGTGTTTGATTCTACGACACTATTTTGTACTGTTTATGTTATTTGTTATTGTATATATTTCATGTTATGATGTATTTCTCTGTTGGTTTTTGTCTAATTATGCTGTATTATTTTTGGGCTTGGGCTCACGTTAGCCACCCCGCGTCCCGTTTGGGGAGATGGTGGCGGGTGATGGCATGATCGTCAGCATAGATGAAACTCTCTGTCCCTTCTGGCAGTGGCTGGTCATTTGTGTCAATGTTAAACATTGATGGAGCAAGTTAGTTTTCCCTCTAAGCTTCAGAGAGCTTCTGTTCAGAGATAGAACATTTCAAAGCTCCCTCCTTGAGTGGTGATGGCATGATCGTCAGCATAGATGAAACTCTCCTTCCCTTCTGGCAGTGGCTGGTCATTTGTGTCAATGTTGAACATGGATGGAGCAAGTTAGTTTTCCCTCTAAGCTTCAGAGAGCTTCTGTTCAACCATTTCAAAGCTCCCTCCTTGAGTGGTGATGGCATGATCGTCAGCATAGATGAAACTCTCCTTCCCTTCTGGCAGTGGCTGGTCATTTGTGTCAATGTTGAACATGGATGGAGCAAGTTAGTTTTCCCTCTAAGCTTCAGAGAGCTTCTGTTCAACCATTTCAAAGCTCCCTCCTTGAGTGGTGATGGCATGATCGTCAGCATAGATGAAACTCTCCTTCCCTTCTGGCAGTGGCTGGTCATTTGTGTCAATGTTGAACATGGATGGAGCAAGTTAGTTTTCCCTCTAAGCTTCAGAGAGCTTCTGTTCAACCATTTCAAAGCTCCCTCCTTGAGTGGTGATGGCATGATCGTCAGCATAGATGAAACTCTCCTTCCCTTCTGGCAGTGGCTGGTCATTTGTGTCAATGTTGAACATGGATGGAGCAAGTTAGTTTTCCCTCTAAGCTTCAGAGAGCTTCTGTTCAACCATTTCAAAGCTCCCTCCTTGAGTGGTGATGGCATGATCGTCAGCATAGATGAAACTCTCCTTCCCTTCTGGCAGTGGCTGGTCATTTGTGTCTATGTTAAAAATTGATGGAGCAAGCTGATTTTCCCTGTAATAGGAAGTAAGAGCTTTGGAGAGCTTCTGTTCAACCATTTCAAAGCTCCCTTCTTGAGTGGTGATGGCATGATCATCAGTGTAGATTAAGCTTTCCGTCCCTTCTGGCAGTGGCTGGTCCATTGTGTCGATGTTGAACATGGAAGGAGCAAGCACGCTCCCCTGAGGCAGGCCGTTCTTCTGTTTCCGCCATCTCCTTCTCTGGCCCCGGAACTCAACAAAAAAGCTCCTGTTCTGTAGAAGATTTCCTTGAGCAGTGATGGCAAAGTCATCAGCATAGATGAAACTCTCCGTCCCTTCTGGCAGTGGCTGGTCACTTATGCAAATGTTAAACATTGATGGTGCAAGCTGGTTTTCCCTGTAATAGGAAGTAAGAGCACCTCAAATTTGGAGAGCTTCTGTTCAACCATCTCAAAGCTCATTTCTTGTGTGGTGATGGCATGATCATCAGCGTAGTTGAATCTCTCTGTCCTTTCTGGCAGTAGCTGATCATTTGTGTAGATGTTGAACATGGATGGAGAAAGCACGCTCCCCTGAGGCCGGCCGTTCTTCTGTTTCTGTCATCTTTTTCTCTGGCCCCGGAACTCAACAAAAAAGCTCCTGTTTGGTAGAAGAGACCCATCACTGCCACTTCTAAAGATTTTAATTATTTCTAAATATATTGTTACATTATTACTATTGTTTTGAATTTGTGAGTTTGTTTTGGTGTGTATTTGAATTTTGACGATTGTTGGTCATACCTTGGGGTATGAGGCGTTAGAAGGCCAAATTTGGTGATATTTGGTCCTGTAGTTTTTCCGTTTCTGAACCACTCACGACGACGTTAACTTTTTTATATATATAGATTATTATGAAGACAGCAATAAACAGATGAGAGATGATCAGTAATGATAGATAGATGATGCATACATGATACATAGATGCCTTCGGGACTCGTTTTTGGTTGACGGTCTCCCCTCCAAATCCAAACCAGGGCTCGCTCGATTTTTCAACACTAGAGAGAGTCGGATCTCGAATGCGAAGCATCGCATTCGAGATCCGACTCTCTCTAGTGTTGAAAAATCGATCTCTTTCATGCTTACGACATTTACCTCGTTCTGTGTTCCAGAAATGTTTAAAGATTCTGAGAAAAGGGGAAGCACAGCTTCCTTCGGCGGTTTGCTTCAACGGATGAAGCTCTGCCACAAAGTATGTCGAACTGGGTGAGAAAAACTATTGCGAGATGTGCTACACGATGTGCTACACAAAGTTTGTGCAGTTTAATCGCCTTTTCCCATGTTTTGATGATGGAACCAGTCAGGAAATGGCACTGAAAAGTAAATAGTGGTTCATCATTGGCAGAAATGTATCCAATTGTCTGGTGATTATGTGGACAAGAGAACTGTGAGATGCTGGTTGCGGAAACAGAGTGTCGACTTCTTCTGCGACGGCTTCAGAAAACTTTTTCATCGTTGCAGAAATGTATCCAATTGTCTGGTGATTATGTGGACAAGAGAACTGTGAGATGCTGGTTGCGGAAACAGAGTGTCGACTTCTTCTGCGACGGCTTCAGAAAACTTTTTCATCGTTGCAGAAATGTATCCAATTGTCTTGTGGTTGTGTGGAAAAAGTAAATAGTCGTTCATCATTGGCAGAAATGTATCCAATTGTCTCATGATTATGTGGGAAAGTGAATAGTGGTTCATCGTTGGCAGAAATGTATCCAATTGTCTGGTGATTATGTGGACGAGAGAACTGTGAGATGCTGGTTGCGGAAACAGAGTGTCGACTTCTTCTGCGACGGCTTCAGAAAACTTGTTCATCGTTGCAGAAATGTATCCAATTGTCTTGTGGTTGTGTGGAAAAAGTAAATAGTCGTTCATCGTTGGCAGAAATGTATCCAATTGTCTGGTGATTGTGTGGACGAGAGAACTGTGAGATGCTGGTTGCGGAAACAGAGTGTCGACTTCTTCTGCGACGGCTTCAGAAAACTTGTTCATCGTTGCAGAAATGTATCCAATTGTCTTGTGGTTGTGTGGAAAAAGTAAATAGTCGTTCATCATTGGCAGAAATGTATCCAATTGTCTGGTGATTATGTGGGAAAGTGAATAGTGGCTCATCGTTGGCAGAAATGTATCCAATTGTCTGGTGATTATGTGGATGAGAGAACTGTGAGATGCTGGTTGCGGAAACAGAGTGTCGACTTTTTCTGCGACGGCTTCAGAAAACTTGTTCATCGTTGCAGAAATGTATCCAATTGTCTTGTGGTTGTGTGGAAAAAGTAAATAGTCGTTCATCATTGGCAGAAATGTATCCAATTGTCTGGTGATTGTGTGGACGAGAGAACTGTGAGATGCTGGTTGCGGAAACAGAGTGTCGACTTCTTCTGCGACGGCTTCAGAAAACTTTTTCATCGTTGCAGAAATGTATCCAATTGTCTTGTGGTTGTGTGGAAAAAGTAAATAGTCGTTCATCATTGGCAGAAATGTATCCAATTGTCTCATGATTATGTGGGAAAGTGAATAGTGGTTCATCGTTGGCAGAAATGTATCCAATTGTCTGGTGATTATGTGGACGAGAGAACTGTGAGATGCTGGTTGCGGAAACAGAGTGTCGACTTCTTCTGCGACGGCTTCAGAAAACTTGTTCATCGTTGCAGAAATGTATCCAATTGTCTTGTGGTTGTGTGGAAAAAGTAAATAGTCGTTCATCATTGGCAGAAATGTATCCAATTGTCTGGTGATTATGTGGACGAGAGAACTGTGAGATGCTGGTTGCGGAAACAGAGTGTCGACTTCTTCTGCGACGGCTTCAGAAAACTTTTTCATCGTTGCAGAAATGTATCCAATTGTCTTGTGGTTGTGTGGAAAAAGTAAATAGTCGTTCATCATTGGCAGAAATGTATCCAATTGTCTCGTGATTATGTGGGAAAGTGAATAGTGGTTCATCGTTGGCAGAAATGTATCCAATTGTCTGGTGATTATGTGGACGAGAGAACTGTGAGATGCTGGTTGCGGAAACAGAGTGTCGACCTCTTCTGCGACGGCTTCAGAAAACTTTTTCATCGTTGCAGAAATGTATCCAATTGTTTGGTGATTATGTGGGAAAGTGAATAGTGGCTCATCGTTGGCAGAAATGTATCCAATTGTCTGGTGATTATGTGGGAAAGTGAATAGTGGCTCATCGTTGGCAGAAATGTATCCAATTGTCTGGTGATTATGTGGGAAAGTGAATAGTGGCTCATCGTTGGCAGAAATGTATCCAATTGTCTGGTGATTATGTGGACGAGAGAACTGTGAGATGCTGGTTGCGGAAACAGAGTGTCGACCTCTTCTGCGACGGCTTCAGAAAACTTTTTCATCGTTGCAGAAATGTATCCAATTGTCTTGTGGTTGTGTGGGAAAGTGAATAGTGGCTCATCGTTGGCAGAAATGTATCCAATTGTCTGGTGATTGTGTGGGAAAGTGAATAGTGGCTAATTGTTGGCAGAAATGTATCCAATTGTCTGGTGATTATGTGGGAAAGTGAATAGTGGCTAATCGTTGGCAGAAATGTATCCAATTGTCTGGTGATTGTGTGGGAAAGTGAATAGTGGCTCATCGTTGGCAGAAATGTATCCAATTGTCTGGTGATTGTGTGGGAAAGTGAATAGTGGCTCATCGTTGGCAGAAATGTATCCAATTGTCTGGTGATTGTGTGGGAAAGTGAATAGTGGCTCATCGTTGGCAGAAATGTATCCAATTGTCTGGTGATTATGTGGAAAAGTGAGTAGTGGTAGTTAAAGAGCACATTCTAAGGATTATTCCTGCATTTGATTTATTAAAATATTCCCATCCAAACCCAAGTAATGAAGGTGGAGGCATTACTTTTCATTCAACCCTCGTACAACTCCCAGATTCTCAGGGCAATCACCCCGAAGCCCTGCCAGTATCCACCGTTGGTCATGTTGAGTTTGCTCCAGACCCAAATTTTTCCCCCAACTCCTTCAGTTACCGATCAATTCCTCTGTGTGTCATAGGAAAATGTTATGGGAGAGGTATTGGGTGGGGTCGTGCAAATTCCACACCAATGGAGAGAGAAAGGAACCCTGGGAGGTGTCTTTGGTGGAGGAAAAACAGATAATCTAGGTTGGAATTTCCCCCCCAACTCCTACAGAATGTTCAGTTGCCGATCAATTCCTCTGCATACCATAGAAAAATGTTATGGGTGGGGTGGTACAAATTCCACACCAATGGAGAGAGAAAGGAACCCTGGGAGGTGTCTTTGGTGGAGGAACAACAGAGAATCAAGGTTGAAATTTCCCCCCAATATTATAATACGAAACAGGAGCTTTTTTGTTGAGTTCTAGGGCCAGAGAAGCAGATAGCGAAGACAGAAGAACAGCCTGCCTCAGGGGAGCGTGCTTGCTCCAAGCAAAAAGTGGGTGCTAGAAACAATATCATACGAAAGCTGGCTGGCACAACCTGGGGGTCACAACCAGACACAGTGAAGACATCTGCCCTTGTGCTATGCTACTCTGCTGCTGAGTATGCATGCCCAGTGGGGAACACATCTCACCACGCTCAAACAGTGGATGTAGCTCTTAATGAGACATGCCGCATTATCACGGGTATCTGGAGTAATGACACTGCTTAGCCGGTATTGCACCACCTGACATCCGCCGGGAAGTAGCAGCCAATAGTGAAAGGACCAAGGCAGAGACACCTCCAGCTCATCCCCTGTTTGGGTATCAACCAGTACGTCAATGACTTAAATCAAGACATAGTTTTCTTAGATCTACAGAGACACTCGCTGGAACACCTCAGCAAGCGAGAGTCCAAAAGTGGCAGGGGGTAGCAGCCAATAGTGAAAGGACCAAGGCAGAGACACCTCCAAGTCATCCCCTGTTTGGGTATCAGCCAGCACGTCAACGACTTAAATCTAGAAATAGTTTTCTAAGATCCACAGAGACACTCGCTGGAACACCCCAGCAAGCGAGAGTCCAAAAGTGGCAGGCTCAAACCGTGGGTGATACCAGATGAGAGACGGCCCCCATTGGTAAATGAGGAATACTGCACTCAATTGTGCCTCTTTCTGCCCTGATTGATCAACTCCAAAGGACAATTTAAAGAAGGCGAGCAGAGAGGGATCCCGGCGGGTCTTTTCGGAGCGGGATTGGCCTTCCAGATCCCGGTCGCGGCAATACGGTCTTGGGAAAAGGCCGCCATTGTTTGCAACCCCGAGTCCGAGCTTCCCGGCTCTCCTTGAGGATCTGCGAACCCTAATCGGCTTTCTGGAGGAGAATCGCAGGGATTAATCTCGAGAGCGGAGCCGGAGCCTCGCTTGCCGTGGGCGGGCGCGGATTAGTCACTGATCGGAATAAGACGGGAAGGCGCCTGCCCACTTACGGAGCAGAGGCCGCCTCTCCGGCCCATCCACACGCGGAAACAAATGGGGTTTGGCACCACTTGGAACCGCTTGTGATGTCCTGGCATCGGGAAACGAGAAGTCCCACAATGCCTCTGCCGTTCAATTGGGGTCACGCTGCATTGACTCCGCAGTGGGATTAAAAGACTAACGGGAATCCTATGGAAGGGAATACGGCTTTCCTTGGCCTCCTTTCCTTCCTTTCCCCTTTCCCTTCTTTTTTCTTTCCTTTTCTTCCTTTTTCATTCCTTCTTTTTCTTTCTCCTTCCTTCCATCGTTCCTTCCATCCCTCTCCTTTTTCTCTTTTCCTTCCTTCCTTCCTTCCTTCCTTCCTTCCTTCCTTCCTTCCTTCCTTCCTTCCTTTTCTTCCTCTTTCTTTCTTTCTTTCTTTCTTTCTTTCTTTCTTTCTTTCTCCCTCCTTCCTTCCTTCCTTCCTTTCTCTCTCTACTTCTTTCCTTCACTCATTCCTTCCATTCTCTTCCTTCCTTCCATCGCTCTCCTTTTTCTTCCTCCCTCCCTCTTTCTTTCTTTCTTTCTTTCTTTCTTTCTTTCTTTCTTTCTTTCTTTCTTTCTCCCTCCTTCCTTCCTTCTTTCCTTTCTCTCTCTACTTCTTTCCTTCACTCATTCCTTCCATTCTCTTCCTTCCTCCCCTTCCTTCCTTCCCTCCCTCCCTCCCTCCCTCCCTCCCTCCCTCCCTCCCTCCCTCCTTCTTTCTTTCTTTCTTTCTTTCTTTCTTTCTTTCTTTCGTTCCTTCTTCCTTCCTTCCTTCCTCTCCTCTTTTCCTTCCTCTTCCTTCCTCTCTTCTTTCCTTCCCTCCTTCTTTTTCTCCTCCCTCCCTCCCTCTCTCCCTCCCTCCTCCCTCCCTTCCTTTTTCTTCTCTTCTTTCCTTCCCTCCTTCCTTCTCTTCTTCCTTTCTTCCTCTTTCTCCTTCCTTCCTCCCTCCCTCCCTTCCCCTACTTTTTCTTCCTTCCTTTCCTTCTTTTTCTTTCTCCTTCCTTCCTTCGTTCCTTCCCTCCCTCTCCTTTTTCTCTTTTCCTCTTCCTTCCTTCCTTCCTTCCTTCCTTCCTTCCTTTCTCTTTCTTTCTTTCTTTCTTTCTTTCTTTCTTTCTTTCTCCCTTCTTTCTCCCTCCTTTTTCTCTCTACTTCTTTCCTTCACTCATTCCTTCCATTCTCTTTCTTCCTTCTTCCTCTTTCTCCTCCTTCCCTCCTCCTCCCTTCCCTCTTTTTCTTCCTTCCTTCCTTCTTTTTCTTCTCCTTCCTTCCTTCTCTTCCCTCCCTTTTCTCTTTTTCCTCCTTCCTTCCTTCTTCTTCCTTCCTTCATTTTCTTCCTTCCTCTTTCTCTTTTCTTTCTCTTCTTTCCCTCCTTCCTTCACTTTTTTCTTTCCTTTTTCTCCCTCCTTCCTCCTTCCTTCCTTCTCTTCCTTCCTTCCTTCCTTCCTTCCTTCCTTTTCTTCCTTCCTTCCTGCCTTCCTTTTCCTTCCTCCCTCCCTCCCTCCCTCCCTCCCTCCCTCCCTCCCTCCCTCCCTTCCTTTTTCTCTCTACTTCTTTCCTTCACTCATTCCTATCCATTCTCTTTCTTCCTTTCTTCCTCTTTCTCCTTCCTTCCCTCCCTCCCTCCCTTCCCCTACTTTTTCTTCCTTCCTTTCCTTCTTTTTCTTTCTCCTTCCTTCCTTCGTTCCTTCCCTCCCTCTCCTTTTTCTCTTTTCCTTCCTTCCTTCCTTCCTTCCTTCCTTCCTTCCTTCCTTCCCTTCTTCCTTTCTCTTCTTTCTTTCTTTCTTTCTTCTTTCTTTCTTTCTTTCTTTCTTTCTTTCTCCCTCCTTCCTTCCTTCCTTCCGTTTTCTCTCTACTTCTTTCCTTCACTCATTCCTATCCATTCTCTTTCTTCCTTTCTTCCTCTTTCTCCTTCCTTCCTCTCCCTCCCTCCCTTCCCCTACTTTTTCTTCCTTCCTTTCCTTCTTTTTCTTTCTCCTTCCTTCCTTCGTTCCTTCCCTCCCTCTCCTTCCTTCCTTCCTTCCTTCCTTCCTTCCTTCCTTCCTTCCTTCCTTCCTTTCCTTCTTCTTTCTTCTTTCTTTCTCCCTCCTTCCCCCCTTTTTCTCTTTCTTTCTTTCTTTCTTTCTTTCTTTCTTTCTTTCTTCCTTTTTCCTTCCTTCCTTCCTTCGGTCCCTCTTTCTTTCCTTCCTTCCTTCCCTTCTTCTCTTTCTTCTTCTTTCCTTTCTTTCTTCTCTCTCTCCCCCTTCCTTTTTCCTCTATTCTTTCCTCCTTTCTCTTCTTCTCCTCTCTTCCTTCTTTCTCTTCTTCTTTTCCCTTCTTTTCCTTCCCCTCCCTTCCCTTTTTCCTCCCTCCCTCTTTTTTCTTCCTTTTCTTCCTTTTTCTTCCTTCTTTTTCTTTCTCCTTCCTTCCTTCGTTCCTTCTCTCTTTTCTCTTTTCCTTCCTTCCTTCCTTCTTTCCTTTTCCCTTCCTTCCTTCTTTTTCCTTCCTTCTTTCCTTCTTCTCCTTCCTTCTTTCTTCCTTTCTCCTCTTTCTTTCCTTCCTTTTCTTCTCCCTCCCTTCCCCCTTATTTTCTCCCTTCCCCTACTTTTCTTTTCTTCCTTTTCTTCCTTTTTCACTCCTTCTTTTTCCTTCCGTCGTTCCTTCCCTCCCTCTCCTTTTTCTCTTTTCCTTCCTTCCTTCTTTCCTTCCTTTCTTTCTCCCTCTTTCCCTTCTTTTTCTCTCTTCTTTATTTCCTTTCTCTTCCTTCCTTTCTCTTCTCTTCTATTTCTTTCCCATATTCCTTCATCCCTTCTTTCTTTGCTTGCTTTATGTTCCTTCCCTTCTCTTTCTTTCTTTCTTTCTTTCTTTCTTTCTTTCTTTCTTTCTTTCTTTCTTTCTTTCTTTCCCTCTCCCCTTCCTTCCCTTCATTCTTTCACATTCCATTTCTCTTTCTTTATTATCTTCCTTTCTTAATTCCCTCATACACATGTCACCTTTCTTTCCCAATGACATCATGATGGGTCATTTTACCTAGCAATAGCCAATCCTATAACTAGAAACAACCAATCCAGTGATATCACAGATGTCCACTTCACGTAGCAACAGCCTTTGTGATACAAACAGACAAATACCATAAAATGCATATATTAAGATATGTGGTACAGAGATTAAGATATAATATCAATACAATGTAAATTTAAAATTCACAGTTTTTTATTGCATGGGCCTGCCAAAGAAATAGGTCTTCAATTTTGTCTTAAATTTTGACAGCTCATTTAGCTGTCAAATCTCTTCCAGTGGGTGATTCAACATTTACATTCAATTTACTGCAGTATTCTCTCTCTCTCTCTCTCTCTCTCTATGCTAACATGAAAATCCAAAGGGCTGACAACAGCTCTCCTTTCAACTCATGGTTGGGGGTCTTCTTCTGCTTAGAAAACACTGAAAAGTCATGTGTTATTTGTTGTGAGTTCAAAATGTCCCATTGGCTAGAAAGTATTGTAATGTTGGGGAGAAGACACTGAATAGTGGTGAAGTGCTGGATGAGATAACAGTGTGTATCACACAACTTGTTCTATGGCCTCTATCTTAGCTGCTAGTGTTAGATATTGTGTACCATGCTGTTTTGTCAACAGTGTTTAAGAAAGATTCAATTGCCAGTCCTGTTTGGTTTTGTACATGGAATTGAGGGTTTCCTTTGTCTCAAGAAGGAAAAAGACCGATGCCAGATGACACTGTTTCTGGCTAAATTTGAGTCTGAACCTAGCTTGCTCAAACACAAGACCACCCGTGACACCACAATGAGTGCCGTTTACCAATGCCATTATTCTCAGGATGCTGTCAAGATTGATGTGAATGGAATGATCATACTTCCAGCTGAATTGTAAACTGGAACCTGTCTATATAAGCTATATAACACTGATTTGACAGCCATCCAGCTTTTCACTGGCCAATATCATAAGACAAACACCAACAGATGTGGTCAAAATCTGGTTGCTTTATTCCAAGCAAGCTGTTCATCTCCCAAATCCCACTGCCGGAAGACAAATGCTTCAGGCTTCAGCACACACACACTTTCCTATCACAGCATATTTATTCCCACCCCCAAAATAAAGCTGAATTGATTTCTTATGCAGTTCACTTTTGTGCTTCCTTTCATTCTTTTGGAAAGAGAAATATACAATCAACAGAAGAAATTACCACCTCCTTTCCCTCTTCCCAGGCCTACCCACTTCTCTGTTTTAATATACTATCCACCAATTATTTGCCAAACAAGTGTTAATGAGAGCAATAGAAATCTTCTCTGCTCTACTTCAAAAAAGTACTGTACTGTTCTCATGACAACACGAATGCAAATAGAGAGAAGAGGAAACTTACAGAAGCATTGCCAGTCACTTCAGAATGGTTATTGAAAAATAAACAGCATCTGTGGAAATCCTACTTCAATAATCCAAACTATCCGAATTCAAATGAAATGATCCGACTTCCTTTCTGTCCATGTGGAAGTTCTTTAGGGATGTTTTTATTTAGGATATTTCCTTACCTGAGTAGATCTTCAGCACTAACTTGTCTGTGTCTCTTGTTCCTTGTCCTTTATTTTAATCTTTTTTCTCTCAAAACAAACAAAGCTATATATTGTTTGGCTTCTATTGCTTACTAAGCTGTTGGATGGATTTTAATTTTGTATTCTCCACATTTTATAAATTTTGTATGTCTCCCTATGGGGACTCTTTTTGTCACTCCATAAAATCCTCAGTGAGTCATCCTGTAAAAGTCTTGGGTCCTACAGACATACTTAAATATTTAACTGGCTTAAAAGCCAGAAAGAATGGATTCATTTTAGAAGCTCATCGGAAAGTGGTTTTGGTTTCATTTACATTTTTGCATTCAAAGTTGTCTCAAGTTTGTGTGCATACAGTTAACCCCATTAAAATTTAAGAAATGCTAAACATCTAATGGTAATGGAAGAAGAATTTCCCCCTCTAAAAAAAGTCCCAACCAATAAAACTTTCAACAATCCCCCACATATTAGAGTTCCCTTAATATTCTCACAAACAGCTTGAGATAGCAGGTTTTCATATGAAGCAGATAGCTGTAGGGGGAGAAAGGAAATTGCCATTGAAACAGGTAGAATAATATTGGATCTATTACTTTGTTTACAATTTATTAAAAACCAGCAGAACAAAGGCCATTTAGTCCTTCTATTACTTTCTACAGGAAATGGTTTAGAAGGCTTCCCATAAGCATTGGCAGACATTCCTGAGTCTATATGTCCAAAACCAACAATATTCAGATGATAAGAATGGAATCATGTGGTTGAATGTTCTCCCTGTAATTACACAGTTTTCTGCATACAGGGCTAGAGAGAAAAAGATTGCTATCTCTGAAATGCAAGTTTTGTGTATATAAGGAGGTGTTTTCTTGGGTTTCATAAATGATATAGCTTCCAAACACTCGACCTTTCCACCTGTAGTCAGAAATGGTGCAACTTAACAAAAGTAACACTAGCTTCAAGATCTACACTGGAAGATTCCTTCCCAATAGATGTTCCTGAGGTATCACCATACATTTGGAATAGATAGACAGGTAGATAGATTGTTGCAGTAGAGTGTGCTGGTCAAGCTACAACTGGTAGTAGAAGGGGTAAGAGGGCTGCTCAGGTGTTGGACCAAGAGCAGCAAAGGAAACGAATTAGGGAGATATTCATGACACCTACAGATACTGATTTGTTCGAAGGTTTCTCAGATTCTGAAATGGAGGAGGAGGGAGATGGAGGCAGAGGTTTGAAGCGGGTTACTCGGGAGAAAGAGTCAGATGAAGAATGGGAAAGGAAGCGAATCCATGAAATACTTAATACTCCAACTGAGGAGGCTTTATGGGATTCACGAGGAGTGATGGTACTGGGAGTGATAACGAAGAGGAGGATGGGCTGGATTGGACCCATGTGCAAGAGATCAGAGACATATGTACACAACCAATATCTAGTGATGAGTTTGAAGGGTTTTCTGAAGATTGGCAACCTGGTAATACATGGGGTGCTCTAAGTCTTGATAGATGCTGGAAAAGTTGGAGGGACGGGCGGTGGCAAGCAGCTGTGGAAACTAAGGCAGCTGAGAGTGATGAAGACAGGGTGGTGAGCAGTTGATCATCTGATAATGAGTTATAGGATAAAAGTAGGTATCAAACATTGGGGATTTTGCAGTAGGCAAAGTGTTGTATTCGTACTTGGGACTTTGTTGCTGCCGTTACTCTTGAGCTTGGGTCCTGGGACTGCAGATTGCTGTGCTTCCGTGCTTCTACAGACTGGAATCTCGTAAGTGCTGACTTCGACTCCCGTTTTGACTCCAGATTGTTTTTGGACGACGACATTGCTTCTTGGACTTTATCATCTGCTTCTGGACGTGCTTGGACTTGGGACTGTTTTTTGATGACGATGTTGCTTGCTCCCACCTTGTTTCTTTATGCTTATTAAACTCTGTGATTTTGAAGCAGTTTGCTAGAACTTTTTGTTATCCTGGATTATATTCCAGTATAATCCGGATTATCCGCTAAGTTACGTTTTTTTGCACAGCAGTTGCTGCAGACGTTTAGTTACTGCTAGGAACACTGAGTTAAGTGTTTCTAAGCTATTTTTGTTGTGTTAATAAACTTTGTTTGGACCTTTACTTTGTGTCTGGCTCCTTTAAGGCATCTGGTTCATGACATAGATAGATAGATCTTGAAGGTAACTGCAGTTGTATGAAAACATAATAATGAATTTGACACATTATTTGCTATGTATAGGTGACTGAAAAGCAAACCAACAGTACTTGTCTCATATTTAACCTGGATCACAGAAGGATCAAGTCAATCATGATGGATGGATGGATAGATTTGTTCATTGTTCATTCGTTCAGTCGTCTCCGACTCTTCGTGACCTCATGGACCAGCCCACGCCAGAGCTCC
>NW_026844811.1:6282437-6306911 GCF_025583915.1 Anolis sagrei ordinatus
CTGCGACACCGCCTCCCCGTCCTCCGGCTCTTGGTTGGTGTTGCACGGAGAAACCTGGAGGACAAAGCTGGGAGAGGTTTACGCCCCCCGCTTCATCCAACCAGGTCTCCGTGATGCACGCCAGATCTGCCCGCTCCTCCAGGATTAAATCCTGGATCCAGGTCGTTTTTCCGTTGACAGATCTGGCGTTCAACAACACCACCTTCAAACCAGAGGATCCGCTCACCTGGTTACACCAATTTACCTTAGGAGACCGTTTGGGGGTTGTTAATATGGATAAGCGGTCCGAATTAGGCCAAATTTGGGGTCTCCTTTTTCCGCATCTCCTCCTTCCCACCACGACCTCTATGGGGGCCCCTCGGCTAGTGGAACACCTCCCCCCCTCCATGCCGCAATCCAGAGCCAAGCAATTGCTTTCTGCTTTGCTCGTTGTTCGAATTTTTGGTTTATGCCAACATCCTCTCTCCCCCTCCTCCCCCCTCCCTACCCCATTTTCATTCACAGGCTCCAACCCACCTCCTCTCCTGCCCCCTCCGCTACACAGTAGTAACAGGGACAGAACATACAGGGGGATGGGGAACCACATGGATAGCAGCAATACAGGTGGTACTAGGTGTTCCGGCCACACTAGTAAGACAGTTCTTAAAGTGCACAAGTTTTAAGTGCAACACCGTCAACAATAGTATTCAATCAGCAACAGACACTACATGCCATCGGGCACATTCATAAAGTGCTAGATCTAAAGTGCTCTGCTCAACGAATGTTGATGATGTTGAGAATGTTGTTGATAACGTTGATGGTGTTGAGAATGTCGTTGGTGATGATATTGATAACGTTGATGGTGTTGAGAATGTTGTTGGTGATGATATTGATAACGTTGATGGTGTTGAGAATGTCGTTGGTGATGATATTGATAACGTTGATGATGTTGAGAATGTCGTTGATAACGTTGATGGTGTTGAGAATGTCGTTGGTGATGATATTGATAACGTTGATGATGTTGAGAATGTCGTTGATAACGTTGATGGTGTTGAGAATGTCGTTGGTGATGATATTGATAATGTTGATGATGTTGAGAATGTTGATAACGTTGATGATGTTGAGAATGTCATTGGTGATGATATTGATAACGTTGATGATGTTGAGAATGTCATTGATAACGTTGATGGTGTTGAGAATGTCGTTGGTGATGATATTGATAACGTTGATGATGTTGAGAATGTCGTTGGTGATGATATTGATAACGTTGATGATGTTGAGAATGTCATTGATAACGTTGATGGTGTTGAAAATGACACTGATAATGTTGAGAATGTCGTTGGTGATGATATTAATAACGTTGATGGTGTTGAGAATGTCACTGGTGATGCTGAGAATGTTGTTGGTGATGATATTGATAATGTTGATGATGTTGAGAATGTCATTGATAACGTTGATGATGTTGAGAATGACACTGATAATGTTGAGAATGTCGTTGGTGACGATATTGATAACGTTGATGTTGTTGAGAATGTCGTTGATAAYGTTGAGAATGTCGTTGGTGACAATATTAATAACGTTGATGGTGTTGAGAATGTCACTGATGGTGTTGAAAATGTCGTTGGTGATGATATTGATAATGCTGATGATGTTGAGAATGTCATTGATAACATTGATGGTGTTGAAAATGACACTGATAATGTTGAGAATGTCGTTGGTGATGATATTAATAACGTTGATGGTATTGAGAATGTCGTTGATAACGTTGAGAATGTCGTTGGTGACAATATTAATAACGTTGATGGTGTTGAGAATGTCACTGGTGATGCTGAGAATGTCGTTGATGACGATATTGATAACGTTGATGGTGTTGAGAATGTTGTTGGTGATGATATTGATAACGTTGATGATGTTGAGAATGTTGTTGGTGATGATATTGATAACGTTGATGATGTTGAGAATGTCATTGATAACGTTGATGTTCTTGAGAATGTCACTGGTGATGCTGAGAATGTCGTTGGTGATGATATTGATAACGTTGATGATGTTGAGAATGTTGTTGGTGATGATATTGATAACGTTGATGGTGTTGAGAATGACACTGATAATGTTGAGAATGTCGTTGGTGACGATATTGATAACGTTGATGTTGTTGAGAATGTCTTTGATAACGTTGAGAGTGTCGTTGGTGACAATATTAATAACGTTGATGGTGTTGAGAATGTCACTGGTGATGCTGAGAATGTCACTGATGACGATATTGATAACGTTGATGGTGTTGAGAATGTCACTGATGATACTGAGAATGTCGTTGATGACGATATTGATAACGTTGATAGTGTTGAGAATGTCACTGATGATGTTGAGAATGTCGTTGGTGATGATATTGATAACGTTGATGATGTTGAGAATGTCACTGATGATACTGAGAATGTCGTTGATGACGATATTGATAACGTTGATGGTGTTGAGAATGTCACTGATGATGTTGAGAATGTCGTTGATAACGTTGATGGTGTTGAGAATGACACTGATAATGTTGAGAATGTCGTTGGTGATGATATTAATAACGATGGTGTTGAGAATGTCACTGATGGTGTTGAAAATGTCGTTGGTGATGATATTGATAACGTTGATGGTGTTGAGAATGTCGTTGATTATATTGATAATGGTGTTGATGGAGTTGAGAATGTCATTGATGATATTGATAATGTTGATTATGATATTACTAGTGTTTTTAAGTTTTATAATGTTGATGAGCACAGGTCTCCCAGTTTCACCATCTGGGATCGACCTCCAGGAAGGACCAAAGTACTCCCAATTGTCCTAAGGCAATTTGAGATCCTATCCGAGAACATTAAATGGAAGGTGGAAATTTTGGGAACGTCCTCAGGTCACATGACATGCTTTGGGTACTATTTTCACTCTCCATTTTGGGAATATTTCAGGCCAGTGGGAGACACGCCAAGCCATGAAATGGACCCCGGGGAGGTTTTTACATCTCTTCCTAAAATACGGAGGCCACGCTTGTCGATATTTATCTATTTGTGGTTGTTTGTGGTCCAAAGTATTTGGCAGATAGGGATCCACTGAATGCCAGGGAAATCAGGCTGGCTCGAAATGAGAAGATGGAAAATCTCTTTTCTTGTGTTCCTTGGGAAACTATCATATTTCCCTGTTTTTAAAGGAAGGGGATGGGGGTTAGGGTCGTGCGTCGTAAACAACCGCATTATATAGATTGCGCTGAATTGCTATAATGCAACCCAATGCCCGAAGCAACAATGCATTACGAGAAAAAGCCAAACGTATTATCCGGCACAGTCCAAAGAGTGTGGGACTTTATAGGGCAGTGTTTCTCAACCTGGGGGTCGGAAATTTGGCCCAATTCTATCATTGGCAGGGTTCAGAATGCTCTTTGATTGTAGGTGAACTATAAATCCCAGCAACTACAACTCCCAAATGCCAAGCTCTATTTCCCCCAACTCCATCAGTGTTCACATTTGGGCATACTGAGTATTCATGACAAGTTAGATCCAGATCCATCATTGTTTGAGTCTCTGGATGTAGGTGAACTACAAATCCCAAACTCAAGGTTAATGCCCACCAAACCCTTCCAGTATTTTCTGTTGGTCAAAGGAGTTCTGTGTGCCATGTTTGGTTCAATTCCATCGTTGGTGGAGATCAGAATGTTATTTGATTGTGGGTGAACTATAAATCCCAGCAACTACAACTCGTAATGACAAAATCAATCACCATCTCCAAAACTAATCTTGAGCTTAGATAGGGGAAGACCTGCTCTTTCTGAAAGATAACAGCTCAAGGTTAGGGTAAAAGATCCCAGGATTTTTCTGCCATTGGGGATAAGTTAACTTGGTAACTGAAGGAAAAAGGAAAGAAAGAACATCAGGGTTCCCCAGAGGTTGTGAGGTCTGATAATAATACTATCAATAATACTAATAATACTAATACTAATAATGTAAACAGCAACAACAACGAGTGGCTAAGAGAAAATAATCTTTCCTTTTTCCTTCAGTTACCAAGTTAACTTATTCCCAACGGCAGAAAAATCCTGGGATCTTTTACCCTAACCCTGAGCTGTTATCTTTCAGAAAGAGCAGGTCTTCCCCAACTAATCATAGAATCAAAGAGTTGGAAGAGACCTCATGGGCCATCCAATCCAACCTCATTCTGCCAAGAAGCAGGAAATTGCATTCAAATCACCCCTGACAGATGGCCATCCAGCCTCTGTTAAAAGCTTCCAAAGAAGGAGCCTCCACCACACTCCGGGGCAGAGAGTTCCACTGCTGAACGGCTCTCACAGTCAGGAAGTTCTTCCTCATGTTCAGATGGAATCTCCTCTCTTGTAGTTTGAAGCCATTGTTCCTTTGCGTCCTAGTCTCCAGGGAAGCAGAAAGGAAGCTTGCTCCCTCCTCCCTGTGACTTCCTCTCACATATTTATACATGGCTATCATGTCTCCTCTCAGCCTTCTCTTCTTCAGGCTAAACATGCTCAGCTCTTTAAGCCGCTCTTCATAGGGCTTGTTCTCCAGACCCTTGATCATTTTAGTCGCTCTTGTCGAAGGCCTTCCTGAAATCCAGGTACACTGGGACCACATTGGCCCTCCTCCAATCTGCTGGAACTTCTCCCGTTCTCCAAGGACTCTCCAAGATGATTGCCAATGGTTCCGAGATGACTTCCACTAGTTCCTTCAGTACTCTTGGGTGGAGTTGATCTGGCCCTGAAAGGGGACTTGGACTCATTTAGAGCGGCCAGGTATTCCTGTACGACTTGTTTCCCAATTTGGGGTTGGATGTCCTCAAATCCCTCATCCACTCCATCTTGGTGAGGTTGAAGATGACCTTTTTTTGTGTGAGAAGACCAAGGCAAAGAAGGCATTAAGTAGTTCTGCCTTTTCCCTATCATTCCCTGTCAGCATTGCCCCATCTTCTCCTCGAAGAGGCCCTATCGCCTCTTCTTTTTGTTCTTCCTTTTTCTACTGACATAAGAAAAGAAGCCCTTTTTATTGTTTTTAATGTCCCTAGCAAGCCTGAGCTCGTTTTGAGCTTTAGCCTTGCGGATCTTTTCCCTGCAGGAGTTGGCTATTTGTTTGAATTCTTCTTTGGTGATTTCTCCCTTTTTCCACTTCTTGTGCATGTCTCTTTTGAGTCTTAGCTCAGTTAGAAGTTCAATTCACCAGTATCACCTTCTGATCATGTCCCAGCATTATTTCCAATTTTAAACTTAACATTTGGCCTCCCCACTGTTTTTAACTATGTGTTGTTTTATTGATATTGTTGTTTTTAATTGCTTGTATTGTTGTTATTATTGCTAGTATTGTTGTGTTTGGGCACGGCCTCATATAAGCCGCACCGAGTCCCTTGGGGAGATGGTAGCGGGGTACAAATAAAGTATTATTATTATTATTATTATTATTATTATTGCTACTGGATCCTGGGAGTTGTAACTTTGCAAGGACGTCTGCTTTCTCGGCCAAACTACAACGGCTAGGATTCCATTGCATTGAGCC
Source organism: Anolis sagrei ordinatus (assembly GCF_025583915.1). NCBI lineage: Eukaryota > Metazoa > Chordata > Lepidosauria > Squamata > Anolidae > Anolis > Anolis sagrei. Next base: position 6,287,945 of record NW_026844811.1, read on the forward strand.
ACCGGAGTCAAAGTGGTGTCAAAGGTGCCGTTCTGCTCTGTGTCTCAAGTTAATCTATAACCACGCCACGTCTTTCAGAGATAGAAAAAGCAAATACAGTCTTTGGTGGGTCGGCAAGAGTCTGCTTGCTCCAGGATCAGCCCAGACTGTATGTTTGTTCTTGCTGCAGGAAACGCCAATTAAGTCTTATTATTCCGCACTGATAATTTTGTAAGCCGAAGGCGGGCCATTTGTGTACCAAGGGAAGAAACGGGGGGAAATTTCACCACTCAAGGAGACTCCTAGAACCAATATATTCGGTGATCTTCACGTTGTTGACAAGGACTGACTCAAATCTTGGGAGTACACTGCAAACTGGATGGAGCGTAGCACCACTTAGCACCACTTAAACTATTATGGAATCACAGGTGTTGTCGTTTCAAAGGCCTTTTGCCTTTTTTCGCCCAAGAGGACTGATGCCACCTCAAACTACAACTCCATAGGACTCCATAGCATTGAGTAATGGTGGTTAAAGTGGTGTCAAACTGCTAGTGTTGGGTACTTGAGTTAATGGGTTGGATAGTTGAGTCTATGTGAGTACACCAATTGTTGGATAGTTGAAGTAACTAGAGTGGGCCAATGGTTGGATGGTTAGGACAACTAGAGTAGGCCAATGGTTAGGTAGCTGAGTCAACTATAGTGGGTCAATGGTTGGGTCAACTACCCAACCACTCTTGTTCACCTATCCAACCACTATTCTCATATTGACTCAACTATCCTACTACTAGCCCACTCTACCTGACCCAACTATCCAACCATTGGCCTACTCAACTACCCCCACTCTTGTTCACTCAACTATCCAACCACTAGTCTTCTCATATTGACTCAACTATCCTACTACTAGCCCACTCTACCTGACCCGACTATCCAACCATTGGCTTACTCATATTGACTCAACTACCCAACCATTGGCCCACTCTAGTTGATCCCACCAATGGTTGGATAGTTGCATCAACAAGACTGGACTCATATTGACTATTTAGATAGTTGAGCCAATATGAGGAGACGAGTGGTTGGATAGGTGAGTCAACTTGAGTGGTTTGATAATTGAGTAAACTAGAGTGGGCCAATGGTTGGGTGGTTGAGTCACCTATAGTGGGTCAATGGTTGGGTCAACTACCCAATCACTCTTGTTGACTCAACTATCCAACCACTACTCTTCTCATATTGACTCAACTATCCTATTACTAACCCACTCTACCTGACCCGACTATCCAACCATTGGTCTACTCATATTGACTCAACTAGCCAACCATTGGCCCACTCTAGTTGATCCCACCATTAACCCACCAATGTTTGGATAGTTGCATCAACAAGAGTTGACTCATATTGACTGGTTAGATAGTTGAGCCAATATGAGGAGACCAGTGGTTGGATAGGTGAGTAATCTTGAGTGGTTTGACAATTGAGTAAACGAGAGTGGGCCAATGGTTGGGTGGTTGAGTCAACTATAGTGGGTCAATGGTTGGGTCAACTACCCAACCACTCTTGTTGACTCAACTATCCAACCACTAGTCTTCCCATATTGACTCAACTATCCTACTACTAGCCCACACTACCTGACCCAACTATCCAACCATTGGCCTACTCATATTGACTCAACTACCCAATCATTGGCCCACTCTACTTGATCCCACCATTAACCCACCAATGGTTGGATAGTTGCATGAACACGAGTTGACTCGTATTGACTGGTTAGATAGTTGAACCAATATGAGGAGACCAGTGGTTGGATAGCTGAGTCAACTTGAGTGGTTTGATAATTGAGTAAACGAGAGTGGGCCAATGGTTGGGTGGTTGAGTCAATATGAGTAGACCAGTGGTTGGATAATTAACATGAGTAGACCAGTGGTTGGATAGTTCAGTCAACTAGAGTGGGTGAGTAGTAGGATAGTTGAGTCAATATGAGAGGACCAGTGGTTGGATAGGTGAGTCAACTTGAGTGGTTTGATAACTGAGTAAACTAGAGTGGGCCAATGGTTGGGTGGTTGAGTCATATGAGTAGACCAGTGGTTGGATAGCTGAGTCAACTAAAGTGGTTGGATAGTTCAGTCAACTAGAGTGAGTCAGTAATAGGATAGTTGAGTCAATATGAGAAGACCAGTGGTTGGATAGGTGAGTCAACTTGAGTGGTTTGATAATTGAGTAAACTAGAGTGGGCCAATGGTTGGGTGGTTGAGTCAATATGAGTAGACCAGTGGTTGGATAATTGAGTTAACATGAGTAGACCAGTGGTTGGATAGTTCAGTCAACTAGAGTGGGTCAGTAGTAGGATAGTTGGGTCAATATGAGGAGACCAGTGGTTGGATAGGTGAGTAATCTTGAGTGGTTTGATAATTGAGTAAACGAGAGTGGGCCAATGGTTGGGTGGTTGAGTCAATATGAGTAGACCAGTGGTTGGATAATTAACATGAGTAGACCAGTGGTTGGATAGTTCAGTCAACTAGAGTGGGTCAGTAGTAGGAATGTTGAGTCAATATGAGAGGACCAGTGGTTGGATAGGTGAGTCAACTTGAGTGGTTTGATAATTGAGTAAACTAGAGTGGGCCAATGGTTGGGTAGTTGAGTCAATATGGGAAGGCCAATGGTTGAATAGTTGAATCAACTCATGTGGGCCAATAGTTGGATAATTGATTTAATACAAGTAGACCAGTAGTTGAATAGTTGAGTCAACTAGAGTGGGTCAATGGTTGGATGTTTGAGTCAACTAGAATGGGCCAATGGTTGGGTAATTAAGTCAACACGGATGTAGACCCCAAGTGTTCCAATTGGTCTGCTTTCACACTATCATTGGATTAGGCCTCTGACTCATGAGTTGTTGATAGAGCGACCACTTTTCCTGACTTTTCTCAACGTGGTCTTCTTCATTTTAGTTGAAAATTAACTCTGATCTCTTGGTTGGCTTTGTAGGTACGACGCAGGGAAAGACGGCTTCATTGACCTGATGGAGCTGAAACGGATGATGGAGAAACTTGGCGCTCCGCAGACACACCTTGGCTTGAAGAACATGATTAAGGAGGTGGATGAAGACTTTGATGGCAAGCTCTCCTTCCGAGAGGTAAGACCGAATGAGGAATCAGAAGAGGTGGGTCTTTAAGTTCAGTGGGAGCAACTTTACAAGAGGTGTTGGTGCACATAAATATTGGCTAAGGAGGTCCAAGAGATGTCAAGATGTGGACAGAAATTGAGCTTGGAGACCTGTCGATTCCTTGACCTCTAGCAATTGTGCAGTTGCAATGGAACTCACTTCGTTTTGCATTCCTTCTCGCTATCTTTCAGTTTCTCCTGATTTTCCGCAAAGCCGCTGCTGGAGAGTTGGAGGAAGACAGTGGCTTGCATGCCTTGGCCCGGCTGTCAGAGATCGACGTCTCAACGGAAGGGGTCAAAGGGGCCAAAAACTTCTTCGAGGCCAAAGTAAGGCTCCCATAAAGTTTCCTGAGAAACTTAGATAAGGTCTTGAACCTTCTCTATCACAATGACAACACAGGAGATCTCATAGCATTGAGCCATGGCAAGTTGAATCAATATGGGAAGGCCAATGGTTGGATAGTTGGGTCAACTCGAGTGGGCCAATGGTTGGATAATTGATTTAATACAAGTAGACCAGTAGTTGAATAGTTGAGTCAACTAGAGTGGGCCAATGGTTGGATGGTTGAGTCAACTAGAATGGGCCAATTGTTGGGTAGTTGGGTCAACAGGATGTAGACTCAAGTGAGGTCAAATGGCACTCCTTCACCAGTGTAGATGCACCTCTAGTCAAAAGCCCAGCTCCTGAACCATATTCATTGAAAGGCGATTGTTGCGGCTCACTGCCATGTCCCATTTTTATTCAATTAGCCCAGAAAACCTGGACCAGTCACAATTAGCCCTGGACCAGTCACAGTCTGGCTTCAGGCCTGGTCACGGCACCGAGACGGCTTTGGTCACCTTGGTGGATGACCTCCGCAGGGAGCTGGACAGGGGGAGTGTGACCCTGTTGGTTCTGTTGGACATCTCAGCGGCTTTCGATACCATCAATCATGATATCCTTCTGGAATGACTCTCTGGGATGGGCCTTGGGAGCATGACTTTGTTGTGGCACACTGAACCCCACCGATGATGCACCTAGACCACCACAGTAGCCAGGCACTCGTCCAGCACCTGAGGGGCTTCCTTGGAATTAGGTGGAAAAGAGTAGTAGAGTTGTGTGTCATCTGCAAAGAGATGGCACCCAACTCCAAAATGACCTCTCCCAGCGGTTTCATGTAGATGTTGAAAAGCATGGAAGACAAGATAGAGCCTTGCGGGACCCCACAGGTCAACGGCCAGGGGTCCGAGCAGGTATCTCCCAGCTTCACCATCTGGGATCGACCCTCCAGGAAGGACTCTTTAATTATACAAAATGCATAAGGTTGTGGGTGAACTATCGCATCATACCAGGTTAGGCCCAAACAAACAAACTACGGATTCTGTTAGTGTACCGACCACCCCGCTGCACTACAGTACTTATAGTTTGTTCTGTTGGGCAAGTTTGCTCTAGATCAGTGCTTCTCAACCTGTGGGTCTCCAGGTGTTTTGGCCTTCAACTCCCAGAAATCCTAACAGCTGGTAAACTGGCTGTGATTTCTGGGAGTTGTAAATAGACAGATAAATAGTCAGACAGATGTTTGATAGATAGTTGGAAGAGGCCTCAAAGGCATCCAAACCCCAAGAGATGGATGGATGGATGGATAGATAGAGAGATTTTTCCTAGGTCTAGCCCCTTTGTGATCATTTCTTATTCTTTGGTAGTGCATGAGAACAATAAATGGGGATACCCGGGGCATCCAGACATTGCCCTCATTTCACGCCATGGCAGCGGGAGAGATTTGGATGAGTAGAGGCCAAAACATGGGTCTTCTTTAATGCCTTCCGCCGATGTTGTTCCCTCTTGCAGGTCCAAGCCATGAACGTCACCAGCCGTTTTGAGGAGGAGATCAAGGCAGAGCAAGAGGAGAAGCGGCGGCAGGCGGAGGAGATGAAGCAACGCAAAGCGGCCTTCAAAGAGCTCCAGTCGGCCTTCAAGCAGTGACGGGGCCGCCGCCACTGTGCTGAAGGGACTACTCCACGCAAATGGAGAGCCGTCGGAAACGCCTCGAGCGGCTGTTCGACTTGCAGGTCGAGTGGCCGCTGAAGGCGCAGAAGTTGACCCCGATGGCCAGTTGGCCACCCTGCATGGCTTGCACAAGGGGGCGGTGCTGGAAAGAGCCGCGCCCGAACCTCCAGAGACATGTCCTTCTGCGTCTCGCGCTGTAAATACCGCAGGCGGGGAACGGAAGCCCCCCGATGCTCCACCTCCATCCGCATGCGTGTGAGCCCGTGCCGTGTTTGCCCCGTGAATGGTGTCTCTTTGTCTCCGTGGGGAGCTCCCCCACTCTTGGTGTGGCCTGAGCATATGCACATGAGACTTATGTGTCATGTTGTCTCCCAGTTATCACCATGGTCGTGTCTCAATGTGTTTAGAGGTAGAGAGCATTAGTGGTCGGTGGCCTCCATATCCGTGGGGCAGCGAATCCGGATCAGGACCTTCAGGTGGCTTCCCTTTGATGGTGTAGGAACATCTATGTGGATACGGAGGTTGGCGTTGACTTCCTCTCTCCAATGTATTCAGACATCTTCCCAATTCACGGCCTCACTGTGATAGACCCACATCTACAGTCTGGTGGAGAGTATTGGGACTTAGAGTAGGATGTCCCCATATCCAGGCACAGATTGGTGACATCATCCACTCAGCCTTCTGAAGGCTCCCAAGCTCATCTCAATGCAACATAGTCTCCATCTGGCTACCTTTGACTATCTTGATGTGGACCAAGGACATCTTACTCCAAGGAGAATTGTGCCATAGTCTTGATGTAGACCAAGGACATCTTACTCCAAGGTTTTGTTGAACCTTGATATATGGAAATGGAATGGTGAGATATGGAAATGGAAGTCCACCTAAGGCTTATGTAGGTAGTAGGTAGGTAGTAAGCTCTCCCAGTTGGATTGTAATTGAACATCTCTCCTCAGTTCTCCCTCAGTTCTCCCAGATGGATTGTAATTGACCCACTTCCACATCGATTCTCCCAGTTGGATTGTAATTGACCCACTTCCACATCCATATGGGTGTAGCTTCCTATCAACCAGTGGAGTGTCTTCCCATCTTTGGCATCTCCCTTAACCAAACCTGATGGTGGCAGCTTGACCCTTCAGATGTTTCATCGGTTCAGATGCCACCAGAAAGAAGGACGGGATCCAATTCCGGCCTATATAAACCTTAGGTGGACTTCCATACCTACATAAGCCTTAGGTGGACTTCCATTTCCATATATCACCATTCCATTTCCATATATCAAGGTTCAACAAAACCTTGGAGTAAGATGTCTTTGGTCCACATCAAGACTATGGAGGTATATTCAAAGGAACACTGCATTGTGATTTGGGGAAATGATGTCACCTTCTCCGATTATGAAGGCCAGTTGTGTCAGGATGAGGACTTGAGAGAGGAAACTACTTGCCGTGGGTAGGATTACCCCAGTCTTGGGCCACAACTGTGTCTCAGATGAGGTCCAAATCTAAACAAACCCTTTCTCTCAGCTCGTAGCAGGAGAAGGTTCGTGCTGTAGGCCTCACTTTGAACATCTCCCCTCAGTTCTCCCAGTTGGATTGTAACTGACCCACTTCCACATCCATATGGGGTGTAGCTTACCTATCAACCAGTGGAGTTTCTTCCCTTAACAAGACCTGATGGTGGCACCTTGAACCATCAGATGTTTAATCTCAGAAGGCCTTTGTGTCAGGATGAGGACTTGAGAGAGGAAACTACTTGCCGTGGGTAGGATTACCCCAGTCTTGGGCCACAACTGTGTCTCAGAGGAGGTCCAAATCTAAAGCAAACCCTTTCTCTCAGCTCATAGCAGGAGAAGGTTCGTGCTGTAGGCCTCACTTTGAACATCTCCCCTCAGTTCTCCCAGTTGGATTGTAACTGACCCACTTCCACATCCATATGGGGTGTAGCTTACCTATCAACCAGTGGAGTTTCTTCCCTTAACAAGACCTGATGGTGGCACCTTGAACCATCAGATGTTTAACAGTTCAGATGCCATCAGAAAGAAGGACGGGATCCCATTCCAGCCTACATAAACCTTAGGTGGACTTCCATACCTACATAAGCCTTAGGTGGACTTCCATTTCCATATATCACCATTCCATTTCCATATATCAAGGTTCAACAAAACCTTGGAGTAAGATGTCTTTGGTCCACATCAAGACTATGGAGGTATATTCAAAGGAAACACTGCATTGTGGTTTGGGGAAATGATGTCACCCTCTCCGAATATGAAGGCCAGTTGTGTCAGGATGAGGACTTGAGAAAGGAAACTACTTGCCATGGGTAGGATTACCCCAGTCTTGGGCTACAACTGTGTCTCAGATGAGGTCCAAATCTAAACAAACCCTTCTCTCCGCTCGTAGCAGGAGAAGGTTCATGCTGTAGGCCTCACTTTGAACATCTCCCCTCAGTTCTTCCAGTTGGATTGTAATTGACCCACTTCCACATCCATATGGGGTGTAGCTTACCTATCAACCAGTGGAGTTTCTTCCCTTAACAAGACCTGATGGTGGCACCTTGAACCATCAGATGTTTAATCGGTTCAGATGCCACCAGAAAGAAGAACATCTCCTCTCAGTTCTCCCAGTTGGATTCTAATTGACCCACTTCCACTTCCATTTTGTGGTTGGTGGAGCATATTCTGAGTTAGAGTAGAGTCCAACTATGTCCCCAGGTTGATGACATCATCTCAGAAGGATCCCACCTGATCTCAATGCGACATACTCTTGGTCTACATTCCCATAGTTCTTTCCTATTTCCAAAGCTCTCCAAGACCAACAGAAGGGACATAGTGAGGGTCGTCACAGTGAACTGTGAGGGATGCAACAGCAAAGCAATTTTGATGCTAGACCCAACTGTGTAGAACATCTAATGTTCTCCTCAATTTGGGTTTACCATCTTGAAAAGCTCCTCTAAAGCCATCTGATACCAGGAAGGGATTCATCGCCCCACCGACATGGAGGACAATGGCCGGTATGGGAAGTGGGTACCTAATGGACCCCTTCCTCCGCCAAAAGTAACCCAAGTGCTGCTCTTGCGTGTGCAATCGCTCCCAATGTTTAATGTTTTACTGGTTCACTTTAAAAGCTCTGTGCTTGAAGCTTTGTCCCAAAAATATGGTGGTGGTGGAGGTGGTGGTGGAGGAGGTGGTGGTGGTGGTGGTGGTGGTGGTGGTGGTGAGAATAGAAAGCTATGGGGTGTAGCTTACCTATCAACCAGTGGAGTTTCTTCTCTTCTTTGGTATCTCCCTTAACCAAACCTGATGGTGGCACCTTGAACCATCAGATGTTTCATCAGTTCAGATGTCACCAGAAAGGACGGGATCCCATTCCACCAGGCCACTTCCCTCCCCGATTATGAAGGCCAGTTGTGTCAGGGTGAGGACTTGAGAAAGGAAGCCACTTGCCGTGGGTAGGTAGTCTTGGGCCACAGTGAACTCAACTGTGTCTCAGACAAGATCCGAATCCAAAGGAAACCTCGTAGCAGGAGAAGGTTCATGCTGTAGGCCTCACTTTGAACATCTCCCCTTGGGCTCACAACCTGTTCCCACCCTATTTGTCTCAAAAATGGGATTAAGAAGTACCCAGAGATTCCAAAACACGTTGAAGCCTGGAACCATAAAGTGCCAGTCTTCTCAAATCTCAGCCCAAATGGTGATGGGATGTCACGTCTCTTCCTGTCTCCATTTCGAGCAATAGGTATTTTGGGTGCCAGGCCACTTCCCTCCACAATTATAAAGGCCAGTTGTGTCAGGATGAGGGCTTGAGAAAGGAAGCCACTTGCCGTGGGTAGGTAGTCTTGGGCCACAGTAGACTCAATTGTGTCTCAGACGAGGTCTGAATCCAAAGGAAACCTCATAGCAGGAGAAGGTTCATGCTGTAGGCCTCACTTTGAACATCTCCCCTCGAGCTCATGACCTGTTCCCACCCTATTTGTCTCAAAAATGGGATTAAAAAGTACCCAGAGATTCCAAAACATGTTGAAGCCTGGAACTATAAAGTGCCAGTCTTCTCAAATCTCAGCCCAAATGGTGATGGGATGTCACGAATCTTCCTGTCTCCATTTCAGGCAATACGGGGCCAAAAAAATAGGTATTTTGGGTGCATGGAGGGGTGGAACAACTCAGTCAATTTCCTTGGGTTGTGTGTAAAGTCTCAATCCATGCTCCAGCTTGTTTGCATGTCTATCCCCCATGGAATTGCTTTTGGACAAATTGGTCCGTCCAACTGGAATGTTTTGGTAGTTGTAGTCCATCGACGTAAGATTTCCATGGGGAGGGAGGGCAACATCAAGGCAATAATAACAACCCCACATCCTTGTGGGGAAAAAGAAGAGGCGATGGGTATGAAAGAGATTGATATGGAGCAGGAACGAGAGGGGCTAGATGAGGGTCAAGGGCCCAGCCCCTTCGGGAAGAGGATCAAGGAAGCCGAGGCTCCCCCCGGATTGCTAGGGCTGTTGTGAGCCAAGGGGGCATTCCTCAAGTGGCGGTCGAGGGGTATTTACAGAGGCGCCTTTGCACCCCTGGCAAAAAAAGGTGTACCGCAACTGCGTACTATGCATAATGGATGAGCCACCCCTGGTTCCCCGTCCTCCTATTTGGACGACTCCATCCCAACGTCGAACTTAAGCATGTTGTCCTGTGATTTCCCGTCTGTGTTTGGTGTCCAAGCTGGGAAAACCCACCCTCAAGTGCTTTTCGATGTCTGTACGGTTTGGATCGGGGACCTCGTCATTTCCCCGTTTCTTTGCATGCGCTATGATCTAAAGAAAAAAGACCACCGACCCTGTGTTTTGTAGCCCAACATCAACATCCAAGGAGGAGAAATAGTCCTAGTTCGTTGGCCAATGGATGGCCAACTTTTCCCCGTCTCCTCCTGTATATTTTGCTGAATCTGGTTCGGCTTCAAACGAGGAGCTTGTCATATACGAGTGGGATCCTTTCAGGTATTACCGGCCAATCAATTGGCGTCGGAAGGGATCCCAAAGGCCATCTAGGCCAGCCCTAAAGTGCTAAAGTGTCATGAATAAGGTTTTGAAATGTTCTTCTATTCAATTTCCAGAGTATATCAGGCACTTTACAGAATGAAAGTAGAGACATAGACTATATAACTACATTAGTTATGCAAACAAAGGATATATTACATTTCACTCCATATTCACTCACACATACATTCATTCTACCACCCCTTCTTCCTACTCCTGGAGACGAGACCCACACACGGGTCAGATCGTGCTCCCCACACATTTGCAATATCTTTCCGTCTCTTGGAGAAAGAGGCGGGTGTCCAGACTCCGCATTCCCCTGAATGGACTGAGTGAAGAATGAATGGACTCTGAGTGAAGAAGGATAGTGAGTATGAAAGAGTGAGTGTGAACGAGTGAATGGACTGAGTGAAGAAAAATGGTGAGTATGAAAGAGTGAATGAATGGACTCTGAGTGTAGAAGGATACTGAGTATGAATGAGTGAATGAATGGACTCTGAGTGAAGAGGATGGTGAGTGGATGGTGAGTGGATGAACGAGTGGATGGACTGAGTAAAGAAGGATAGTGAGTATGAATGAGTGAGTGAATGGACTATGAATGAAGAAGGATGGTGAGTATGAATGACTGAGTGAAGAAGGATGGTGAGTATGAATGAGTGAGTGAATGGACTCTGAGTGAAGAAGGATGGTGAGTGGATGGTGAGTGGATGAACGAGTGGATGGACTGAGTAAAGAAGGATAGTGAGTATGAATGAGTGAGTGAATGGACTATGAATGAAGAAGGATGGTGAGTATGAATGAGTGAGTGAATGGACTATGGGTGTGAATGGACTGAGTGAAGAAGGATAGTGAGTATGAATGAGTGAATGAATGGACTCTGAGTGAAGAAGGATAGTGAGTATGGATGAGTGGATGAATGGACTCTGAGTGAAGAAGGATAGTGAGTATGAATGAGTGAGTGAATGGACTGAGTGAAGAAGGATAGTGAGTATGAATGAGTGAATGAATGGACTATGGGTGAAGCAGGATGGTGAGTGTGAATGAGTGAATGGACTGAGTGAAGAAGGATAGTGAGTATGAATGAGTGAATGGACTGAGTGAAGAAGGATAGCGACTATGAATGAGTGAATGAATGGACTGAGTGAAGAAGGATAGTGAGTATGAATGAGTGGATGAATGGACTGAGTGAAGAAGGATAGTGAGTATGAATGAGTGAATGAATGGACTGAGTGAAGATGTGGATGGACGAGTGGATGGACTGAGTAAAGAAGAATAGTGAGTACGAATGAGTGAGTGAATGGACTATGGGTGAAGAAGGATGGTGAGTGTGAACGAGTGAATGAACAATGTATGAAGAAGGATGGCGAGTATGAACGAGTGGATGGACTGAGTGAAGAAGGATAGTGAGTATGAATGAGGGAATGAATAGACTCTGAGTGAAGAAGGATGGTGAGTATGAACGAGTGGATGGACTGAGTGAAGAAGGATAGTGAGTATGAATGAGGGAATGAATAGACTCTGAGTGAAGAAGGATGGTGAGTATGAACGAGTGGATGGACTGAGTGAAGAAGGATAGCGACTATGAATGAGTGAATGAATGGACTGAGTGAAGAAGGATAGTGAGTATGAATGAGTGGATGAATGGACTCTGAGTGAAGAAGGATGGTGAGTATGAACGAGTGGATGGACTGAGTAAAGAAGGATAGTGAGTATGAATGAGTGAATGGACTGAGTGAAGAAGGATAGCGACTATGAATGAGTGAATGAATGGACTGAGTGAAGAAGGATAGTGAGTATGAATGAGTGGATGAATGGACTCTGAGTGAAGAAGGATGGTGAGTATGAATGAGTGGATGAATGGACTGAGTGAAGAAGGATAGTGAGTATGAATGAGTGAATGAATGGACTGAGTGAAGAAGGATGGTGAGTATGAATGAGTGGATGAATGGACTCTGAGTGAAGAAGGATGGTGAGTATGAATGAGTGGATGAATGGACTCTTGAGTGAAGAAGGATGGTGAGTATGAATGAGTGGATGAATGGACTATGAGTGAAGAAGGATGGTGAGTATGAATGAGTGGATGAATGGACTCTGAGTGAAGAAGGATGGTGAGTATGAACGAGTGGATGAATGGACTATAGGTGAAGAAGGATGGTGAGTGTGAATGAGTGAGTGAATGGACTATGAATGAAGAAGGATGGTGAGTATGAATGAGTGAGTGAATGGACTATGAATGAAGAAGGATGGTGAGTATGAATGAGTGAGTGAATGGACTATGGGTGAAGAAGGATGGTGAGTATGAACGAGTGGATGAATGGACTATAGGTGAAGAAGGATGGTGAGTGTGAATGAGTGAGTGAATGGACTATGAATGAAGAAGGATGGTGAGTATGAATGAGTGAGTGAATGGACTATGAATGAAGAAGGATGGTGAGTATGAATGAGTGAGTGAATGGACTATGGGTGAAGAAGGATGGTGAGTATGAACGAGTGGATGAATGGACTATAGGTGAAGAAGGATGGTGAGTGTGAATGAGTGAGTGAATGGACTATGAATGAAGAAGGATGGTGAGTATGAATGAGTGAGTGAATGGACTATGGGTGAAGAAGGATGGTGAGTATGAACGAGTGGATGAATGGACTATAGGTGAAGAAGGATGGTGAGTGTGAATGAGTGAATGGACTGAGTGAAAAATAAATGGACTCTGAGTGAAGATGTTGATGGACGAATGGATGGAGTGAGTAAAAAAGGATAGTGAGTATGAACGAGTGAATGAATGGACTGTGAGTGAAGAAGGATAGTGAGTATGAACGAGTGAATGAATGGACTATGAATGAAGAAGGATAATGAGTATGAACGAGTGGATGGACTGAGTAAAGAAGGATAGTGAGTATAAATGAGTGAATGAATGGACTGAGTAAAGAAGGATGGTGAGTGTGAACGAGTGAATGAATGGACTATGAATGAAGAAGGATGGTGAGTATGAATGAGCAAATGAATGGACTATGAATGAAGAAGGATGGTGTGAACGAGTGAATGGACTATGTATGAAGAAGGATGGCGAGTATGAATGAGTGAATGGACTGAGTGAAGAAGGATAGTGAGTGTGAACGAGTGAATGAATGGAGTATGGGTGAAGAAGGATGGTGAGTATGAACGAGTGAATGGACTATGAATGAAGAAGGATGGTGAGTACGAATGAGTGAGTGAATGGACTATAGGTGAAGAAGGATGGTGAGTGTGAACGAGTGGATGGACTGAGTAAAGAAGGATAGTGAGTATGAGTGAGTGAGTGAAGGGACTACGGGTGAGGAAGGACAGTGAGTATGAATGAGTGAATGGACTATTAAAGGTGGTGAATATGAACGAGTGAATGAATGGACTATGAATGAAGAAGGATGGCGAGTATGAACGAGTGGATGGACTCTGAGTGAAGAAAGATGGTGAGTATGAATGAGTGAATGAATGGATTAGGAGTGAAGAAAGATTTTAATACCATTTCCAGGTGTATCTCAATCAATGTTTCATGTCAGATGTTTTCCACACTCCTTTCAGTTCTTGGTTCGTAACAGACAATCACTCCCAGGTACACCTGATTGTACTAATTAGTTTCTAATTTAATTTATCATTTTGAAGGAACAATCTCCCAGATGCTGGATTTCCCTATTTGTACTAGGAGGAAGGTCTCCAATCCATCAGGTTGCAAAAAATATTATTATTATTATTATTATTATTATTATTATTATTATTATTATTATTATTAAAAATAAAAATATTTAATTAATAATAATTTTAATAATAATAATAATCTTATTTCTTACTCGCCTAGTTAAAAACACGCAAATACTATATAAAAATTATTATTATTATTTAATTATTATTAATAATAATTTTAATAATAATAATAATAATTTTATTTCTTACTCGCCTAGTTAAAAACACACAAATACTATATTAAAATTATTATTATTTAATTATTATTAATAATAATTTTAATAAGAAGAAGAAGTTTATTTCTTACCCGCCTAGTTAAAAACACACAAATACTATATAAAAAATATTATTATTATTATTTAATTATTATTAATAATAATTTTAATACTAATAATTTTATTTCTCACCCGTGCAGTTAAAAACACATAAATACTATATAAAAATATTATTATTATTTAATTAATTAATAATAATAATTTTAATAATAATAATAATTTTATTTCTGACCCGCCTAGTTAAAAACACACAAATACTATATAAAAATTCTACAACTATATATTAAAATTCAGTTCCGTTCAAAAGATACAGATCAAAGCTTCATGGGTTGACCAATCCCAACGGTTTGCCAAAGGTCTCCCTCCCATCATGCATTGGGGTTCTCCATTTGTCTTTATATAGAGACTTTCCAGTTCAAACGCTCGTATTTATCACACCTTTTCCATAACTAAACACTCGACAGAAACAACCTCTTGTGTGTCAAAATCAAAAGACCCAACGCCGTAGTATTATTGTTAGGCCCGTTTTCCGGAAATCCCGTTTTCCGAAACGTCCCGTTTTCCGGAAGTCCCATTTTCTGGAACGTCCCATTTTCCGAAACGCCCTGTTTTCTGAAACGTCCCGTTTTCTGAAACGCCCCGTTTTCCGAAACATTCCGTTTTCCGAAACGTCCCGTTTTCCGAAACGTCCCATTTTCTGAAACGCCCCGTTTTCCGAAACATTCCGTTTTCCGAAACGCCCCGTTTTCTGAAACGCCCCGTTTTCCGAAACATCTCATTTTGGTTTCCCATAGCGTGCCATTTCCTTCTGTTTTCAGATCCGTCACTTCCTATTTGCTCGCTTACTTTCCTTCTCGCAGTTTTGGGGGGTTTGGGGAGATTATTCTTCTTAAAAAGTAGCTTTCTTTATTTTTTCACAAAGGTTTGGGGGAAAGAAAAGGAACCAGGGATGGGTTTGGGAAAGCACTATTTTGAAATCATTCCTTTTGTTCATTTTTGTTGTGGGAGGGGGATTAAAATAATACGTATTTTACGGGGAGGGGGGAAATAAATACGTTGCTGTCCATTCCGAGCACTGCTCCATTTCAGTGGTATGATTTTATTTTTTTTAAAACCAGAAATGATTAAAAACGAAATTATATTTCATAAGCAGCTCGTGGTGTCCTGAAGTTTTTTGTCCTTTTTCTTACAGGATGGCGGGAAATGGGGAGGGGAATAGGATCGCTTTGGGTTTCGCACTATAATATAGGGATGCTATATTATTTTTTAATATTTATACAGACAAATAAATGTATTCAGCCAAAAATTGGGGCGAAGGACCAAAGCAAACCCACTTCCACCGGAGAAACCACTGCTGTCACGTTCCCGCTGCAACCGCCGCCGCTGCCAAGTTCACCGCATACCAACTCTTAAATGTTTTAGCTACATTCTCGACACTTGTTGATTTTAGATCCGGATATCTTTCCATATACTTTCAAACTCTGAACTGTCGGCAAGGGATCTTCTAAAAATATCATTATATCATCTGCGAACATTTCCATCTTGCAACCTTGACTTTTTATGTTTACTCCTTTAATCAATCAAGTAATCCATTTTAGTTAATGGATAGACCATGGGTCCTTCACATACAGAACAAACAAATAGGTACATATGAACCCAATTAGAAAATACCCAACATACGACGTAAACGAGCTCTGGCATAGTTAGAAGCCGAGTAAAATTCAATCCAATGTCCTCCCCAAACACAATACCGCCCACCACCCAAGTGAAGGATGTTCTCCATAAACACCATACTGTCCACCACCCAAATGAAGGATGTCCTCCATAAAGACCATACTGTCCACCACCCAAGGGAAAGATGTCCTCCATAAACACCATACTGTCCACTACCCAAGTGAAGGATGTCCTCCATAAACACCATACTGCCCACCACCCAAGTGAAGGCTGTCCTCCACAAACACCATACTGCCCACCACCCAAGTGAAGACTGTCCTCCATAAACACCATACTTTCCACCGCCCAAGTGAAGGTTTTCCTCTACAAACACCATACTGCCCACCACCCAAGAGAAGGATGTCCTCCATAAACACCATACTGCCCACCACCCAAGTGAAGGATGTCCTCCATAAACACCATACTGTCCACCACCCAAGTGAAGGATGTCCTCCGTAAACACCATACTGCCCACCACCCAAGTGAAGGATGTCCTCCATAAACACCATACTGTCCACCACCCAAGTGAAGGATGTCCTCCATAAACACCATACTGTCCACCACCCAAGTGAAGGATGTCCTCCATAAACACCATACTGCCCACCACCCAAGTGAAGGATGTCCTCCATGAAGACCATACTACCCACCACCCAAGTGAAGGATGTCCTCCATAAACACCATACTGCCCACCACCCAAGTGAAGGATGTCCTCCATAAACACCATACTGTCCACCACCCAAGTGAAGGATGTCCTCCATAAACACCATACTGTCCACCACCCAAGTGAAGGATGTCCTCCATAAACACCATATTGCCCACCACCCAAGTGAAGGATGTCCTCCATAAACACCATACTGTCCACCACCCAAGTGAAGGATGTCCTCCATAAACACCATATTGCCCACCACCCAAGTGAAGGATGTCCTCCATAAACACCATACTGTCCACCACCCAAGTGAAGGATGTCCTCCATAAACACCATACTGCCCACCACCCAAGTGAAGGATGTCCTCCATAAACACCATATTGCCCACCACCCAAGTGAAGGATGTCCTCCATAAACACCATACTGTCCACCACCCAAGTGAAGGATGTCCTCCATAAACACCATACTGTCCACCACCCAAGTGAAGGATGTCCTCCATAAACACCATATTGCCCACCACCCAAGTGAAGGATGTCCTCCATAAACACCATACTGTCCACCACCCAAGTGAAGGATGTCCTCCATAAACACCATACTGTCCACCACCCCAGTGAAGGATGTTCTCCACAAATACCATACTGTCCACCACCCAAGTGAAGGATGTCCTCCATAAACACCATACTGTCCACCACCCCAGTGAAGGATGTTCTCCACAAATACCATACTGTCCACCACCCAAGTGGAGGATGTCCTCCATAAACACCATACTGCCCACCACCCAAGTGGAGGATGTCCTCCATAAACACCATACTGCCCACCACCCAAGTGGAGGATGTCCTCCATAAACACCATACTGCCCACCACCCAAGTGAAGGATGTCCTCCATAAACACCATACTGCCCACCACCCAAGTGAAGGATGTCCTCCATAAACACCATACTGTCCACCACCCAAGTGAAGGATGTCCTCCATAAACACCATACTGCCCACCACCCAAGTGAAGGATGTCCTCCATGAAGACCATACTGCCCACCACCCAAGTGAAGGATGTCCTCCATGAAGACCATACTGCCCACCACCCAAGTGAGGGATGTCCTCCACAAACTCCATACTTTAATTAAATATTCAATTGATCTTATATATAAATGCTATTAAATATTCAATTTAATTATATTCAATTCAATTTAATTTTCAAATCATTTTATATTTAATAAATTTAATTTAATATTCAATTGATTTTATATTAAAATTATATTTAATATTACATGCAATTACATTTAATTTAATTTAACATTTAATTTATTTTATATTTCAATTATATTTCATATTCAATTAAATTATATTTAATTAAATTAATTTAATTTAATATTAAATTGATCGACATATAAATGCTATTTAATATTTAATTTAATTATATTCAATTTAATTTACTTTTCAAATTATTTTATATTGAATAAATTTAATTTAATATGCAATTGACTTTATATTTAAATTATATTTAATATTACAATTATATGTAATTATATTTAATTTAAAGTAATTTAATATTTAATTTATTTTATATTTAAACTATATTTCATATTCAATTAAATTATATTAAATTAAATTAATTTAATATTCAATTGATCGTATATATAAATGCTATTTAATATTCAGTTTAATTATATTCAATTTAATTTAATTTTCAAATTATTTTATATTTAATTAATTTAATTTAATTTAATATATTTAATAAATTTAGAATTATTAAATTGGATATGAAATATAATTTAAATATAAAATCAATTGTATATTAATTTAATTTAATTTAATTAATTTAATTTAATATGCAATTGATTTTATATTTAAATTATATTTCATATCCAATTTAATAATTCTAAATTTAATTTAATATTCAAGGGATCTTATATTTAAATCATTTAATTGGTTTTATATTTAAATTATATTCAATATTCAACCGAATTATATTTAATATGATTTAATATTCATTTATTGTATATTTAAATTATATATATTTAATGTAATTATATTCAATTTAATATTATAAATATAATGTAATATATTCAATTTAATATTCAATGGATTTTATATTTAAATTATATTTCATTTTCAATTTAATAATTCTAAATTTAATTTTAATATTCAAGGGATTTTATATTTAAATTATATTCAATATTCAATGGAATTATATTTAATATGATTTAATATTCATTTATTTTATATTTAAAATATATTTAATATTTAATGTGACTATAGGTTAAGGTAAAGGTTTCTAAGCTGAAGAGCCGGCATTGTCCGTAGACACCTCTAAGGTCATGTGGCCGGTATGACTGCATGGAGGGCCGTTACCTTCCCGTTTTCAAACTGCTAGGTTGGCAGAAGCTGGGGCTGACAGCAGGAGCTCACCCCCATATCTTAAATTCAAACCACCAACCTTTAGGTCAACAATCTCAGCAGCTCAGCTCCCTATATTATTATTGAATATA
>NW_026844811.1:6308164-6323164 GCF_025583915.1 Anolis sagrei ordinatus
TATTCATTTATTTTATTTTTAAATTATATATTCAATGGAATTATATTTAATTTAATATTCATTTATTCTGTAGTTAAATTATATTTCATATTCCATTTAATTGTATTTATTTTAATAGTCAATTGATTTTATATTTAAATTATATTTCATAGTCAATTCAATTTAATTTAATTGAGGGACGGCTTTCGCAGCAACATATCCGCTCTGGGTTTTAGTCCAATCGCAGAACGAGAACAAGGGGAAACCCGGTCAGGGCTGTGAAAAGAACAGTCCTTCTTTTAATAGACCTTCCTGATAATATTTCCTATGTACCGATAACTCCACAAGGTCAGATAGACTTGGCTTTAGATCAATACACGGCTTTGGCTATATATATACTCCAGGTGTTCCTCTGACCATGCCTAAACTGCTATCCACTCACCATGTTCAAGCTCCTCTTTGTGGTTCTGTTTGCGGGCTATGGTAAGTATTAGTGCATCTACACTGTGGAATTAATGCAGTTCAGCACCACTTTAGTCATTTCATCAGGTCTTTAGCACTTATAGAATCATAGAATCATTATTGTTTCTAGCCTGAGCTCATTTTGTGCTTTAGCCTTGCAGACCTTTTCCCTACAGGAGTTGCCTATTTGTTTGAATTCTTTTTTGGTGATTTCTCCCTTTTTCCACTTCTTGTGCATGTCTCTTTTGTGTCTTAGCACAGTTAGAAGTTCTTTGGACATCCATTCTGGCTTCTTTGCACTTGTCCTATTTTGTGCCTTGAGTATTTCACTCTTGAGAAATTCCCATCCATCCATAACTCCCTTGTCTTTCACTATCTGTGTCCACTGAATGCTGCTCAGTGTTTCTTTCATTTTTCGGAAATCAGCTCTCCTAAAATGCAGGTTGACTTGTCTAGTTTTGGCCTTCCTTTGTACCTCAAATTGCAGGAGCACATAGTCACTTGCCCCTAAGGATCTGACCACTTCAACTGCATCGATCAGGTCCTCCGCATTTGTTAGGATGAGATCAAGAGTAGCCGACCCCCTTGTTGCCTCTTCTACCTTCTGGCTATATATATATACTCCAGGTGTTCCTCTGACCATGCCTAAACTGCTATCCACTCACCATGTTCAAGCTCCTCTTTGTGGTTCTGTTTGTGGGCTATGGTAAGTATTAGTGCATCTACACTGTGGAATTAATGCAGTTCAGCACCACTTTAGTCATTTCATCAGGTCTTTAGCATTTATAGAATCATAGAATAATTATTGTTTTTAATGTCCCTGGCAAGCCTGAGCTTGTTTTGTGCTTT
Organism: Anolis sagrei ordinatus; assembly: GCF_025583915.1. Taxonomy (NCBI): domain Eukaryota; kingdom Metazoa; phylum Chordata; class Lepidosauria; order Squamata; family Anolidae; genus Anolis; species Anolis sagrei. The sequence continues at coordinate 6,309,455 of NW_026844811.1, forward strand.
AGCCTTGCGGACCTTTTCCCTACAGGAGTTGGCTATTTGTTTGAATTCTTCTGTGGTGATTTCTCCCTTTTTCCACTTCTTGTGCATGTCTCTTTTGTTAGAATTTCTTTGGACTTGTCCTAATAATAATAATAATAATAATAATAATAATAATAATAATAATAGATGTATAGCCATTCTGAGTCTCCTTTGAGAGAGATAAAGCAGGGCATAATAATAATAATAATAATAATAATAATAATAATAATAATAATAATTATTATTATTATTATTATTATATTGTAACTTTGAGCTTCGAGGGAGATAAAGTTGGATACAGCAATAATAATAATAATAATAATAATAATAATAATATATAGACAGCTGCTTTGAGTGTCCTTTGGGAGAGATAAAGTGGGTTATGAATAATAATAATAATAATAATAATAATAATAATAATAATAACAACAACAACAACAATAAATACATTTTCACTTTGAGTCTTTTTCGAGGGAGATAAAGTTGGATACAATAATAATAATAATAATAATAATAATAATGACAGACAGACAGACAGATAGATAGATACATAGCCGCTCTGTGTCTCCTTTGGGAGAGACAAAGCAGGATAATAATAATAATAATAATAATAATAATAATAATAATAATAATAATAAATACATTGTAACTTTGAGTCTCCTTCGAGGGAGATAAAGTTGTATACAATAATAATAGTAATAATAATAGACAGACGGATACATAGCCGCTCTGTGACAAAGCAGGGTATGAATAATAATAATAATAATAATAATAATAATAATAATGGAATAATAATAGATAGATAGATAGATAGATAGATAGATAGATAGATAGACAGCTGCTTTGAGTGTCCTTCGGGAGAGACAAAGCAGGGTATGAATAATAATAATAATAATAATAATAATAATAATAATAATAATGGAATAATAATAATGGAATAATAATGGAATAATAATAATTATGGAATAATATTGGAATAATAATAATAATAATAATGGAATAATAATAATAATAATAATGGAATAATATTGGAATAATAATAATAATAATAATAGATAGATAGATAGATAGACAGACAGACAGACAGACAGACAAAACAGACAGATAGATAGATAGATAGATAGATAGATAGACAGACAGCTGCTTTGAGTGTCCTTCGGGGGAGACAAAGCAGGGTATGAATAATAATAATAATAATAATAATAATAATAATAATAATAGATACATAGCCACTTTGAGTCCCCTTTGGGAGGGATAAAGCTGGGTATAAATATAATAATACTAATACTAATATTCCGTACTCCATTAATTCACTGTCGTTGCATTGAACTTCCTTCTTTCCTTCCTTCCTTCCTTCCTTCCTTCCTTCTTTTTTCTTTTTCTTTCTCTTTCTTTCTTTCCTTCCTTCCTCCTTCCTCCTTCTCCTCCTCTCCCTCCCTCCCTCCCTCCCTCCCTCCCCCTTTCTTTCTTTCTTCTTTCTTTCTTTTCTTCTTTCTTTCTTCTTCCTTCCTTCTTCCCTCTTTCTTTCTTCCTTCTTTCTTCCTTCCTTCTTCCTTCCTTCCTTCCTTCTTCTTCCTTCCTTCTTCCTTCCTTCTTTCTTTCTTTCTTTCTTTCTTCCTTCCTTCCTTCCTTCCTTCTTTCCTTCCTCCTTCCTTCTTCTTCTTCCTTCCTTCTTCCTTCCATCTTTCCTTTCTTCCTTCCTTCCTTCTTTCCTTCCTTCCTTCCTTCTTCCTTCCTTCCTTCCTTCCTTCCTTTCTCTTTCTTTCTTTCTTTCTTTCTTTCTTTCTTTTTTTTTTTTCCTTCTTCTTCCTTCCTTCTTTTCTTCCTTCCTTCCTTCTTCTTCTTTCTTTCTTTTTCTTTTCTTCTTCTTTCTTTCTTTTCTTCCTTCCTCCCTTTCTTCTTCCCTTCCTTCCTTCCTTCCTTCCTTCCTTCCTTCCTTCCTTCCTTCCTTCCTTCCTTCCTTCCTTCCTTCCTTCCTTCCTTCCTTCCTTCCTTCCTTTCCTTCCTTTCTTTCCTTCTTTCCTTTCTTTCTTTCTTTCCTTCTTTTTTTTTTCTTTTTCTTTTTCTTTCTTTCCTTCTTTCTTTCGTTCTTTCTTTCTTTCTTTCTTTCTTTCTTTCCTTCTTTCTTTCCTTCTCCTTCCTTCCTTCCTTCCTTCCTTCCTTCCTTCCTTCCCTTCCTTCCTTCCTTTCTTCCTCTTCTTTCCCTTCCTCCCTTTCTTTCTTTCTTTCTTTCTTCTTTCTTCTTTCTCCTTCCTTCCCTTCCTTCCTTCCTTCCTTCCTTCCTTCCTTCCTTTCTTTCCTTCTTCCTTCCTTTCCTTCCTTCCTTCCTTCCTTCTTCCTTTCTTCTTTCCTTCCTTTCCCTTTCTTTCTTTCTTCTTTCTTTCTTTCTTTCTCCTTCTTCCTTCCTTCTTCCTTCCTTCCTTCTTCCTTCCTTCCTTCCTTCCTTTCTTCCTTCTCCCTCTTTCCTTCCTTCCTTCCTTTCTTTCTTCCTTTCTTTCTTTCCTTCCTTTCCTTTCTTTCTTTCTTTCTTTCTTTCTTTCTTTCTTTCTTTCTTTCTTTCTTTCTTTCTTCCTTTGTTCTTTCTCTCTCAGCCCACGGCTGTGGCAAACCGGCCTATTTGCCCAACGTTTCGCGGGTTGTCGGCGGCGAAGATGCGAAGCCCCACAGCTGGCCTTGGCAGGTAAGATTTACTTGATTGATCTTTGGAACTCCCTGCCACTAGATGTAGTTGTTGGCTTTTTCCAAATGGCAAAAAAAGCCTAATAATAATAATAATAATAATAATAATAATAATAATAATAATAATAATGAATGTGTTAATGTGACCAAATGCATCCGGTTCAAGCCCCCTTTCCGCCAGGCATGGAAGGAAGGCACCATCCGATCCTTCCCGACAGATGACCAGCCTACCTCAGTTTGAAATATTTCCAATGAACGTTTCTATTGGAGAAATCCTAGCTCGTGCTTAATAGGAATAATAATAATAATAATAATAATAATAATAATAATAATAATAATAAATAGAGTTGGAGGAGACACCATATAACCCCTCCCAGCAGATGGCCATCCAGCTCATGCTTGGTAGGAATACTAATACTAATACTATTATTATTATTAATAATAATAATAATAGAGTTGGAGGAGACACCATACGAGCCCTCTCAGCAGATGGCTATCCAGCTCATGCTTGGAAAGGATAATAATAATAATAATAATAGAGTTAGAGGAGACACCATATAACCCCTCCCAGCAGATGGCCGTCCAGCTCATACTTGGTAGGAATAATAATAATAATAATAATAATAATAATAATAACAATAATAATAATAATAATATAATAATAATAATAATAATAATAATAATAATAATAATAATAATAGAACCATGGAATCCTAGAGTTGGAAAAGACACCATACAAGCCCTCCTAGCAGATGGTCATCCAGCTCATGCTTGGTAGGGATAATAATAATAATACTAATACTAATAATAATAACAACAATATAATAATAATAATAATAATAATAATAATAATAATAATGGCCATCTAGCTCATGCTTGGTAGGGATAATAATAATAATAATAATAATAGTAATAGTAATAATAACAATAATAATAACAATATAATAATAATAATAATAATAATAATAATAATAGAAGCATGAAGTCCTAGAGTTAGAAAAGACACCATACAAGACCTACCAGCAGATGGCCATCTAGCTCATGCTTGGTAGGGATAATAATAATAATAATAATAATAATAATAATATAACAATAATAATAACAATATAATAATAATAATAATAATAATAATAATAATAATAATAATAGAACCATGGAATCCTAGAGTTGGAAAATTCACCATACAAGCCCTCCCGGCACATGGTCATCTAGTTCATGCTTGGTAGGGATAACAACAATAACAATATAATAATAATAATAATAATAATAATAATAATAATAATAATAGAGTTGGAAGAGACCTCATGGACCATCCAGTCCAACCCTCCCCCCCCCCCCACACACACCAAGAAGCAGGAAAATAATAATAATAATAATAATAATTGGTAATGGGTTTGCTTTGCAGGTCTCCCTCCAGTATGATAAGAGCGGGGTCTGGGCCCATACCTGCGGTGGGACCCTCATTGACTCCAATTGGGTTTTGACGGCCGCCCATTGCATCAGGTAAGCAGAATGTTATGTGCATTGGCCAAAATGGTTGGCCACTTTGAGTCCCAGTGGTGATGGGATGTAGTGTGGGTTATGAGGTCTCTGTGTGCCAAGTTTGGTCTTTATCAGTCATTGGATGAGGGTCACAGTGGTCTTGGGAGGTAAGTGGAGGAACTTCAAGTCCCATCATCTGTGGTCCACCCTCATTGATAATGGACCAGGATGTAGTGTGGGTTATGAGATCTCTGTGTGCCAAGTTTGGTCTTTATCGGTCATTGGATGAGGGTCACAGTGGTCTTGGGAGGTGAGTGGAGGAACTTCAAGTCCCATCATCTGTGGTCCGCCCTCATTGATAATGGACCAGGATGTAGTGTGGGTTATGAGATCTCTGTGTGCCAAGTTTGGTCTTTATCGGTCATTGGATGAGGGTCACAGTGATCTCAGAGAGTGAGTGAAGGTACTGCAAGGCCCATCATCCGTAGTCCATTCTCGTCCAAACCACACCAGAATGTTGAGTGGGCCATGGGGTGTCTCTGTGCCAAGTTTGGTCTTTATTGGTAATGGGATGAGTGTCACTGTGGTCTCAGAATGTGAATGAAGGTACTGAAAGTTCCATCATCCATGGTCCGCTCTCCTCCAAACAGCACGAGGATGTAGAGTGGGTCATGGAGGCTCGGTGTGCTAAATTTGGTCTTGATCAGTCATTGGATGAGGATCACAGCAGTCTCAGGAAGTGAGTGGAGGTACTTCAAGTCCCATCATCCATGGTCCAACCTCTTCCAAACTGCAGCAGAATGTAGAGTGGGGCATGAGGGCTCCGCATGCCAAGTTTGGTCTTGATTGGTCATTGGATGAGGGTCGCAGTGGTCTCGGGAAGTGAGTGGAGGAACTTCAAGGTCCATCATCCATGGTCCACCCTCCTCCAAACTGCACCAGGATGGAGAGTGGGTCATGGGGTCTCTGTGTGCCAAGTTTGGTCTAGATCAGTCATTGGATGAGGGTTGCAGCAGTCTTGGGGAGTGAGTGGAGGTACTTGAAGTCCCATCATCCATGGTCTGTTCTCCTTGAAAGTGCACCAGGATGTAGAGTGGGTCATGGGGACTCTGTGTGCCAAGTTTGGTCTTGATCAGTCATTGGATGAGGGTCACAGCAGTCTCAGGAAGTGAGTGAAGTGACTGCAAGTCCCATCATCCATCTCCAAATTCTTCCAAACCACACCAGGATGTAGGGTGGGTCAGGCGGGCTCTCTGTGTGAATTGTGGTCCTGATCCATCATTGTTGGCAGTTGTAATGATCTCAGGAAGGGAGTGCAGGTATTGCAAGTCCCATCATCCATTGTCCACCCTCCTCCAAACTGCAGCAGGATGTAGATAGGGTCATGGGGTCTCTGTGTGCCAAGTTTGGTCTTGATCAGTCATTGGATGAAGGTCACAGCAGTCTCAGAAAGTGAGTGACGGTACTGCAAGTCCCATCATCCATGGTCCATCCTCCTCCAAACTGCAGTAGGATGTAGAGTGGGTCTTGCGGGCTCTGTGTGCCAAGTTTGGTCTGTATTGGTCATTTTCCGACACAGCCTCAGGCCTTTTCCCCTCTTTGACACCTCAAAGTCTTGGAATTTTCAGGCTGTCCAATCAGAGACCATATGCAAATTGTACCTCAGTGGCAACCAGTGAGAAAGCTACCAGGATTATTAGGGCCGGGCTGGTAGCACAGCTGGTTAATCAATAACTGTAATAATAAATCATTGCCGACCAAAAGGTGGCAAGTTCGATGCCCGTGTCGGGGTTGAGCTCCTGACTGTTAAATAGCCCAGCTTACTGTTGACCTAAGCGGTTCAAAAACAGCTGTGCTATGAGTAGAGAAATTAGGGACCGGTTAATGAAGCGACAGCTCCCCCTGTGGCCGAATCGAGCATAACCTCCAGGATCTGAAGTTGAAAAAACTGCCGAATGACCTCTATCTGTATGTATAATAATAATACTAATAATACTAATAATAATATTGTTGCCAAACAGCATTCATTCTACAGTGAAGATGCATCTGATCCTATGACAAGATTTATTCAAAGGTGTCTTTGCTAACCATGCCATTAGAACTTCTTCTTATCATTATCGATTATCGATTAATTATTATTAATAAGTAATAATAATAATTACTTGCATTCGTCTTATCCGCTTTCCTCGTTGCAGCTCCAGCCGGACGTACCGGGTCCTTTTGGGGAAGCAGAACTTGGTGGAGGAAGAGGCCGGGCAGGTGGCCGTGGCCGTGGAGAAGGCCATCGTCCACGAGAAGTGGAACTCCTTCTTGGTCCTGTAAGTTGGAATAGGCACCATCCAAGCCCTCCCGACGGGTGGTCACGCAGCTCATGCTTAGTAGGCATAATAACAATAACACCATAGAATGCTAGAGTTGGAAGAGACACCATCAAAGTCACTCATGCTTAGCAGGAATAGTAGTAGTAGTAGTAGTAGTAGTAGTAATAATAATAATAATAATAACAATAATAACAATAACAATAATGCCATAGAATGCTAGAGTTGGAAGAGACACCATCAAAGTCACTCATGCTTAGCAGGAATAGTAGTAGTAGTAGTAGTAGTAATAATAATAATAATAATAACAATAATAACAATAACAATAATGCCATAGAATGCTAGAGTTGGAAGAGACACCATCAAAGTCACTCATGCTTAGCAGGAATAGTAGTAGTAGTAGTAGTAGTAGTAATAATAATAATAATAATAACAATAATAACAATAACAATAATGCCATAGAATGCTAGAGTTGGAAGAGACACCATCAAAGTCACTCATGCTTAGCAGGAATAGTAGTAGTAGTAGTAGTAGTAGTAATAATAATAATAATAATAACAATAATAACAATAACAATAATGCCATAGAATGCTAGAGTTGGAAGAGACACCATCAAAGTCACTCATGCTTAGCAGGAATAGTAGTAGTAGTAGTAGTAGTAATAATAATAATAATAACAATAATAACAATAACAATAATGCCATAGAATGCTAGAGTTGGAAGAGACACCATCAAAGTCACTCATGCTTAGCAGGAATAGTAGTAGTAGTAGTAGTAGTAGTAATAATAATAATAACAATAATAACAATAACAATAATGCCATAGAATGCTAGAGTTGGAAGAGACACCATCAAAGTCACTCATGCTTAGCAGGAATAGTAGTAGTAGTAGTAGTAATAATAATAATAATAATAACAACAATAATAACAATAATGCCACAGAATGCTAGAGTTGGAAGAGACATCATCAAAGTCACTCATGCTTAGTAGGAATAATAGTAGTAGTAGTAGTAGTAGTAGTAATAATAATAATAATAACAACAATAATAACAATAATGCCACAGAATGCTAGAGTTGGAAGAGACATCATCAAAGTCACTCATGCTTAGCAGGAATAGTAGTAGTAGTAGTAGTAGTAATAATAATAATAATAATAACAATAATAACAATAACAATAATGCCATAGAATGCTAGAGTTGGAAGAGACACCATCAAAGTCACTCATGCTTAGCAGGAATAGTAGTAGTAGTAGTAGTAGTAGTAGTAATAATAATAATAATAATAACAATAATAACAATAACAATAATGCCATAGAATGCTAGAGTTGGAAGAGACACCATCAAAGTCACTCATGCTTAGCAGGAATAGTAGTAGTAGTAGTAGTAGTAGTAATAATAATAATAATAACAATAATAACAATAACAATAATGCCATAGAATGCTAGAGTTGGAAGAGACACCATCAAAGTCACTCATGCTTAGCAGGAATAGTAGTAGTAGTAGTAGTAGTAATAATAATAATAATAACAATAATAACAATAACAATAATGCCATAGAATGCTAGAGTTGGAAGAGACACCATCAAAGTCACTCATGCTTAGCAGGAATAGTAGTAGTAGTAGTAGTAGTAGTAATAATAATAATAACAATAATAACAATAACAATAATGCCATAGAATGCTAGAGTTGGAAGAGACACCATCAAAGTCACTCATGCTTAGCAGGAATAGTAGTAGTAGTAGTAGTAGTAGTAATAATAATAATAATAATAACAATAATAACAATAACAATAATGCCATAGAATGCTAGAGTTGGAAGAGACACCATCAAAGTCACTCATGCTTAGCAGGAATAGTAGTAGTAGTAGTAGTAGTAATAATAATAATAATAACAATAATAACAATAACAATAATGCCATAGAATGCTAGAGTTGGAAGAGACACCATCAAAGTCACTCATGCTTAGCAGGAATAGTAGTAGTAGTAGTAGTAGTAGTAATAATAATAATAACAATAATAACAATAACAATAATGCCATAGAATGCTAGAGTTGGAAGAGACACCATCAAAGTCACTCATGCTTAGCAGGAATAGTAGTAGTAGTAGTAGTAGTAATAATAATAATAACAACAATAATAACAATAATGCCACAGAATGCTAGAGTTGGAAGAGACATCATCAAAGTCACTCATGCTTAGTAGGAATAATAGTAATAATAATGCTAATAATAATAACAACAACAATAACAACAATAATAACAATAATAACAAAGACATCATCAAAGTCACTCATGCTTAGCAGGAATAATAGTAACAACAACAACAATAATAACAACAATAACAGTAATGCCATAGAATGCTAGAGGTGGAAGAGAAACCATCAGTAGCAATAATAATAAGAATAGTAGGAATTATTAATATTATTCCATTAGTAGGAATAATAATAATAATAATAATAATAATAATAATAATAATAATAATAGCAGGAATAATAGTAATAATAATAATAATAATAATAATAACAATAACAATAATGCCATGGATTGCTAGATTGTAAGAGACGCCATCAAAGTTACTCATGCTTTGTAGGAATAATAATAATAATAATAATAATAATAATAATAATAATAATAATGCAATAGGATGCTAGAGTTGGAAGAGATGTCATCCAAGCCCTTCCGACAGGTGGCCACTCATGCTTAGTACGAATAATAACAATAACAATAATAACAGTAATGCCATAGAACGCTAGAGTTGGAAGAGACACCATCAACGTCGCTCATGCTAAGGGTCTTTGCTTCTAAAGTGTTGCTAAAGTTCTAGTGGTGAAAATTTCAGAACTTTAACAAAACTTTCAAAATTTTATTATTATTTCATTATTGGTGATTTTTATGCTAAGCACTCAGTGGAATGTTTCCTGATTTTACTTTTGTGCTCAATGATTCTGAGCCTGACTTCTCTGCTTGTCTGACCAATGTAAATAAGTGAGCAGGGACATGCGATGGCATATACTACACCTTCAGTGGAGCAAGTAGCAAAGTGATTGATCCTGTGTTGAGTTTTAGTGTGCTCGTTCTGAAAGAACTTAGTTTGTACGAACTGTGGGCATGTGGAGCAATGGTGACAAGCATCGTTGCCTATCAGAGTAGGTTTAATGATCACTGGCTTTCACAGAAACATTAAGAGTTGGAAGAGACACCATCCAAGCCCTCCCGACAGATGGTTTCTGATTTCCGTCTCTTCTCGTTTTCCAGCAACGACATTGCGCTGCTGAAGCTTGCGGAGCACGTCTCGTTCAGCGACACCATCCAGCCTTCTTGCCTCCCGGCCGACGGCTCCTTGCTGGCCCAGGACTATCCCTGCTATGTCACCGGATGGGGGCGGCTCTGGAGTAAGGGTTCCCAAGTTTTAAGAAAGTTGGGAAAAGTGAAGATTGAAAAGTTCGCTGTGATAGCCTCTGCTAGACAAAGCAGAGCTTGGCTGGAGGAGTCATAGAGATAGGCCCCCTCGTCATAAATTTCCTCCTTTCCCTTTCTTCCTTCCATCCCACGTTCTTCTTTCTCCTCCCATCCTTCCTTCCCCTTCTTTTTCTTTCTCTTTCCTTCTTTTTCTCTTCTTTCTCTTCCTTCACCCTTCTTTCTTCCTTCCCTTTCTCTTCCTTCCTCTTTTTCTTTCTCCTTCCTTCTTTCTCTTCTTTTCCCTTTTTCCCTCTTCTCATTCCCTTCCCCTTTTCTCTTCTTCCCCTCCTCTTCCCCTTCCTTTCCTTTCTCTTCCCTTTCTCTTCCTCTTCATTTTTCCTTTCTCTCTCTCTCTTATCACCTGCATCTTGTTCCGACCTTCTCCCCCTGTCGTCTCATACATTCTAAATCTTCTCTCATCTCTCTTCTTTCTGTCCTCCTTTACTTTCCTCTCCTTCACAGTGCTCACTGATTGCAGGTCTTGGTGGGCCCCTTTTCCTTTATCCTTCCTTTCTTTTTTCTTCCTTTTTCTCTTTCTCTTTTTCATCATAAGAACTCTCATACTTCCTCCTTCCCTTTCTCTTCTTTTCCTTTTCCCTCTTCTTTACATTTCTCCCTTCCCTTTCTCTCCCTTCCTTCCCTCCTTTTTCTTTCTCCTTCCTTCCTTCCTTCCTTCTTTCTCTTCTTTTCACTTTCTTCCCTCCTCTCATACATTTCCTCCTTCCCTTTCTCTTCCTTCCTTCCCTCCTTTTTCTTTCTCCTTCCTTCCTTTTCCCCTCTTCTTTTCACTTTCTTCCCTCCTCTCATACCTTTCCCCCTTTCCTTTCCCTTCCTTCCCTCCTTTTCCCTTCCTTCCTTTCCCTTTCTCCCTTCCCTTTCTCTTCCTTCCTTCCCTCCTTTTTCTTTCTCCTTCCTTCCTTTTCCCTCTTCTTTTCACTTTCTTCCCTCCTCTCATACCTTTCCCCCTTTCCTTTCCCTTCCTTCCCTCCTTTTCCCTTCCTTCCTTTCCCTTTCTCCCTTCCCTTTCTCTTCCTTCCTTCCCTCCTTTTTCTTTCTCCTTCCTTCCTTTTCCCTCTTCTTTTCACTTTCTTCCCTCCTCTCATACCTTTCCCCCTTTCCTTTCCCTTCCTTCCCTCCTTTTCCCTTCCTTCCTTTCCCTTTCTCCCTTCCCTTTCTCTTCCTTCCTTCCCTCCTTTTTCTTTCTCCTTCCTTCCTTTTCCCTCTTCTTTTCACTTTCTTCCCTCCTCTCATACCTTTCCCCCTTTCCTTTCCCTTCCTTCCCTCCTTTTCCCTTCCTTCCTTTCCCTTTCTCCCTTCCCTTTCTTTCCTCCTTTCATTCCCTCCCTCCTTTTCTTTCCTTCCCTCTTCCCTGTCTTTTTCCTTTTCTTCCTTCTGTCCTTCCCCTTTCCTTTCCCTTCCTTCCCTCCTTTTCCCTTCCTTCCTTTCCCTTTCTCCCTTCCCTTTCTCTTCCTTCCTTCCCTTCTTTTTCTTTCTCCTTCCTTCCTTTTTCTCATTCTTTCTTTCCTTTCTCCAACTCTGAGAGGGTCATGCTCACAATGTCAGCGTGGCTCTTTCCTTCCTTTCTCCTCTCACACATGGGTCAGTTTTCTGACCTGTGTGACATCACAGGGGGCCACTTCACCCAGAAACAGCCAATGCGGTGACATCACAAGAGGCCTCTGGGTTGACACCTAGCGACACCCAAACAGATAGCGACCTATGCAGATGCTGATGGATGGCACGTCCCAGCCTTCCTTCCGCCACCATCACTGTGCCGTGGATGATGGGAATTGCAATCCGTGTCTGTTCCTTCCGCAGCCAATGGGCCGATTGCGGATGACCTCCAGCAAGGCCTGCTCCCGGTGGTGGACCACGCGACCTGCAGCAAGTGGGACTGGTGGGGCTCCATGGTCAAGACCACCATGGTCTGCGCCGGAGGAGACGGGAAGATCTCCGGGTGCAACGTAGGTCACGGAGGGGACCCCAAAGGCCATCCAGTCCAACCCCTTTCTGATGCGGAGGAAGGCAGAATTACTATAATATTATTATCCATTATTATCTATTATCTATTATTATTATTCTTTATCATTATTATTATTATTATTATTATTGTTATTATTATTACTATGATTATTATTATCTATGATTATTATTATCTATTATTATTATTGTTATTGTTATTGTTGTTATTATTATTATTATTATTATTATTATTAGGGACCCCAAAGGCCATCCAGTCCAACCCCCTTCTGCTAGGGAGGAAGGCAGAATCACTATAATAATATTATTCATTATTATCTATTATTATTATTATTATTATTATTATTATTATTACTATTATCTATTATTATTATTATTATTATTATTATTATTATTAGGGACCCCAAAGGCCATCCAGTTCAACCCCCTTCTGTTACGGAAAGAGACAGAATTACTATAATATTATTATCCATTATTATCGATTATTATTATTATTATCTATTATTATTATCATCATCATCATCATCATCATTATTATCGATTATTATTATTATTATCTATTATTATTATTATCTATTATTATCTATTATTATTATTATTATTATCATCATCATTATTATTATTAGGGACCCCAAAGGCCATCCAGTTCAACCCCCTTCTGCTAGGGAAGGAGACAGAATTACTATAATATTATTATCCATTATTATCTATTATCTATCATTATTATTATTATTATTATTATTATTATTATTATTATTAGAGTTGGAAGGGACCCCAAAGGTCATCTAGTCTAACCCCCTTCTGCAAAGGAGTACAATACAATTATTTACTTGCTCTTGGTACTGCTGTCCTTTTCCTTTTTCCTTTTTCTGTTATTATTTATTATTATCTATTATTATTATTATTATTATTATTATTATTATTATTATTATTATTATTAGAGTGGGAAGGGACCCCAAAGGCCATCTAGTCCAACTTCTTCCTACCAGGCATGGATAGAATTACTAATATATTATTATTATTGAGTATTATTACATTATTATTATTATTATTATTATTATTATTATTATTATTATTAGACTCATAGAGTTGGAAGGTACCCCAAAGGTCATCTAGTCCAACCCCCTTCTACCAGGCATGAAGATAGAATTACTAATATATTATTGTTGTTGTTGCTGTTGTTGTTGTTGTTGTTGTTGTTATCATCATCATTATCATAATGAATAATCATATAGTAATAATAATAATAATAATAATAATCATTATTATTATTAGACTCATGGTGTTGGAAGGTACCCCAAAGGTCATCCAGTCCAACCCCCTTCTACCAGGCATGGATAGAATTACTAATATATTATTATTGAGTATTATTACTATATTATTATTATTATTATTATTATTATTATTATTATTATTATTAGACTCATAGAGTTGGGAGGGATTCCAAAGGCCATCCAATCCAACCCCCTTTCTTCCAGGCATGAAGATAGAATTACTAATATATTATTATTGCATATGATTACATTATTATTATTATTATTATTATTATTATTATTATTATTATTAGAATTGGGAGGGACCCCAAAGACCATCCAGGCCAACCTCTTTCTACCAGGCGTGGATAGAATTACTAATATATTATTGTGTATATTATTATTATTATTATTATTATTATTATTATTATTATGAGTTGGAAGGGACCCCAAAGGCCATCTAGTCCAACCTCTTCCTACCAGGCATGGATAGAATTACTAATATATTATTATTGAATATTATTACT
>NW_026844811.1:6330664-6340289 GCF_025583915.1 Anolis sagrei ordinatus
CCGATCCCTCCTCACAGATGGCCATCCAGCCATATAATTTAGATATATGAATGATAGATGTGCCATAGAACCCTACAGGCCGTCAATCCCTGAAAGGGACCCCTAAGGGTCATCTAGTCCAATCCCGTTCTGGAGAAGACACCATCCGATCCCTCCCGACAGATGGCCATCTAGCCATATAATTTAGATATATGAATGATAGATGTGCCATAGAACCCTACAGGCCATCAATCCCTGAAAGGGACTCCTAAGGATCATCTAGTCCAACCCCATTCTTCCATTTGAGAAGACACCATCTGATCCCTCCCAACAGATGGCTATCTATCTATCTATCTATCTATCTATCTATCTATCTTCCTATCTATCTATCATCTGTCTGTCTGTCTGTCCGGTCCATCCATCCATCTCTCTATCTGTATGTCTATCTCTATCTATCTATCTATCTATCTATCTATCTATCTATCTCTATCTCTCTATCACTATATCTATCTCTCTATCTCTCTATCTCTATCTCTCTATCACTATCACTATCTCTCTATCTCTCTATCTATCTCTATCTCTCTCTCTCTCTCTATCTCTCTACCTCTACCTCTATCTCTCTCTATCTCTATCTCTCTATCACTATATATATATATATATATATATATATATATCCCTATCTCTCTCTCTCTATCTCTCTATCTCCCTATCTCTCTATCTCTCTCTCTCTCCCCCTCTCCCTCTCCCTATCCCTCTCTCCCCCCCTCTCTCTATCCCTATCACTATCCCTATCTCTCTCTCTCTCTCTATCTATCATCTCTCTCTCTCTCTATCCCTCTCCCTCTCCCTCTCCCTCTCCCTCTCCCTATCTCTATCTTTCTCCCTATCCCTATCTCTATCTCTATCCCTATCTCTCTATCTATCTCTATATCTCTCTATCTCTATCTATCATATCTCTCTCTCTCTATCTCTCTATCTCTCTATCTCTATCTCTATCTCGATCACTATCTCTCTCTCTCTCTCTCTCTATCTCTCTATCTCTCTATCTCTATCTCTATCTCTACCTCTATCTCTATCTCTATCTCTCTCTCTATCTCTCTATCTCTATCTCTATCTCTAATCTCTATCTCTATCTCTATCTCTATCTCTATCTCTCTATCTCTCTATCTCTATCTCTATCTCTATCTCTATCTCTATCTCTATCTCTCTCTCTATCTCTCTATCTCTCTATCTCTATCTCTATCTCTATCTCTCTATCTCTCTATCTCTATCTCTATCTCTATCTCTATCTATATCTCTATCTCTCTCTCTCTATCTCTCTATCTCTCTATCTCTCTATCTATCTCTATCTCTCTCTATCTCTCTATCTCTCTATCTCTATCTCTATCTCTATCTCTATCTCTATCTCTATCTCTCTATCTCTATCTCTACCTCTATCTCTATCTCTATCTCTATCTCTATCTCTCTCTCTATCTCTCTATCTCTCTCTCTATCTCTATCTCTATCTCTATCTCTATCTCTCTATCTCTCTATCTCTATCTCTATCTCTATCTCTATCTCTATCTCTATCTCTATCTCTCTATCTCTCTATCTCTATCTCTTCTATCTCTCTCTCTCTCTCTCTCTATCTCTATCTCTCTATCTCTATCTCTATCTCTATCTCTATCTCTATCTCTATCTCTCTATCTCTCTATCACTATCTCTATCTCTACCTCTATCTCTACTCTATCTCTATCACTATCTCTCTTTCTATATAGATCTCTATCTATTTATCTGTTTTTCTCTCTATCTCTCTATCTATATCTCTCTCTTTCTCTATCTCTCTATCTCTCTATCTCTATCTCTCTATCACTATCTCTCTCTCTCTCTCTCTATCTATCTATCTATCTCCATCTCTACTATATATATATATATATATATATATATATATATATATATCCCCCCTCTCTCCATCCATCTACCTATCTATCAATCTATCTATCTATCTATCTATCTATCTATCTATCTATCTATCTATCTCTTCCTATCTATCATCCTTCCTTTCTGTCTTCTTCCCTCCTCCCTCCCTCCCTTTGTACCTTTATATCTATCTATTCTCTATCTATCTGTCTGTGTCTGTCTGTCTATCGTTCTTACTTCCCTTTCTCTATCTATCTATCTATCTATCTATCTATCTATCTATTCATCTATCTATCTATCTATCTATCTATCTATCTATCTATCTATCTATCTATCTTCCTATCTATCTATCTATCTATCTATCTATCTATCTATCTATCTATCTTCCTATCTATCTGTCTGTCTATCTATCTATCTAGTATCTATCTATCTATCTATCTCTATCTATCTATCTTCCTATCTGTCTGTCTGTCTGTCATCTATATATCTATCTAGTCTCTATCTATCTATCTATCTATCTATCTATCTATCTATCTTCCTATCTATCTGTCTATCTGTCTATCTATCTATCTATCTATCATCTTCCTATCTATCTGTCTATCTATCTATCTATCTAGTCTCATCTATCTATCTATCTATCTATCTATCTATCTAGTCTCATCTATCTATCTATCTATCTATCTATCTATCTATCTATCTATCTATCTATCTATCTATTATCTATCTATCTATCTATCTATCTATCTATCTATCTACCTACCTTTTTATCCATCCATCCATCCATCCATCCATCCTTCGATCTCTCTCTCTCTCTCTCTATCTATCTATCTATCTATCTATCTTTCTACCTATCTACCTACCTATCTATCTATCTATCTATCTATCTATGTATCTCTATCTATGTCTCTATCTATCTATCTATCTATCTCTCAAGGTTTGGACTGGATGGCCCTTCCAACTCTTGGTCCACTTCCCTTCCTTCCGCAGGTGAGCTACGAGGCCACCAGCCCAACGCTGAGCCAGAAGCGGGACTTCCCTTCCTTCCTGCGGACAGTGCCCAGTGACCGGCTGCAGGTTTGGAGGCTGAGTGACCATCTGTTGGGGGGGCTTTGATTGTGTTTTTCAAGCATGAAGGCAATGGGTTGCCCTTCTGACTCTTCTCTCTATGATTCCAGGTGGACACTCTGGTGTTGATGTTGGTGGCCTTTGGCTGGACCTGGGTGGCGCTGGTGGGCAGCGACAACAACTACGGCCGGCAGGGTCTGCAGATGCTGCAAGAGGCGGCTCCGCCTTCCGGCTTATGCTTCGCGTACCAGGGCTTGCTCCCAGCGAACGATGAGGACACCCAATTGGCCCGTATTGTCCGGGACGTGGCGTCCTGCGGAGCCAACGTGGTCGTCCTCTTCGCCAACAAGAACAGCGTCCAGTCCTTTATGGAGGAAGCCGTCCGGCAAAACGTCACGGGAAAAGTCTGGGTGGGCACCGAGGACTGGTCGCTGTCCACCGAAGTCTGGTCGGTGGACGGCGTCTCGGCCATCGGGACGGTGGTTGGGGTCTCCGTCAAGCAGGCCCACCTTCCAGGGATGGAGGCCTTCGAAGCCACCTTCGTGGCATCGGAAATGGACGACGCCTGGCCCGTGGGGTGTAACGCGACGAACGAGGGAATGTGCAGCCAGGTGTGTTCGCGCCTCCGCCGTCCGAAGTCGCTGACCGCGTGGGAGCAGTCGCCACACGACATGCAAGGGGCGTTCAGCGTCTACTCGGCCGTCTACGCAGTCGCCCACGGCCTGCACCGCGTGCTGGGATGCCATACGGGGTCGTGTCAGAAAGGGACCGTCTATCCCTGGCAGGTGAGTATTGTCATCATCATCATCATCATCATCATCATCATCATCATCATCATCGACACAAAAGCACGGTATGTCACAGCAAACGAGATCTCTATGCTGGATTTCGTATCACAAAACCGCAAGTCGAACACTTCCCAAGCATCTAGGAATGTGTGATGTATTTTCGAATGATCTATCTATCTTCCTATTTATCTTCCTATCTATCATCTATCTATCTATCTATCTATCTATCTATCTATCTTCCTATCTTCCTATATCTATCTGTTTATCTATCTGTTTATCTATCTATCTTCCTATATATCGATCTTTCTATGAATCTATCTATCTATCTATCTATCTATCCATCCATCCATCTACCTATCTATCTTCCTATGAATCTATCTATCTATCTATCTATCATCTATCTATCTATCTATCTATCTATCTATCCATCCATCCATCCATCTACCTATCTATCTTCCTATGAATCTATCTATCTATCATCTATCATATATCTATCCATCCATCTATCCATCTTTCTATCCATCTATCTTCCTATCTATCTTGCTATCTATCTATCTATCTATCTATCTATCTATCTATCTATCGAACACTTCCCAAGCGTCTAGGACTGTGTGATGTATTTTCGAATTATCTATCTATCTATCTATCTTCCTATATATCTATCATATATCTATCCATTCATCCATCTACCTATCTATCTTCCCATGAATCTATCTATCTATCTATCTATCTATCTATCTATCTACCTACCTACCTACCTATCTTCCTATATATCTATCATATATCTATCCATCCATCCATTTATCCATCTGTCTATCCATCTATCTTCCTATCTATCTTCCTATCTATCTATCCATCCATCTATCCATCTATCTTCCTATGAATCTATCTATCTATCTATCTATCTATCTATCTATCTATCTATCTATCATATATCTATCCATCCATCTTTCTATCCATCTATCTATCCATCTATCTTCCTATCTATCTATCTATCTTCCTATCTATCTATCTTCCTGACCGTATGAGCTGTTCAACAGTGGAACTCTCCGCCTCGGAGTTTGGTGGAGGCTCCTTCCTTGGAAACTTTTAAACAGAGGCTGGATGGCCATCTGTCAGGGATACTTTGATTGTGCTTTCCTGCATGGTAGGAAATGGCAGGGAGAAGGTTTGAGGGAAAGAGACAAAGAGAGTTCCTGAGGTCTGAAAAAGCACGGTTTATTCTCGGTTGGCACCATCCGGATGTGGACCCTGCTGGTAGTCCGTAGGGCTGGGCGGTTTCGTTTCGTTAATTCGTAATTTGTTAATAATTCGTTATTTTTTCAATTACAAAACGATAACGAACCATTCTGGAGCAATTATTAAAAAAAACGAATTTTCAAAAACGTTTTGTAAATGCTTCGTTTCGATATTGTATTCGTTTCGTTATTGTTTTGAGGTCGTTTCGTTATTATTTCCGCATGTCTGGGCCAGTTTTATGTTTAATTAGTGAAAAAAAAATTATAATATCACACCAACAGTCAACAACAGAGGGAGAGGGAAGCTTCAGAAGTTTTTGGAGGTTTTTTAGCGTATTTCGCGGTCGCGTCCGCCATTAACGAATCGATTCGTTATTGTTTCGGAAATCGATTCGTTAATTTTTTATTTACGAAATTTCGTAAATATCGAACTTTTTAAAAGGAAAATTTTGTAATTATTTTAAATATCGAAACAAAAAAAACCCCCAAATACAAATCGATTTTAGAAACAAATTTTTCCGTTGTTACCCAGGCCTAGTAGTCCAGGAAAAACAGGTTACATAACAAAGAAAAGGCTTGGTTTATATACCCTTTAAAATAATATGCATGCATCATACAGGCATCACAATGTGCGTCACAAAATTCTACTTTTACATTGACTTCAATGGCATATTTTAACTTCAACACCTGTCAGTCTTCATTCTGAGCATCCTTATCTGAGGAGGTGCTATTAATGAGGACCATCGCCAGAATGTCTACTAGACCCAATAGCAAGAGCTTCCATCCATCTTGAGATAAGTTCTTCCTGAAGCCTTTTGATGGCCAGTATTTATACATGGCTATCATATCTCCTCTCAGCCGTCTCTTCTTCAGGCTAAACATGCCCAGCTCCTTAAGCCGTTTTGGTCCATCTCTCTAATCTGTCAAGATCGTTTTGAATTCTCCTCCTGTCCTCTGGAGTATTGGCTATCCCTTCCACTCCATCTTGCTGAGGTTGACGATGACTTTCTTTTTGTGAGAAGACCAAGGGAAAGTAGTTCTGCCTTTTCCCTATCCCCTGTCAGCATTGCCCCATCTTCTCCTCGAAGAGGCCCTATCGCCTCCTTGTTTTTCCTTTTTCTACTGACATAAGAAAAGAATCCCTTTTTATTGTTTTTAATGTCCCTGGCAAGCCTGAGCTCGTTTTGTGCTTTAGCCTTGCGGACCTTTTCCCTACAGGTGTTGGCTATTTGTTTGAATTCTTCTTTGGTGATTTCTCCCTTTTTCCGCTTCTTGTGCATGCCAGACCCGATAGCAAGAGCTTCCATCCATCTTGAGATAAGTTCTTCCTGAAGCCTCTTGATGGCCAGCTCATTAATCTTATGATAAGCTTCACCTGGTACTAAAATGGAAGGAGTCTCCTGAGATATGCCAGAGGCCTCTAGACATTCCTTTCTTTAGACCCTGGCCTCTCTTGAGACATCTAATTTTTGCAGCTTTTAAGAAGCCAAGTGAAGTGAAGGTCATGCATACATACATTGTGATTTCATAAATTTTCTGACTCCTATTTCCAATATGTGTATTATGTATTTTCCTCATGCCTTCATCAGTAGGAGGTTGGACTAGATGACCCATGTGGTCTCTTCCAATTCTATTATTCTACATTCTATGATTCTATGATTCTTCAGCCTTGTCAGGCCTTAACAGGCCCTAGCCAATACAATGCAATTTCATTCCATCCATTCATCACACCCTTGGCTTTCGGCATCTGTTCCTCTCTCTCTTCCGCAGCTCCTGAGGGAAGTCAAGGAGGTGGACTTCAACCTCTCCAACCGACAGGTCCATTTCGATGAGAACGGGGACACTGCGGCCGGCTACGACTTGGTCCAGTGGGTCTGGGAGGGCCGAGAGTGGGACTACCGGGTCATCGGGTCCTTCAAGCAGCCGGACAGCCTGAACCTTGACCGGGAGAGGATCCGGTGGCACACGCAAGACAACCAGGTGAGAAAGAGTGCTTTGGTGGGGGGGGGTGTCAAAGGAAAGGTCAAGGCCAGCGATCTTTAGATGCAATATTCCTGCTTCTTGGCAGAATGGGGTTGGACTGGATGGCCCATGAGGTCTCTTCCAACTCTTTGATTCTAGGATTCTATGATTCTATGATATATTTTCTGTTCGTCGTGGGAGTTCAGTGTGCCATATTTGGTTCAATTCCATCATTGGTGGAGTTCAGAATGCTTTTTGATTGTAGGTGAACTATACATCCCAGTAACTACAACTCGCATATGTCAAGGTCTATTTTCCCCCAAGAGCTCCTCAAGAGCACCCCTGGGCAACATCAAATCTACCGCGATGGCTTACTTTGCGTAATGGCTTCGCCGCCCCTGGGGATGCAAGCCAATTTCATCATTGGTGGAGTTCAGAATGCTCTCTGATTGTAGGTGAACTATACATCCCAGTAACTACAACTCCCATATGTCAAAAGTCTATTTTCCCCTAGAGAGCCTCAAGAGCACCCCTGGGCAACATCAAATCTACCGCAATGGCTTACTTTGCGTAATGGCTTCGCCGCCCCTGGGGATGGAAGCTAATTCCATCATTGGTGGAGTTCAGAATGCTCTCTGATTGTAGGCGAACTATACATCCCAGTAACTACAACTCGCCTATGTCAAGGTCTATTTTCCCCCAAGAGTGCCTCAAGAGCACCCCTGGGCAACATCAGCTCTACCGCGACTGCTTACTTTGCGTAATGGTTGAGCCGCCCCTGTGTAGAGCTTGTCGTTGTTGTACTTGGTTATTTACATGACCTGTCATTCCGACTTGCTCGGCATTCACTCCGCAGACATTCGATTACATCCATACACTCCACCTTCTTCATTCAGACTCCACGGTGCTGAACAACTTCAGACCAATCTCCAACCTTCCTTTTCTGGGCAAGGTGCTGGAGCGGGTGGTCGCCTCCCATCTCCAGGGCTTTTTGGATGACATCAACTACCTAGATCAGTCACAGTCTGGCTTCAGGCCTGGCCACGGCACCGAGATGGTCTTGGTCGCCTTGGTGGATGACCTCTGACAGGGGGAGTGTGACCCTGTTGGTCCTCTTGGACATCTCAGTGGCTTTCGATACCATAAATCATGGTATCCTTCTGGGACGACTCTCCAAGAGGCTTTCTATACCATCAATCATGGTATCCTTCTGGGTTGACTCTCCGAGATGGGTCTCGGGGGTACGGTTTTGTCGTGGCTCCGGTCCTTCCTGGAGGGTCGGTCCCAGATGGTGAAGCTGGGAGACGCCTGCTCGGACCCCTGGCCTTTGACCTGTGGGGTCCCGCAAGGCTCTATTCTGTCTCCCATGCTTTTCAACATCTACATGAAACCGCTGGGAGAGGTCATCCGGAGTTTTGGAGTTGGGTGCCACCTCTATGCAGATGACACACAACTCTACTACTCTTTTCCACCTAATTCCAAGGAGGCCTCTCGAGTGCTGGACGAGTGCCTGGCCGCTGTGTCTATCTGGATGAGGAAGAACAGGCTGAAGATCAATCCCGACAAGACAGAGGTCCTTCTGGTCGATCGTAAACCTGACCGGGGTATAGGGTGGCAACCTGTGCTGGACGGGGTTACACTCCCCCTGAAGCCACAGGTCCGCAGTTTGGGAGTCCTCTTGGATTCATCACTTACGCTTGAGGCTCAGGCGTCGGCGGTGTCTGGGAGTGCGCAACTGAGACTTGTGCACCAACTGCGACCATACCTCGTGAAGGCTGATCTGGCCGGGGTGGTCCATGCCTTGGTCACCTCCAAATTGGACTACTGTAATGCGCTCTACGTGGGGCTGCCCTTGAAAACGGGCTCGGAAATTCCAACTTGTCCAACGGTCGGCGGCCAGGTTGTTAACTGGTGCTACTTACAGAGAGAGGTCAACCCTCCTGTTCAAGGAGCTCCATTGGCTGCCATTCATTGTCCGGTTCAATTCAAGGTGCAGGTGCTTACCTACAAAGCCCTGAACGGTTTGGGACCTGCCTACCTGCGTGACCGCATCTCCATTTACGAACCCACCCGCTCCCTCCGTTCATCCGGAGAGGCCCTGCTCGCGATCCCACCTGTGTCGCAGGCTCGTTTGGTGGGGACGAGGGACAGGACCTTCTCTGTGGTGGCCCCCCAACTCTGGAACACCCTCCCCAAGGATATTAGACAGGCCCCTACATTGGCAGTCTTTAGGAAGAACTTGAAGACCTGGCTTCATTGGCCCGGCCCTGGTTTTATTGTGTAATAGTGTAATGTTTTGTTATTGCTTAATTCAACCCACCCATGACGCCGTCGCCTTCTTCCTTCCCATTCACTCATCCTTCTTCACTCATAGTCCATTCATTCACTCATCAATACTCACCATCCTTCTTTACTCCTATAGTCAATTCATTCACTCATCCTTCTTTACTCATAGTCCATTCATTCACTCATCAATACTCATCATCCTTCTTCATCCATAGTCCATTCATTCACTCATTCATACTTACTATCCTTCCTTACTCCTAATCCATCCATTCATTCATTCACTCGTTCACACTTACTATCTTCACTCCTAACCCATCCATTCACTCATTCATACTCACCATCCTTTTTCATCTATAGTCAATTCATTTACTCATTCATACTCACCATCCTTCTTCACTTACTCCATTC
>NW_026844811.1:6342050-6353597 GCF_025583915.1 Anolis sagrei ordinatus
TCTCAGCCTAAGTCGGCGACTCATAGCGGTTTACAACAATTAAAAAACAGTATTCAATATAAAACATAAAACACATATACAATACAAATTATTGGGCCACCAATAATAATCCCATGCATCTCGTAACTAAAATCACAATCCAAAATTCATCGTCCATGATTACCAGTCCTTTAGTCATCAAAATTCGTTGCAACGGATTAACCGAATGCTTGTTTAAACATCCATGTCTTCAATCTCTTCCGAAACACCATCAGCGAGGGGGCTGATCGTACCTCTATAGGGAGGGTGTTCCAAAGCCGAGGGGCCACCACAGAAAAGGCCCTGTCTCTCGTTCCCGCCAGCCGCATTTGTGAAGCCGGCGGGATAGAGAGCAGGGACTCTCCAGAAGATCTTAGGGTCCTGGTGGGCTGATAGGCTGAGATACGTTCGGATAGATAAGTTGGGCCAGAACCGTTTAGGGCTTTAAAGGCCAACGCCAGCACTTTGAATTGAGCCCGGTAGCAAATTGGTAGCCAGTGGAGCTGGCGCAACAGGGGGGTTGTATACTCCCTGCGCTCTGCTCCTGTTAGAATCATGGCTTCCGATCGTTGGACCAATTGGAGCTTCCGAGCCATCTTCAAAGGCAACCCCACGTAGAGATCGTTGCAGTAGTCTAGACGGGATGTAACCAGAGCGTGGACTACCGTGGCCAAGTCAGACTTCCCAAGGTACGGGCGCAGTTGGCGCACAAGTTTTAACTGTGCAAATGCTCCCCTGGGCACCGCCGAAACCTGAGGTTCCAGGCTCAGCGATGAGTCCAGGATCACACCCAAACTGCGAACCTGTGTCTTCAGGGGGAGTGCGACCCCGTCTAACACAGGCTGTAACCTATGCCCTGTTCGGTCTTGCGACTGACCAGGAGTACCTCTGTCTTGTCTGGATTCAATTTCAATTTGTTCGCCCTCATACAGACCGTCACAGCGGCCAAGCACCGGTTCAGGACCTCGACAGCCTCCTTAGTAGCAGGTGGAAAGGAGTGACAGAGCTGGACATCATCTGCGTACAGATGACATCCACTCCGAAACTCCGGATGATCTCGCCCAGCGGTTTCATGTAGATGTTAAACAACATGGGAGACAGTATTGAACCCTGAGGAACCCCACAAGACAATGGTTGTGGGGTTGAACAGGAGTCTCCCAGTAACACCTTCTGAGACCGACCCTCGAGGAATGAGCGGAGCCACTGCAAAACAGTACCTCCAAGTCCCATTCCCGCAAGGCGTCCCAGAAGGATACCGTGGTCGACGGTATCGAAAGCCGCTGAGAGGTCCAGCAGAACCAACAGGGACACACTCCCCCTGTCAAGCTCACGCCGGAGATCATCCACTAAGGCGACCAAGGCTGTCTCGGTACCATGACCCGGCCTAAAGCCAGACTGTGCCGGATCCAGATAATCAGTGTCTACCAAGAATGCCTGGAGTTGTGAGGCCACCACACGTTCCAGGACTTTGCCCAAAAAGGGGAGATTGGAAACAGGCCGATAGTTGACGAATTGAGTGGGGTCCAGTGATGGTTTCTTCAACAGCGGTTTTATTACAGCTTGTTTTAAGCTGGCTGGAATTTTGCCTTCCCGAAGGGTGTTATGACAGAACCTATTCAGAACTGCCATTTATAATGAAATGGTGCTTTGCTTCTACAGTGTTGCTAAAGTTCTGGTGGTGAAAATTTCGGAACTCTAACAAAACTTTCGAAATTTCATTATGATTTCATTATTGGTGATTTCTACGACACAAGATGGGGATCCAACCTATCCTTTGAGCCAGAGATTGCTCCATTGCTTTCCATGCAAATCCTGCTTCCTCGCTGAACCTTTCTGCCGACGGATGGGTCAGCGGGAAACAGGTGTGTGTTTAGGACTGACCTGCGGTCGCACACCTGCATCCTCTGGGAGGAAAAGTCAGCCGGAACGAGAAAGTCGTCTTGCAAATATTATAACACAATATTATAATATACAGTCTTCCCTCACTTATCTCCGGTGTTATGCTCCAGGACCACCCGTGAAAAGTCAAAATCCGCAAAGTAGGAAGGCTATATTTATTTTAGTATTTATACTCGCGTTGCTGAGGCCAACCTGCCGTCCCTCTTTCTCTCCTTCCTTCCCTCTTTTTCTTTCCCTTCTTCTTTCTTCCTTCTCTACCTGTTTCTTTTCTCGCTTCCTTTGCTCTTTGGTTCCATCCTTCCTTTTCTCTTCTTCTCTTCCCTCCCTTCTCTTCTTTTTTCCTTCTCTCCCTTTCCTCTTCCTTTTCTTCCTCCCTTCCTCCTTCATTCATCCCTACTTTCTCCCCTCCAATTCCCTCTTTCCTCTTTCTTTCTCTCTTTCTTTCATTCTTTCCTTTCCCTCTTTCCCTCTTCTCTCCTTTTATCTCTTATTTCCCTCTTTCTCTTCTTTCCCCTCCATCTCCTTTTTCTCCCTCCTTCTCTCCTTCCTTCTCTACCCTTCTTTCTCTCCTTCCCTCCTTCTTTCCCTTCTTCTTTCCCTCTTTCTCTTCCTCCTTCTCTTCTTCTTTCCTTCTCTACCCTTCTTTCTTTCCTTCCCTCCTTCTTTCCTTTCTTCTCTACCATTTTTTCTTACCTTCCTTCTCTCCTTCCCTCATTCTTTCCCTCCTTCTCTACCTTTCTTCCCTTCCTTCTCTCCTTCCCTCATCTTTCCCTTCTTCTTTCCCTCTTTCTCTCCCTCCTTCTCTTCTTCTTTCTTTCTCTCCCCCCTCATTCTTTCTCTCCTTCTCTCCCTCCTTCTCTCCTTCCTTCTCTATCCTTCCTTCCTTCCTTCCTTTCTTCCCACCTTCCCTCTTTCTCTCCTTCTCTACCCTTCCTTCCTTCTTTCTCTCTCCCTCCTTCTTTCCCTCTTTCTCTCCCTCCTTCTCTCCGTCCTTCCTTCTCTACCCTTCTTTCTTTCTTTCCTTCTTTCTCTCCTTCCCTCATTCTTTCCCTCCTTCTCTCCTTCCTTCTCTACCCTTCTTTCTTTCCTTCCTTCTCTCCATTCTTCTTTCTCTCCTCTCCGTCCTTCCTTCTCTACCCTTCTTGAGTTCTTTCCTTCTTTCTCTTCTTCCCTCCTTCTTTCCCTCTTTCTCTCCTGCCTTCCTTTTCTACTCTTCTTTCTTTCTTTCTTTCCTTCTCTCCTTCCTTCTACTTTCCTCACACACTTACACACTCCTTGAATGTGTTGTTCATGTCATCCTCGGCTCCGGCTTTATCCACGGAGGCAGCCTCTCCAGACAGGGAAGCGCTCTTACGTCCATATTGAAAAACTGCGAAATATTGAGTCCGCGAAAAGTGAACCGCGAAGTCGCAGGGGACCACTGTATAAACCCTCCCCGCACACTTACACACTCTTTGAATGTGTTCTTCATGTCATGCTCGCTCCGTCTTTATCCGCAGAGGCATCCTCTCTGTACAGAGAAGCGCTTTTAAGTCCATATTGAAAAACCGCGAAAGAGGTGAGTCCGCGAAAAGCGAGCCGCGAAGTCGCGGGGGACCACCGTATAAACCCTCCCCGCACACTTACACACTCTTTGAATGTGTTGTTCATGTCCTCCTCGGCTCTGTCTTTATCCACAGAGGAAACCTCTCTGGACAGAGAAGCACTCTTAAGTCCATATTGAAAAACCGCGAAAAGTGAACCGCGAAGTCGTGGGGGACCACCGTATAAACCCTCCCCGCACACTGACACACTCTTTGAATGTGTTGTTCATGTCATTCTCGGCTCTGTCTTTATCCGCAGAGAAACCTCTCCGGACAGAGAAGCACTCTTAAGTCCATATTGAAAAACCGCGAAACAGTGAGTCCGAGAAAAGCGAAAAGTCACGAGGCACCACCGTATATGCTCTAACGAACCGCGAAGTCGCGAGGCACCACCGTATATGCTCTAACGAACCGCGAAGTCGCGAGGCACCACCGTATATGCTCTAACGAACCGCGAAGTCGCGAGGCACCACCGTATATGCTCTAACGAACCGCAAAGTCGCGAGGCACCACCGTATATGCTCTAACGAACCGCGAAGTCGCGAGGCACCACCGTATATGCTCTAACGAACCGCGAAGTCGCGAGGCACCACCGTATATGCTCTAACGAACCGCGAAGTCGCGAGGCACCACCGTATATGCTCTAACGAACCGCGAAGTCGCGAGGCACCACCGTATATGCTCTAACGAACCGCGAAGTCGCGAGGCACCACCGTATATGCTCTAACGAACCGCGAAGTCGCGAGGCACCACCGTATATGCTCTAACGAACCGCGAAGTCGCGAGGCACCACCGTATATGCTCTAACGAACCGCGAAGTCGCGAGGCACCACCGTATATGCTCTAACGAACCGCGAAGTCGCGAGGCACCACCGTATATGCTCTAACGAACCGCGAAGTCGCGAGGCACCACCGTATATGCTCTAACGAACCGCGAAGTCGCGAGGCACCACCGTATATGCTCTAACGAACCGCGAAGTCGCGAGGCACCACCGTATATGCTCTAACGAACCGCGAAGTCGCGAGGCACCACCGTATATGCTCTAACGAACCGCGAAGTCGCGAGGCACCACCGTATATGCTCTAACGAACCGCGAAGTCGTGAGGCACCACCGTATATGCTCTAACGAACCGCGAAGTCGCGAGGCACCACCGTATATGCTCTAACGAACCGCGAAGTCGCGAGGCACCACCGTATATGCTCTAACGAACCGCAAAGTCGCAAGGCACCACCGTATATGCTCTAACGAACCGCGAAGTCACGAGGCACCACCGTATATGCTCTAACGAACCGCGAAGTCACGAGGCAACACCGTATATGCTCTAACGAACCGCAAAGTCACGAGGCACCACCGTATATGCTCTAACGAACCGCGAAGTCGTGAGGCACCACTGTATATGCTCTAACGAACCGCGAAGTCGCGAGGCACCACCGTATATGCTCTAATCATATGTTTCTGCTCTCCCCATCCAGATCCCTACACGTGCCAGAAGTGCCGGAGGGAGGAGTGGTCCCCGTCCGGGAGTGAGTCGTGCTTGGCTCGCGAAATGGTGTTCCTGCCGTTCTCCGACCCCGTCTCTCTGGCCTTGCTGACCTCGACCTGCTTGCTCCTCTTCCTGCTGGCCTGCACGGCCGCCCTCTTTGTCTACCACTTGGGGACGCCGGTGGTGAGGTCGGCGGGGGGCCCGTTTTCCTTGGCCATGCTGGGTGCCCTGGCCGGGGCCACCCTCAGCCTCTACGGCCACTTCGGCCCACCGGGGAGCCTGGGCTGCTTGCTGCGGACACCACTGTACAGCATCAGCTTGAGCCTGTGCCTGTCCTGCATGCTGACCCGCTCCATCCAGATCGTCCTCATCTTCAAGGCCGCCGGGGGACTCTACGACATTTGGCGCCGGGTCAAGGGTCCCGTGGTTCTCGTCGTCACCCTCACCGGGCTACAGGGACTCATGGTCGTCATCTCCTTCGCCACCGAACATCCGCTCCCGCGCCGAGATTACAGCCTTTCGGCGACGTCGATCTTCCTTCTCTGCGGCTCGGAAGACTCGATCCCGATGGTGGTGGGACAGGTCTACAACTGTTTCCTGGGGGTCTCCTGCTTTGGCCTGAGCTACCTCGGCAAGGACCTGCCCAGCAGCTACTCAGAGGCCAAGTGCCTGACCTTCAGCGTCATGGTCTACTTTGCCTCCTCCATCTCATACGTCATCATCAGCAGCGTCTACCTGGGGAGGTACCTGAGCGCCATGTACGTGGCCTCCCTCTTGGTGGCCCTCGGAGGGATCTCTGCCGGATACTTTGGCCCCAAGGTCTTCCTCATCCTCTTCCGCCCTGAGCTCAACACCAACCAGCACTTCCAAATGTCCATCCAGAGCTACACCAAAAGGATCAACGCCGGAGACTGAGAGCATGAGTCTTTGGGGGCTACTTCATTCTCAAGATCTTGAGAATGAAGTAGCCCCCAAAGACTCAAGATCTTCTTCATCCTCAAGGTCTTCTTCATCATTAACGCCTTCCTTGTCTTCAAGGTCTTCCTCAAGTTTTTCTTCGTTCTCAAGGGTTTTCTCAATATCTTCTTCATCCTCAAGGTCTTCTTAGTCAAGATTTTCTTCATTCTCAGTCTTCCTCAAGGTCTTCCTCATCCTCAAGGTCTTACTCAAGGTCTTCCTTGTCCTCAATGTCTTCCTTCTCCTCAAGGTCTTCCTCAAGTTTTTCTTTGTTCTCAAGGGTTTTCTCAAGATCTTCCTCATCCTCAAGGTCTTCTTAGTCAAGATTTTCTTCATCCTCAGTCTTCCTCAAGGTCTTCCTCATCCACAAGGTGTTCCTCAAGGTCTTCCTCATCCTCAATGTCTTTCTTCTCCTCAAGGTCTCCCTCAAGGTTTTTTCATCCTCAAGACCTTCCTCATCCTCAAGGTCTTCCTCATCCTCAATGTCTTTCTTCTCCTCAAGGTCTTCCTCAAGGTTTTCTTCATCCTCAAGACCCTCATCCTCAAGGCCTTCCTCAACGCCTTCTTCAACCTCAAGGTCTTCCTCAAGTCCTTCATCCTCAACATCTTCTTCATCCTTAAGGCTTCCTCAAAGCATTCCTCATCCTCAAGATCTTCCTCAAGTTCTTCTTCATCTTCAAGACCTTCCTTTTCCTCAAGGTCTTTGTCCTCAAGGCCTTCTTTGTCCAGAAAGTCTTTTTCAAGGCCTTCCTCAAGGTCTTCTTCGTCCTCAAAGTATTTCTCAAAGCATTCTTTGTCCTCAAGGTCTTCTTCACAGTCTTCTTCCTCATCCTCAATGTCTTTCTTCTCTTCAAGATCTTCCTCAAGGTTTGCTTTGTCTTCAAGATCTTCCTTAAGGTTTTCTTCATCCACAAAGCCTGCTTTATCATGTTCTTCTTCATCCTCAAGGCCTTCTTCATCCTCAAGGCCTTCCTCAATGTCTTCCTCATCCTCAAGGTCTTCCTCAAGGTCTTTTTCATCCTCATAGCCTTTGTCATCAAGGTTTTTCTCAAAGCATTCTTCATCGTGAAGGTCTTCCTTAAAGATTTCTTAGAACTCAAGGTCTTCCTCAAGTTCTTCTTCATCCTGAAGGTCTTCCTCAAGTTTTTCACCCTCAGGATCTTCTTAATCCTCAAAGCTTTCCTCAAAGCCTCCCTTCTTCATCCTCAAGTTTTTCTTGGTCCTCAAGGTCTTCTTCATCCTCAAGGCCTTCCTCAATGTCTTCCTCATCCTCAAAGTCTTCACCCTCAAGGTCTTCCTCATCCTCATAGTCTTCCTCAAGGTCTTTTTCATCCTCAAAGCCTTTGTCATCTTCAAGGTTTTTCTCAAAGCATTCTTCATCATGAAGGTCTTCCTCAAAGATTTCTTAGACCTCAAGGTCTTCCTCAAGTTCTTCTTCATCTTGAAGGTCTTCCTCATATTCTTTACCCTCAAGATCTTCTTAATCCTCAATGCTTTCTTCAAAGCCTCCCTCCTCCTCAAGGTCTTCCTCAAGTTCTTCTTCATCCTGAAGGTCTTCCTCAAGTTCTTCACCCTCAAGATCTTCTTAATCCTCAAAATCTTCCTCAAAGCCTCCTTCCTCCTCAAGGTCTTCCTCAAGTTCTTCTCCATCCTGAAGGTCTTCCTCAAGTTCTTCACCCTCAGGATCTCCTTAATCCTCAATGCTTTCCTCAAAGCCTTCATCCTCAAGATCTTCCTCAAGTTCTTCACCCTCAGGATCTCCTTAATCCTCAATGCTTTCCTCAAAGCCTCCCTCCTCCTCAAGGTCTTCCTCAAGTTCTTATTCATCCTGAAGGTCTTCCTCAAGTTCTTCTTCATCCTGAAGGTCTTCCTCAAGTTCTTCACCCTCAAGATCTTCTTAGTCCTCAATGCTTTCCTCAAAACCTCCCTCCTCCTCAAGGTCTTCCTCAAGTTCTTCTTCATCCTGAAGGTCTTCCTCAAATTCTTCTTCATCCTGAAGGTCTTCCTCAAGTTCTTCACCCTCAGGATCTTCTTAATCCTCAAACCCTTCCTCAAAGCCTCCTTCCTCCTCAAGGTCTTCCTCAAATTCTTCTTCATCCTGAAGGTCTTCCTCATATTCTTTACCCTCAGGATCTTCTTTCAAAACCTTCCTCAAAACCTCCCTCCTCCTCAAGGTCTTCCTCAAGTTCTTCTTCATCCTGAAGGTCTTCCTCAAGTTCTTCTTCATCCTGAAGGTCTTCCTCAAGTTCTTCACCCTCAAGATCTTCTTAGTCCTCAATGCTTTCCTCAAAACCTCCCTCCTCCTCAAGGTCTTCCTCAAGTTCTTCTTCATCCTGAAGGTCTTCCTCAAGTTCTTCTTCATCCTGAAGGTCTTCCTCAAGTTCTTCACCCTCAAAGAACTTCTTAATCCTCAAAGCTTTCCTCAAAACCTCCCTCCTCCTCAAAATCTTCAAGTTCTTCATCCTGAAGGTCTTCCTCAAGTTCTTCACCCTCAGGATCTTCTTAATCCTCAAAACCTTCCTCAAACCCTCCCTCCTCCTCAAGGTCTTCCTCAAGTTCTTCTTCATCTTGAAGGTCTTCCTCAAGTTCTTCACCCCCAGGATCTTCTTAATCCTCAAACCCTTCCTCAAAGCCTCCTTCCTCCTCAAGGTCTTCCTCAAGTTCTTCTTCATCCTGAAGATCTTCCTCAAGTTCTTCACCCTCAAGATCTTCTTAGTCCTCAATGCTTTCCTCAAAACCTCCCTCCTCCTCAAGGTCTTCCTCAAGTTCTTCTTCATCCTGAAGGTCTTCCTCAAGTTCTTCTTCATCCTGAAGGTCTTCCTCAAGTTCTTCACCCTCAAGATCTTCTTAGTCCTCAATGCTTTCCTCAAAACCTCCCTCCTCCTCAAGGTCTTCCTCAAGTTCTTCACCCTCAGGATCTTCTTAATCCTCAAACCCTTCCTCAAAACCTTCCTCCTCAAGGTCTTCCTCGAGTTCTTCATCCTCAAGTTCTTCTTGGTCCTCAAGGTCTTCCTCATCCTCCAGTTCGTCCTCAAAGCCTTCTTCATGCTCAAGGTCTTCCTCATCCTCAATATACTCTATCTACATATTGCTTACATATATCGTACTGATTTCCTTTGTTTATATATCTCTTGTAATAATTATATCCATTGCACGTGTTTAGATATATCTATATCTATATTCTATACTATTATCATGTTTGTTTACATACTCTTCTCACTATTAATAAATATTACCTATATACCCTATCTATATATTGCTTAAATATTGTTTATACTTCCATTGCATTTGCATATTAATATTTAATATGCAAATTAAATATTTAATTGTGTATCTCGGGAAGGCGGGACATAAAGTTCTTGATTGGCAGCTCATGGGCAAGGACATCCAAGCCTGAAAGGAAACCCCAAAGGCCATCCAGCCCAACCTCGATATGCCATTTGAGAAGACACCATCCGATCCCTCTTGACAGATGGCCATCCAGCCATAGATAGATAGAACTGGGAGAGATATGATAGATATATTACAGAATGATAGAGTTGGAAGGGAACCCCAAAGGCCTTCTAGTCCAACCCCGTTCTGCCATTTGAGAAGACACAATCCGATCCCTCTTGACAGATGACCATCCAGCCATAGATAGATATAAACTGAGAGAGAGATATGATACATGTATCATAGAACCCCAGAATTGGAAGGGATACCCAAAGGCTATTATTATTATTATTATTATTATTATTATCCAACCCAACCCCATTCTGCCATTTAAGACACCATCCGATCCCTCTTGACAGATGGCCATCCAGCCATAGATAGATATAAACTGAGAGAGAGATATGATACATGTATCATAGAACCCCAGAATTGGAAGGGATACCCAAAGGCTATTATTATTATTATTATTATTATTATTATCCAACCCAACCCCATTCTGCCATTTAAGACACCATCCGATCCCTCTTGACAGATGGCCATCCAGCCATAGATAGATAGAACTGAGAGAGAGATGATAGACGTATTATAGAATCATAGAGTTGGAAGGGAACCCCAAAGGCCATTATTATTATTATTATTATTATTATTATTATTATTATTATTATCCAACCCCGTTCTGCCATTTGAGAAGACACCATCCGATCCCTCTTGACAGATGGCTATCCAGCCATAGATAGATATGACTGAGATATATAGGATAGACGTATTACAGAATCATAGAGTTGGAAGGGAACCCCAAAGGTCATTATTATTATTATTATTATTATTATTATTATTATTATTATCCAGCCCAACCCCATTCCGCCATTTAAGACACCATCCGATCCCTCTTGAAAGATGGCCATCCAGCCATAGATAGATAGAACTGTGATATATAGGATAGACGTATTACAGAATCATAGAGTTAGAAGGGAACCCCAAAGGCCATCCAACTCAACCCCGTTACAATCCAATCCCTCTTGACAGATGGCCATCCAGCCATAGATAGATATAATTGAGAGAGATATGATACATGTATCATAGGACCCCAGAATTGGAAGGGACCCCCCAAAGGCCATCTAGCTCAACCCCGTTCTGCCATTTGAGAAGACACCATCTAATCCCTCTTGACAGATGGCCATCCAGTCATAGATCGAACTGAGAGAGATATGATAGATTATCATAGAATCCTAGTTGGAAGGGGCCCACAAAGGCCATCCAGCCCAACCCCATTCTGCCATTTAAGAGGACACCATTAAAGCCCTCCTGACAGATGGCCATTCATCCATAGATAGATATAACTGAGAGAGATATGATACATGTATCATGGGACCCCAGAATTGGAAGGGACCCCCCAAAGGCCATCCAGGCCAACTCCGTTCTGCCATTTAAGACACCATTCGATCCCTCCTGACAGATAGCTGTCCAGCCTCCAATATACAAGACTTCATAGGAAGGAAACCTGTACAAATAAATACAAATAAATATGTACGAAAAAAAGACAATAGGGTTTGTATATAAAACGTCTCTATTTACAGGGTCACCCCGCTCTCCTTCGCCTTGGAAGGAACTCTTTTCTCTCTGCTTTCAATGGTTTTTGGGCTTTCGGGGAATGTCTTCTTCGGGGTTGCCGCCTGCAAAGGAAAATATAATATAATATCATTTTATAATATTATAAAAATATAATATTAATATAAAACTGCTTTGAGTCACCCCCTAGGGGTGAGAAAAGTGGTATATAAATGCTGTAAATAATGTAATATAATATAATATAATATAATATAATATAATATATTTGAGACCACATGTCTGTTTACAGATATGTGTTATTGCTATTATTATAATTATGAGAACTTGGTTGGCCATCTGTCAGGAGGGCTTGGATGGTGCCTTTCAAACTGTCAGAAAAGGGTTGGACTAGATGGCCTTTGGGGAACCTCATTCAACTCTAGGATTAGGATTCTATATAGTCTAACTTCTTCATAAGACTACTAATATCTAAGAGGTTGGATGGCCATCTGTCAGGAGGGCTTGGATGGTGCCTTCCTGACTGGCAGGAAAGGGTTGGACTAGACGGCCTTCGGGAATCCCTTCCAATTCTAGGATTCTATTATTCTAACTTCTCCATCAAACT
>NW_026844811.1:6355222-6373062 GCF_025583915.1 Anolis sagrei ordinatus
AAGGAGTGACCATCACTCGAAAAATTATTATTATTAATAATAATATAAATAATAATAATGTGTTTATGGTCTATGAAGAGTATTATTATTTTGTTTTATTATTATTATAAAACAATGTAATAATACTCTTCATAGACCATAAACACATTATTATTATTTATATTATTATTATTATTATTATTATTATTATTAATAGTAATATAAATAATAATATTGTGTTTATGGTATATGAAGAGTCCCAGATCCCTTCACTGAAAGGAATTAATTGAGACTATGCAATATAATGGCTTCCTTAGACACTCTATTCCAATGGAGGCAGCCTAGAGTGGCATTGGCCTCTTTCGCTGCAGCATCACACTGTCGCCATGTTCAGCTTGGGATCGATCACAACTCCCAATAATGTGCCTCGCTTCCAGTGTTTGCATTACGGCATTTACGGGGCAAGGATTGCAATATTTTTCTTGACGGCCTACCTTGTGATGATGCTTCAGGGTCCGGTTCAGCCGACGCTCTTGGATCAGCTGCAGCCTCGTCCGCTCTAGGGCTTCTTTCAGCAGGGCCTTCTCCTCCTTCTCCTGATAGATCCGGTCCCCCAATTTGGCAATTTCGGACTGGCAGGCTCTCAGCGTCTGATGATTGGCCCTGCGGGATTGGGAAAGGAAGAGAGCAGAAGTGGGCGATATCTATATATATAAAAATGTTCTGGGCGTCGTGAGTGCCTTAAAAACAAAAGAACCAATGAACGAAATCACATCAAATTTGGCAACAGAATGTCTCACAACGCAAGGAGTGACCAGCACTCAAAAAATTAGGATTTTGTCATTTGGGAGTTGTAGTTGCTGAGATTTATATCTATATAATATTAATAATAATATTACTGGGTTCAATCATCACAACAAGCGGGACTTCCTGCAGCACATCTTTAATAATAATAATAATCATCATCATAATAATTATAATAATGCAATGTCGTTTCCTAATGGTTTCTCTATCATCACAACATGCGGGACATCCTGCAGCACATTTTTAATAATAATAGTAATAATAATAATCTATATATATATAAATGTTCTGTGCGTCATGAGTACCTTAAAAACAAAAGAACCAATGAACAAAATCACACCAAATTTGGCAACAAAATGTTTCACAACACAAGGAGTGACCATCACTCAAAAATTATGATTTTGTCATTTGGGAGTTGTAGTTGCTGGGATTTATAGTTCACCTACAATCAAAGAGCATTCTTTCTTCTATATCTATAAAAAATGCTCTGTGCATAATGCGTACCTTAAAAACAAAAGAACTAATGAATGAAATCACACCAAATTTGGCAATAAAACGTCTCACAACACAAGGAGTGACCATCACTCAAAACATTATGATTTTGTCATTTGGGAGTTGTAGTTGCTGGGATTTATAGTTCACCTACAATCAAAGAGCATTCTGAACTCCACCAACGATGGAATTGAACCAAACTTGGCACACAGTTCTCCCATGACCAACAGAAAATACTGGAAGGGTTTGCTGGGCAGTGTCCTTTGGTTTTGGAGTTGTAGTTCACCTACATCCAGAAATCACTGTGGACTCAAACAATGATGGATCTAGACCAAACTTGGCACAAATACCCCGTATGCTCAAATATGTACACAGATGGAGTTTAGGGGAAATAGGCGATTTCTGTCTTTTATGATCGGGCATCAAGCATTCTGCTTTAGCGTTTTGCCTTTTGAATTGACTACTGCCCCGCGTGTTTTTACTAAATTGCCCAAATGTGGAGTTTGGGGAAAATAGACTCTTGACATTTGGGAGTTGTAGTTGCTGGGATTTATATATATATAAATGCTCCGGGCATCGTGAGTGCCTTAAAAACAAAAGAACCAATGAACCAAATCATACCAAATTTGGCAACAAAACGTCTCACAACACAAGGAGTGACCATCACTCAAAAAAAATTACGATTTTGTCATTTGGGAGTTGTAGTTGCTGGGATTTATAGTTCACCTATATCTAAATGCTCTGTGCGTCATGAGTACCTTAAAAACAAAAGAACCAATGAACGAAATCACACCAAATTTGGCAACAAAATGTCTCACAACACAAGGAGTGACCATCACTCAAAAAATTATGATTTTGTCATTTGGGAGTTGTAGTTGCTGGGATTTATAGTTCACCAACAATCAAAGAAGCATTCTGAACTCCACCAATGATGGAATTGATCCAAACTTGGCACACAGAACTCCCATGACCAACAGAAAATACTGGAAGGGTTTGGTGGGCATTGACCTTGAGTTTTGGAATTCTAGTTCACCTACATCCAGAGAGCACTGTGGACTCAAACGATGATGGATCTGGACCAAACGTGGCACAAATACTCAATATACCCAAATATGAACACAGACGGAGTTTGGGGAAAATGGACCTTGACATTTGGGAGTTGTAGTCACTGGGATTTATAGTTCACCTACAATCAAAGAGCATTCTGAACCCCACCAATGACAGAATTGGGGCAGACTTCTCACACAGAACCCCCATGACCAACAGAAAATACTCAAGGTCATTGAGTCCAACTCCCTTCACCAGAGCAAGAAAAAGTAAGAGAAGAAAAAGGAAGGAAGGAAGGAGTGATGGAGGGAAGGAAGGAGCAAGGGAGGGAGGGAAGGAAGGAAGGAAGGAAAGAAAGAAAGAAGGAAAGGAAGGAAGGAGGGAAGGAAGGAAGGAGTGAGGGAGGGAAGGAAGGAGTGAGGGACGGAAAGAAGGAAGGAAGGAGGGAGGGAAGGAAGGAAGAA
Organism: Anolis sagrei ordinatus; assembly: GCF_025583915.1. Lineage (NCBI taxonomy): Eukaryota > Metazoa > Chordata > Lepidosauria > Squamata > Anolidae > Anolis > Anolis sagrei. The sequence goes on from NW_026844811.1 coordinate 6,358,009, forward strand.
AGGAGTGAGGGAGGGAAGGAAGGAAGGAGGAGGAGGAAGGAAGGAAGGAGAGGAAGGGAAGGAAGAAGGAGGAAGAAGGAAGGAGGGAGGGGGGAAGGAGGAAGGAAAAGGAAGGAAGGAAGGAAGGAAGGAAGGAGTGAGTGAGGGAAGGAAGGAAGGAAGGACGGAAGGGGGAAAGGTGTTGCCATTGATACATTGTGAAGAAGGCTTCCCTCAGAGCTGGAGAAGGAAGGAAGGAAGGAAGGAAGGAAGGAAGGAAGGAAGGAAGGAAGGAAGGAAAGAAGGAAAGAAAGAAAGAAAGAAAAAGGAGGAAGAAGGAATGAAAGGATGGGAAGGGGAGGGAGGGAGGAAGGAAGGAAAGGAGGAAGGAAGGAAGGAGTAAGGAGGGAAGGAAGGAAGAAGGAAGGAGAGAGAGAGAAGGACGGGATATAATGGGAAGGAAGGAATGAGGGAAGAGGGAGCGAGGGAAAGAAGGAAGGAAGGAATGAGGGAAGGAAGGAAGGAAGGAAGGAAGGGGAAAGAAAGGGGGAAATAGAGGAAGGAAAGGGAGAAAGGAAGGAAGGAAGAGAAGGAAGAAGAAAAGAAGGAAGAAAGGAAGAAAGAAAGAAAAAAGAAAGAAAAAGGAAGAAGAAGGAAGAAAGAAGGATGGGAAGGAAGGAGGAGGGAGGGAAAGAAGGAAAGAAGGAAGGAAGGAGGGAAGGAGAAGGAGGGAAGGAAGGAAGGAGGAAGAAGGAAGGGAGGAAGGAAGGAAGAGGAGGAAGAAAAGAAGGAAAGAGTGAGGGAGGGAGGGAAGGAAGGAGGAGGGAGGGAAGGAAGGAAGGAATGAGGAAGAGGGAAGGAATGGAGGAGGGAGGGAAGGAAGGAAGGAGGAAGGAAGGAAGGAGGGCGGGAGGGGGAAGGAAGGAAGGAAGGGGGAAGAGGGAGGGAGGGAGGAAGGAAGGAGGAGGAAGGAAGGAGGGAGGGAAGGAAGGAAGGAGAGGAGGAAGGAAGGAAGGAAAGAGTGAGGGAGGGAGGGAAGGAAGGAAGGAGTGAGGGAAAGAAGGAAGGATTGGTGAAGGAAGGAATGAGGGAGGGAGGGAAGGAAGGAAAGGAGGAGGAAGGAAGGATGGAAGAGGAAAAAGATGTGAGGGGAGGGATGGAAAGAAAAAGAAGGGCTGAAAAAAGAGTTTCCTAGCAACCCTTTTCCTGCCACCTCCCTCCGGCCTGTCTACCTGAATTTCCCGACGTCCTTCTCGTACTCTTTCAGCAGCGACTCCTTCCTCTCCAGGCGGGTCTTCATCTGGCCGATCTTCCTGCAGAGGAGCTGGAGGTCCTTCTGCCGCAGAAGCTTAAGCTTCTCCCTTTCATCGTGCGGGAGGTGCATGACCGTCCTCGCCCCCGCCAGCTCCTTCACGTCCGCCAGATTGGCCAGATCCCGCATCACGTTGAGATACTGGAGGAGAAAGATTGGTTTGTCTCAGCCCCAAAGTTCTTGAACTGCCTTGCTTTTGGAGGAAGAAGAAAGGAGAGAAGAGTGGAGCTGCATAGACCTCCATATCGTAGTTCTTAAACAGCTTTGCCTTCGGAGGAAGGTGGAAGGAGAGAAGAGTGGAACATAGACCTCCATATCGTAGTTCTTAAACAGCTTTGCCTTTAGAGGAAGGTGGAAGGAGAGAAGAGTGGAGCTTCATAGACCTCCGTTTTATGGTTCTTAAATTGCCTTGCCTTCAGAGGAAGGAGGAAGGAGAGAAGAGTGGAGCTTCATAGACCTCAATTTTATGGTTCTTAAACTGCTTTGCCTTCAGAGGAAGGAGGAAGGAGGAAAGAGAGAAGAGTGGAGCTTCATAGACCTCCATTTTATGGTTCTTAAACTGCTTTGCCTTCAGAGGAAGGAGGAAGGAGGAAAAAGAGAAGAGTGGAGCTTCATAGACCTCAATTTTATGGTTCTTAAACTGCTTTGCCTTCAGAGGAAGAAGGAAGGAGGAAAGAGAGAAGAGTGGAGCTTCATAGACCTCCATTTTATGGTTCTTAAACTGCTTTGCCTTCAGAGGAAGGAGGAAGGAGGAAAAAGAGAAGAGTGGAGCTTCATAGACCTCAATTTTATGGTTCTTAAACTGCTTTGCCTTCAGAGGAAGAAGGAAGGAGGAAAGAGAGAAGAGTGGAGCTTCATAGACCTCCATTTTATGGTTCTTAAACTGCTTTGCCTTCAGAGGAAGGAGGAAGGAGGAAAGAGAGAAGAGTGGAGCTTCATAGACCTCCATTTTATGGTTCTTAAACTGCTTTGCCTTCAGAGGAAGGAGGAAGGAGGAAAGAGAGAAGAGTGGAGCTTCATAGACCTCCATTTTATGGTTCTTAAACTACCTTGCCTTCAGAGGAAGGAGGAAGGAGGAAAGAGAGAAGAGTGGAGCTTCATAGACCTCCATTTTATGGTTCTTAAACTGCCTTGCTTTCAGAGGAAGGAGAGAAGAGTGGAGCTTCAGAGACCTCCATTTCATAGTTCTTAAACTGCCTTGCTTTTGGAGAAAGAAGGAAGAAGAGAAGACTGGAGCTTCATTGACCTCCATTTTATGGTTTTTAAACTGCTTTGCCTTCAGAGGAAGGTGGAAGGAGAGAAGAGTGGAGCTTCAGAGACCTCCATTTAATAGTTCTTAAACTGCATTGTTTTGGGGGAAGGTGGAAGGAGAGAAGAGTGGACTTCAGAGACCTCCATCTTATGGTTCTTAAATTGCCTTGCCTTCAGAGGAAGGAGAGAAGAGTGGAGCTTCATAGACCTCCATTTTATAGCTCTTAAACTCCCTTGCATTTGGAAAAAGAAAGAAGGAGAGAAGAGTGGAGCTTCAGAAGCCTCCATTTAATAGTTCTTAAACTGCCTTGCTTTCAGAGGAAGGAGAGAAGAGTGGAGCTTCATAGACCTCCATTTTATGGTTCTTAAACTGCCTTGCCTTCAAAGGAAGGAGAGAAGAGTGGAGCTTCATAGACCTCTATTTCATAGTTCTTAAACTGTCTTGCTTTTGGAAGAAGAAGGAAGGAGAGAAGAGTGGAGCTTCAGAGCCTTCCATTTTATGGTTCTTAAACTGTCTGCCTTTTGGAGGAAGGAGAGAACAGTAGAGCTTCAGAGATCTACATTTCACAGTTCTTAAACTGCCTTGCTTTTGGAGAAAGAAGGAAGGAGAGAAGAGTGGAGTTTCAGAAACTTCCATTTAATAGCTCTTAAACTGCCTTGCCTTCAGAAGAAGGAGAGAAGAGTGGAGCTTCATAGACCTGTATGTCATAGTTCTTAAACTGCCTTGTTGTAGGAGAAAGAAGGAAGGAGAGAAGAGTGGAGCATCAAAGGCCTCCATTTTATAATTCTTAAATTCCCTTGCATTCTGAGAAAGAGGGAAGGAGAGAAGAGTGGAGCTTCAGAGACATCTGTTTCATAGTTCTTCAACTGTCTGGCTTTTGGAAGAATAAGAGAAAAATAGAGCTTCAGAGATCTACATTTAATAGTTCTTAAACTCCCTTGCATTTGGAGAAAGAAGGAAGGAGAGAAGAGTGGAGCTTCAGAAGCCTTCATTTTATAGTTCCTAAACTCCCTTGCAATTGGAGAAAGAAGGAAGGAGAGAAGAGTGGAGTTTCAGAAGCCTCAATTCTATGGCTCTTAAATTGCCTTGCCTTCAGAGGAAGGAGAGAAGAGTGGAGCTTCAGAAATCTCCATTTTATTATTCTGAAAACTACTTTGCCTTTGGAAGAAGAAGAGAAGAGTGGAGTTTCAAAGACCTCTATGTCATAGTTCTTAAACTGCCTTGCTGTAGGAGGAAGGAGAGAAGAGTGGAGTTTCAGAAGCCTCCATTATATAGTTCTTAAAATCCCTTGCATTCAGAGAAAGAAGGAAGGAGATAAGAGTGGAGCTTCAGAAACCTCCATGTTATAGTTCTTAAGCCCTCTTGCATTCGGAGAAAGAAGGGAGGAGAGAAGAGTAGAGTTTCAGAAACCTCTGTTTCATAGTTCTTAAACTTTCTGGCTTTTGGAGGAAGGAGAGAAGAGTGGAGTTTCAGAAGCCTCCATTATATAGTTCTTAAAATCTCTTGCATTCGGAGAAAGAAGGAAGGAGAGAAGAGTGGAGCTTCAGAAACCTCCATGTTATAGTTCTTAAGCCCCCTTGCATTCGGAGAAAGAAGGGAGGAGAGAAGAGTAGAGTTTCAGAAACCTCTGTTTCATAGTTCTTAAACTTTCTGGCTTTTGGAGGAAGGAGAGAAGAGTGGAGTTTCAGATATCTACGTTTTATACTTCTTAAACTCCCTTGCCTTTGGAGAAAGAAGGAAGGAGAGAAGAGTGGAGCTTCAGAAACCTCCATTTTATCATTCTGAAAACTGCCTTGCCTTTGGAGGAAGAAGAGTGGAGCTTCAAAGACCTCTATGTCATAGTTCTTAAGCTGCCTTGCTATAGGAGGAAGGAGGAAGGAGAGAAGAGTGGAGCTTCGAAGACCTCTATGTCATAGTTCTTAAGCTGCCTTGCTATAGGAGGAAGGAGGAAGGAGAGAAGAGTGGAGCTTCGAAGACCTCTATGTCATAGTTCTTTTTTTTTTTTATATATTAATTTTTATTAGTTTTACATCTATAATAGACATATAACAATAACACGACATACATGTGCATATGACAGACAATACGGACAAAGTAATGTTAAGTATAACCTAATTTTTTACATGTCTTCTAGTTATCGTATAAATGTATTTGTTCCCATTCCGAGATATCTCCCTCTCCCTCCCCCATGGTTAACTCTACTTATTACATGTTGTGATGTACAATATTCTTTTTTCTTTTGTTCTTTCAGTTCTTCCCTCCCTCCTTTCTCTTTACTCACGCCATCAAGAGGTAATAGGGTGGGGGAGTGGTTCGGGAATAGGGGAATCAAAGTACAGAGGGAGATTCAAAAAGAGAAAAGCAGTGTGGCATTTCAATTCTTAGAGTTAAATCCCCCTGGGGGGGGGGGACAAATTGTGTATTTTTGTTGTGTCAAATCCCACCACCTAAAACACCCTTAGTGACATTAAAAAACACTTCCAAGGTTGTTCTGGACAGATATTATAGTGGTGGGCATTATTACCCCTCTATTTTGCTAATTTATCATACGTCGGATGTTTAATAATGTTCCCTGGGGGGCTTTCGTTATTCCATACTGATATCAATTTCGTTATTGCATCTTTTAACATAATCTATAAAACTTTCCCAGTTAGTTTTTGGAGGTTTAGGCACATTTTGGGATATTTTATAAGTTAGGATATCCATATTCATTATATCCCATACTTTTAGAATCCATTGATCTGTCGTTGGAATTTCTGGAGATTTCCAGGTCTTAGCTATAACTGTTCTGGCAGCAGTTGTGAAATAGAAGAGTAGTTTATCTGAATTTTTATTTTTTAGAGGGTCTGTGATTCCCAGCAGCATGGTTTCCGGTCTGAATGTTATTTTCTCTCCTAATATTGTCTGTATTGTTTTGTTAACTTGTTGCCAGAAATTTTTAATTTTTTTACAGTTCCACCATGTGTGTATATAACTTCCTTTATGTTTTCCACATTTCCAGCATGTGTTTTTGGTTTTCCCTCTACTAAATTTGGATATCTTTTCAGGGGTGTAGTACCACCTGTAGAATGATTTGTACCAGTTTTCTTTCATATTTGTCGAATATGTATATTTAATTTTTTGGCGCCAGACCTCTTCCCATTCTGACATTTTTATTGACCTACCTACATCTCTGGACCACTGAATCATGTTCTGTTTAACTTGTTCTGTCTCCGTTGCCCATATCAGCAATTGTTGATATATTCTTTTGATGAACTTGGCTTCAGTTTTTAGTATTTTGTCCCAGAATGTTTCTTGGGTCTGGAATCCATTTTTAACATCAATTCTGTAGTTCTCAGATATTTGCTGATAATGGAACCAGGAGATAGATTTATCAAGCTGTTTGAGTTCTTCCTGGGATTTTAATATGGTTTCTCGTGGGTCTTTTTTCAGAAGCTGGGCATATGTAAGCCATTTTTCTCTGGGCAAGTCCCTCAAGTGTTGTGCTTCATTGGGAGAGAACCATAGGGGTGTTTTTCTGTAAAATCTATCTTTGTATCTGTCCCAGACTTTGAGAAGTGAAGCTCTGATTGGGTGGTTTTTAAAACATTTCTCTTTTTCAGCTTTGCCTCTCCATAAGTAACCGTGCCAGCCTTGATATAGATCGAAACCCTCTAGGGCTAAGATTTTTCGTTTATTTAAGGTCACCCAGTCTTTTACCCATCTTAAAGTCTTTTACCCATCTTCATAATATAAGTTTAAATCGGGGAGGGACAGGCCTCCCCTTTTCTTGTCATCGATCATGTTTTTATGACTTATTCTTTGTTTTTTGCCCTTCCAAATAAATTTGGAAATTTCTTTTTGCCAACTATTAAGGAGGGTTTTTGATTTTAGGACTGGCAAAGATTGAAACAGGAACAGAACATCTGATAGAATAGTTCTTAAGCTGCCTTGCTATAGGAGGAAGGAGGAAGGAGAGAAGAGTGGAGCTTCGAAGACCTCTATGTCATAGTTCTTAAGCTGCCTTGCTATAGGAGGAAGGAGGAAGGAGAGAAGAGTGGAGCTTCGAAGACCTCTATGTCATAGTTCTTAAGCTGCCTTGCTATAGGAGGAAGGAGGAAGGAGAGAAGAGTGGAGCTTCGAAGACCTCTATGTCATAGTTCTTAAGCTGCCTTGCTATAGGAGGAAGGAGGAAGGAGAGAAGAGTGGAGCTTCGAAGACCTCTATGTCATAGTTCTTAAGCTGCCTTGCTATAGGAGGAAGGAGGAAGGAGAGAAGAGTGGAGCTTCGAAGACCTCTATGTCATAGTTCTTAAGCTGCCTTGCTGTAGGACGAAGGAGAGAAGAGTGGAGCTTTAGAAGCATCCATTATTTAGTTTTTGAACTGCTTTGCCTTTGGAGAAAGAAAGAAGGAGAGAAGAGTGGAGCTTCAGGGATTTCTCCTTCCTTTTCATACCATGTTCTCACTCAGGTCCAGCGCATCAGCCATTTCCAGCCTTGCCGTCCGCTCAATGGTTACGTTAGGGTCTACTCGGCTTTGCAGCTGAAAGAAGCAAATCAAACGGAGGATTGAAGAAAGAAGAAAGGCAAGGGAAGAGGAAAAAGGGAAGGGGGAAAAGTATGGAGGGATGGAAGGAAAGAAAAAAGAAAGAAAGAAAGAAACAACACAGAGAGATCAAGAAACAGCAAAGATAAAGGAAGGGAAGGATGAAGGAACTAATAGAAAAGAGAGAAAAGGAAGGAAGGAAGGAAGGAAGGAAGGAAGGAAGGAAGGAAGGAAGGAAGGAAGGGATAGAAAAAAGAAAGAAGAAAAGCAAGGGAAGAAAAAAGGGAAGGAGAAAAAGTATGGGGGGATGGAAGGAAAGAAAAAAGAAAGAAAGAAAGAAAGAAACAACACAGAGAGATCAAGAAACAGCAAAGATAAAGGAAGGGAAGGAAGAAGGAACCAATAGAAAAGAGAGAGAAAGAAGGAAGAAAGGAAGGAAGGAAGGGAGGGAGGGAAGGGAGGGATAGAGAAAAGAAAGAAGAAAAGCAAGGGAAGAAGAAGAAAGGAAGCGGGAAAAGTATGGGGGATGGAAGGAAAGAAAAAAGAAAGAAGGAAAGAGAAAGAAAAAAAGAGAAATGAAGGGAAGGAAAAAGGAACAAATGGAAAAGAGAGAAAAAGAGAGAAAAAGAAGGGAAGGAAGAGAGGAAGGGAGGGAGAGAGGGAAGGAAGAGAGAGATAGAAAAAAGAAAGAAGAAAAGCAAGGGAAGAAGAAAATTGGAATGGGGAAAAGTATGGGGGTGGAAGGAAAGAAGAAAAAAGAAAGAAGGAAAGTGAAAGAAAAAAGAGAAAGGAAGGGAAGGGAGGGAAGGAAGAAGGAAAGAAGAAAGGGAGGGAGGGAAGAGAGGGATAGAAAAAAAGAAAGAAGAAAAACAAGGGAAGAAGAAAAATGAAAGGGGAAAAAGTATGGGGGGATTGTAGGAAAGAAAAAAAGAAAGAAGGGAAGTGAAAGAAAAAAGGAGGGAAGGAAGGGAGAAAGAAAGAAAGAAAGAAAGAAAGAAAGAAAGAAAGAAAGAAAGAAGAGAGATCAAGAAAGAGCAAAGATAAAGGAAGGGAAGGAAGAAGAAACAAATGAAAAAGAGAGGAAAAAAGAGAAGGAAACAAAGAAGGAAGGGAGGTAAGAGTGGGATAGAAAGAAGAAAGAAGAAAAGCAAGGGAAGAAGAAAAGGAGAAGGGGGAAAAGTATGGGGGGATGGAAGGAAAGAAAAAAGAAAGAAAGAAAGAAAGAACACAGAGAGATCAAGAAACAGCAAAGATAAAGGAAGGGAAGGAAGAAGGAACCAATGGAAAAGAGAGAAAAAGAAGAGAAGGAAGGAAGGGAGAGAGGGAGGGAAGAGAGGGATAGAGAAAAGAAAGAAGAAAAGCAAGGGAAGAAGAAGAAGGGAAGCAGGAAAAGTATGGGGGGATGGAAGGAAAGAAAAAAGAAAGAAGGGAAGAGAAAGAAAAAAAGAGAAAGGAAAGAAAGAAAGAACAAAGAGAGATCAAGAAACAGCAAAGATAAAGGAAGGGAAGGAACAAATGGAAAAGAGAAAAAAGAAGAGAAGGAAAGGAAGAAGGAAGGAAGAAAGGCATAGAAAAAAGAAAGAAGAAAAGCAAGGGAAGGAAAAAAGGGAAGGGGAAAAAGTATGGAGGATGGAAGGAAAGAAAAAAAGGAAAAAGGGAAGAGAAAGAAAAAAGAAAGGAAGGCAGGGGAAGGGAAGGGAAGTAAGGAAGGAAGGAAGGAAGAAGAAAGAAGAAAGAAAGAAAGAAAGAAAGAAAGAAAGAAAGAAAGAAAGAAAGAAAGAAAGAAAGAAAGAAAGAAAGAGAGAGATCAAGAAACAGCAAAGATAAAGGAAGGGAAGGAAGAAGGAACAAATGGAAAAGAGAGAAAAAGAAGAGAAGGAAAGAAGGAAGGAAGGAAGGGAGAGAGGGAGGGAAGAGAGGGATAAAGAAGAAAAGCAAGGGAAGAAGAAAAAGGGAAGGGGGAAAAGTATGGGGGGATGGAAGGGGAAAAAAGAAAGAAGGGGAGAGAAAGAAAGGAAGGGAAGAAAGAAAGAACAAATGGAAAAGAGAAAAAAAAGAAGAGAATGAAGAAAGGAAGGGAGGGAGGGAAGGGAAAGAGCGACTGAAAGAAGAAAGAAGAAAAGCAAGGGAAGAAGAAAAGGAGAAGGGGAAAAAGTATGGGGGGATGGAAGGAAAGAAAAAAGAAAGAAGAAAAGAGAAAGGAAAGGAAGAAAGAACAAAGTGAGAGAAAGTGAAGAGAAAGAAACAAAGAAGGAAGGGAGGGAAGAGAGAAAAAGAAAGGAAGAGAAAAGAAAAAAAGAAGAGGAGAGAAGCTATATAAGGGAAAGCAAGGGACGACGAGAAGAGAGAGAGAAAGCAAGATGGCATTGAGAGGTAGACTTCTTCATCAGAGCTGGAGAAGGGAGAAAGTAGGTGGGCAGAGGTTCCAAAGACACCTGGGAAACACACACACACACACACACACATGTTAATTAATGAATAATAGGTAGATCACTTTGTTGGTGTCTGCGGTTGTCACCACACCCGTCCCTGGTTCTTTCTCTGTTTTCTGCTCTTTCTTCTCGGCAGAGATTTTCTTGCAGACGATCACAGCCTCCGGCTTCCTTTCTTCGGAATCTGCGAGAAGAGCAAATTGCATGTTTCCTCCATAATGCAAATGGGATGGAGAGTTCCAACATAATGCGGAAAGTCCGAGACGAACATTTGGAGAGATAGAAATTGGAGGAGCTAAATCCAGGGAATAATAATAGTAATAATAATAATAATAATAATAATAATAATAATAATAATAATAATACTAACAACAAAAACAATAATAAAATTGTCAGGATTTATTTAGTTACTAGCTTGGAGACTCGGCGCTGCCCCGGTTATTACAGAAAGTGGGTAATGGCGGTTCTGTATGCCAAGTTTGGTCATTATTGGTCATTGGATGATGGTTGCATTGTTTTCAGGAAGTGAGTGAAGGTACTTGAAGTCCCATCATCCATGGTCCACCCTTCTCCAAACAGCAGCAGGATATAGAGTGGGTCATGGGGGCTCTGTGTGCTAAGTTTGGTATTGATCAGTCATTGGCTCAGGGTCGCAGTGGTTTCAGTAAGTGAGTAAAGGTACTACAAGTCCCATCATCCATGGTCAACCCTCCTCCAAAACAGCAGCAGCATGTAGAGTGGGTCATGGGGGCTCTGTGTGCCAAGTTTGGTCTTGATTGGTCATTAGATTAGGGTTGCAGCAATCTTGGGAAGGGAGTGGAGGTACTTGAAGTCCCATCATCCATGGTCTGTCCTCCTCTAAACTGCACCAGGATGTAGAGTGGGTCATTGTGAAGGTAAGTGAAGGTACTGTTAGTCCCATCATCCATGGTCAACCCTCCTCCAAACTGCACCAGGATGTTGAGTGCGTCATGGAGACTCAGTGTGCCAAGTTTGGTCTTTATCGGTAAGTTTTCTGCTTCCTTGGAGACTAGGACGCGGAACAATGGCTTCAAACTACAAGAGAGGAGATTCCATCTGAACATTAGGAAGAACTTCCTGACCGTGAGAGCCGTTCAGCAGTGGAACTCTCTGTGTGGTGGAGGCTCCTTCTTTGGAAGCTTTTAAGCAGAGGCTGGATGGCCATTTGTCAGGGGTGATTTGAATGCAATATTCCTGCTTCTTGGCAGGGGGTTGGACTGGATGGCCCAGGAGGTCTCTTCCAACTCTTTGATTCTATGATTCTATGATTCATTGGGGCTCCGTGTGCCAAGTTTGGTCTTGATTAGTCATTGACGAGTGTCTCAGTGGTCTCAGAAAGTGAATGAAGTTACTGCAAGTCCCATCATCCATCTCCAATTTTTTCCAAACGACACCAGGATGTAAAGTGGGTCACGAGAGGTCTATGTGCCAAGTTTGGTCTTGATCAGTAATTGGATGAGGTTTGCAGAGGTCTCAGAATGTGAGTGAAGGTACTGAAAGTCCCATCATCCATGGTCAACCCTCCTCCAAAACTGCAGCAATATGTAGAGGCGTCATGGAGACTCAGTGTGCCAAGTTTGGTCCTTATCGGTAATTGGATGAGGGTTGCAGTGGTCTCAAGAATTGAGCAAAGGTACTGCAAGTCCCATAATCCATGGTCCATCCCCGCCAAACCACACCAGGACGTAAAGTGGGTCATGAGAGGTCTATGTGCCAAGTTTGGTCCTGATCAGTCATTGGATGAGGTTAACAGCGGTCTCAGAATGTGAATGATGGTACTGCAAGTCCCATCATCCATGGTCCATCCTCCTCCAAACTGCAGTAGGATGTCGAGTGGGTCATGGGGGCTTTGTGTGCCAAGTTTGGTCTGTATTGGTAATTTTCTTCCTTTCTTCTCTTTGTCATCTTGGAATCTTGGAATTGTGGCTGGCCAATCAGAGACCATATGCAAATTTCCTTCTTTCATGTCTCCGTTTCTGTCATGAACCCTTTTCTCCACCAGGGGTTCCTCTTGAAGCTGGCCAATCAGAGACCATATGCAAATAGCACGACAGTGGCAGCAAATGAGAAAGCTGGCACATACTCGTCCGCTCGCACCGCCACACGTCCGCCGCATACAAACTTTGACTTTCATTATATGTATAGATGTATGTGTTTTAAATGTGCTTCTATGTAATTCAAAGATGGATGCCACTGTGAATTAGAAATGCCGTGCAGAAATGTTTATACTTTGAGGCTGTGATTAAGTGAACTTGAGAAAAGTAAGATAAGGTTTGTTCTTGCTGAGAACAGAAGGGAGTTGCCAGTCTCAGCAAGAGAAGATAAGCAGGTGTGAAGGGGCTTTCGGTTTTGACTAGTTCCTGAATTGTAGCTCGCTGTAGAAAGACATGTTTGATGTATGTACTTAGTAAACTTGTGGTAGTTGTTAGGGGAAAAATAAAATAATAATCATAATATAAAAATCCTTACCTGAACGGCTCAAAGGAGATTTTGCAAATTAAGGGGGAAAGCCGCCAGATGGCATGGATCGATAGCGAGGTCAACATGACTGATCAAAGGTACATGCCGAATGTTTATTTTAGCCAAATGTTGACATATGAAGAAACCACCAAAAACTGGCAGCACACAGAAATCAATTAGGCTTGGGTAACTACAGAAAAATTTGGTTCTAAACTCGTTTCGTTTTTAGGGGGGCCCTTGCGTTTCGTTTTTTTAAAGAATTCCGAAATTTTCCTTTAAAAAAGTTCGAAATATACGAAATTTCGTAAAATTACGAATCGATTTGTTAATGGCGGACGCGATTGCGCAATATGCTAAAAAACCCTCCAAATGGGACAGGGGGAACTTCTGAAGCTTCCCTCTCCCTCTGTTGTTGACTGTTGGAGTGATAATTTATTTTTTATCACTGATAAAACAAACAACAACTATAAAACTTGCACCAGACATACGGAAATAATTACGAAACAATTACGAAACGATTACGAAACAATTTTGAACCAATTACGAAACAATTATGAAACAATACGAAATAAATTGGAAAAATTGTTTCGATTTTTAATTACTCCTCACAGTAGTCCTGCATGGCTCAATATTGGATCGTAAGCTAATTTAAATACGAATTAATAACGAATTACGAAATTAACGAATGAAACCGCCCAAGCCTAAAATCAATATATATCGATCCAAGACTTAGAACATCTAAGGTCATATAGTGAGAGAGCGCCATCTCCAACTTTTTGATGTAAATAGCAGGTAATTTCAGAAACGTTTTATTTAAGCAAATTCCTGGGGAACTAAATTATTAACAGAGTAATTACGGCAGAATTGATGAGATTGCTTTGATCAACTCTTTATGTTAAAAACATATATAAAGTTATGATTCATTTAAGAGATCTAAGGGAATTGAAAAACCAATTGAACATGTCATCTTGGCAAAGTCCTGGAACGTGTGGTGGCCTCGCAACTCCAAGAGTTCCTGGTAGACACAAACTATCTAGATCCGGCACAGTCTGGCTTTAGGCCGGGACATGGTACTGAGACAGCCTTGGTCGCCTTAGTGGATGATCTGCGCCGGGAACTGGACAGGGGGAGTGTGTCCCTGTTGGTTCTACTGGACCTCTCTTCGGCCTTCGATACCGTCGACCACGGTATCCTTCTGGGACGCCTCGCGGGGTCTTGGGGGTACTGCTTTGCAGTGGCTCCGGTCCTTCCTCGAGGGTCGCTCCCAGAAGGTATCACTAGGGGACTCCTGCTCGACTCCTCGGCCATTGTACTGTGGAGTCCCGCAGGGTTCAGTACTGTCCCCTATGTTGTTTAACATCTACATGAAGCCGTTGGGAGACATCATCCGGAGTTTCGGGGTACAGTGTCATCTGTACGCAGATGATGTCCAACTCTGTCACTCCTTCCCACCTGCTACTGAGGAGGCTGTCGAGGTCCTGAACCGGTGTCTGGCCGCTGTGACGGACTGGATGTGGGACAACAGATTGAAACTAAATCCAGACAAGACAGAGGTACTCCTGGTCAGTCGAAAGGCCGAACAGGGAACGGGATTACAGCCTGTGCTGGACGGGGTCACACTCCCCCTGAAGGCGCAGGTTCGCAGCTTGGGAGTGATCCTGGACTCATCGCTGAGTCTGGAACCTCAGGTCTCGGCGGTGGTCAGGGGAGCTTTTGCACAATTAAAACTTGTGCGCCAGCTGCGCCCGTACCTTGGGAAGTCTGACTTGGCCACGGTGGTCCACGCTTTGGTTACATCCCGTTTAGACTACTGCAACGCTCTCTACGTGGGGTTGCCTCTGAAGACTGCCCGGAAGCTGCAGCTAGTCCAACGCTCGGCAGCCAGACTACTAACGGGTGCTGGGTACAGGGAGCACACCACTCCGCTGTTACACCAGCTCCACTGGCTGCCAATTAGCTTCCGAGCACAATTCAAAGTGCTGGTGTTAACCTATAAAGCCCTAAACGACTCCGGCCCGGTTTACCTCTCCGAACGTATTCTCCCCTACGAACCATCAAGATTACTAAGATCGTCTGGAGGGGCCCTGCTCTCGGTCCCACCGGCCTCACAAGCGGCTGGTGGGGACGAGGGACAGGGCCTTCTCAGTGGTGGCCCCGCGACTCTGGAACTCTCTCCCGCCAGAGGTTAGAACCGCCCCAACAATCCTGACATTCAGGAAACAGGTGAAGTCGTGGTTATGGAGACAGGCTTTCAAAGAATGAGACAATGATTTGGATGGAAGACGGTGTATATTCGATTTTAGTATGACGACTGACCACTGTAGTTTTAAATATATGTACTTTTTAATGTTTTATTGTAATGTGTATTTTGATATTTTACCGATTGTATGTGTTTTTACGGTTGGAAACCGGGCTGAGTCCCTCTATGAGGTGAGAAGCTCGGTATATAAAACTTTGAAATAAATAAATAAATAAATAATAGGTAGAAGGTTAAATAGTTATATAAGTGAGCAGATGTTTGGGGTCATGATGGTCTTGCCAGAAAGATGTCCTTGGCAACTACATATGAAAATTCCTGTTAATGATTGTATTGCGTAAATGTCAGAGTTGTTCTACACATGTGCAAAACTAGCAATTCCATGCTATAAAAGCTGGACAAATGCGGCGTCAGGTTGTGTCAGCCCTTGGAAGCTGATCACCCTTACTCCGGAGTATGAATAAACGCCTAGAACCCTGCCAAGCTCTTTCTCAATCTTCTTCCTTCTCCAAGAGGTACTCAATGAAACCTGGTAAATGTATATTGACTCGCTACAAACTTAGTTTCTTTTGTAACTCAAAACCTGCAGAGTCCTTATTTTGCAACTCAGTGTCTGCTTGATCGAGCATTCCTTCCGCTGGGTATCATCAATCTCTGGCATTTTCCTCTTGGCAGTAGGTACTGAAAGCCTTCAGAAAAGGTTTAAGACCCAACCGAGAGAGGGAGATAAGCACTAGATCATCTGCGTACTAGGCCTGGTTGATCAAGAAAAAATTTGGTTCTAAAATCGATTTGTAATTGGGGTGTTTTTTTGTTT
>NW_026844811.1:6376103-6395109 GCF_025583915.1 Anolis sagrei ordinatus
GAGAAGTGCAAAAAAGCCAGAATGGATGTCCAAAGAACTTCTAACTGTGCTAAAAAACAAAAGAGACATGCACAAGAAGTGGAAAAAGGGAGAAATCACCAAAGAAGAATTCAAACAAATAGCCAACACCTGTAGGGAAAAGGTCCGCAAGGCTAAAGCAAAAAACGAGCTCAGACTTGCCAGGGACATTAGAAACAATAAAAAGGGCTTCTTTTCATATGTCAGTAGAAAAAGGAAAAACAAGGAGGCGATAGGGCCTCTTTGAGGAGAAGATGGGGCAATGCGGACAGGGGATAGGGAAAAGGCAGAACTACTTAATGCCTTCTTTGCCTCGGTCTTCTCACAAAAAGAAAGTCATCTTCAACCTCAGCAAGATGGATTGGATGAGGGATTAGAGGACATCCAACCCCAAATTGGGAAACAAGTCGTCCAGGAATACCTGGCCGCTCTAAATGAGTTCAAGTCCCCAGGGCCAGATCAACTACACCCAAGAGTATTGAAGGAACTAGCAGAAGTCATTTCGGAACCATTGGCAATCTTTGAGAGTTTTTGGAGAACGGGAGAAGTTCCAGCAGACTGGAGGAGGGCCAGTGGGGTCCCAATCTTCAAGAAGGGAAAAAAGGAAGACCCAAACTTCTCCATTGAGCAGAAAAGAAGCTCTACTCTGTCTTCCTCGTGGAGTCCTCGGAGAGATTTGCAACTTCCGAAAGTGGGGCATTGTCTCACCCGAAGGGCAGGCCTTTTCGAGGGCCTTGACCAGATGCCGCAGCTCCGCCAGGGCCTCCTTTTGGCGCTGGATGGTCTCCTCGTGCCGGGAGCCCTTGCATCGCAGTCCCAGGTCAGACAACGCCAAGACCGGTCCCTGAAGAAGGCAGAAGAACAAGCCAGCAATGGAGTGATCATCTTGACCGCAACACTTTGAGGATTCTGCCTGGCAAGGAATGCTAGCCAACGTTTCCAGACCAAAATGAACTCACCAAAGGATCTGAAATTGTACTGTATTGTTCATCCTGATCCCAAAAGGGTTGGCCTTGGTCAGGAGGAGAGGGTGGACAGAAGCTCTTGCTCTCAGGAAGTTCTTCCTAATCTTTTCACTCGGATCTCTTTCCCTGCCATTTGAACCCATGGCTCCCTTGCCAGTTTCCTCCTTCCTCTTCCTCCTCAAAGGGACACCCTTTGAAATCTTGGAACATGGGTCTTGCGTTC
Source organism: Anolis sagrei ordinatus (assembly GCF_025583915.1). NCBI lineage: Eukaryota > Metazoa > Chordata > Lepidosauria > Squamata > Anolidae > Anolis > Anolis sagrei. Next base: position 6,377,310 of record NW_026844811.1, read on the forward strand.
CTTCTCGAACTTCTCTGATCACAGGTAAACATCCCAACCGGGAGGAAAGGAAGAATGAAAAAGAGAAGGGAGGAAAGGAGGAAGGGAGGAAGAGAAGGATGGAAGAGGAAGGAATGAAGGGAGGGAGGGAGGAAAGAGAGAAGGAAGGAAAGACAAAAAGAAAGGAAGGAAGGAGAACAAGAGAGAGGGAAAGAGGGAGGAAAGAGGGAAGGAAGGAGAACGAGAGAGAGGATAGGTGGGAGGAAAGAGGGAAGGAAGAAAAGACACAATGGAAGGATAGAAGGAAGGAAAGAAGGAAGGAAGGAGAACGAGAGAGAGGATAGGGGGAGGAAAGAGGGAAGGAAGGAAAGACACAAGGAAGGAAGAAGGAGGAGGAAGAGAAAGAGGGAAAGGGAAGGAGGGAGGAAAGAGGAAGGAAGAAAAAGGGGGAGGGAGGAGAAAGAGAGAGAAAAGGAGGGAGGAAAAGAGGAAGGAAAAGAAAGGAAAAAAGAGAAAGGGAAGGAGGGAGGAAAGAGGAAGGAAAGACACAAGGGAAGGAAGGGAGGGAGGGAGGGAAAGAGGAAAGGGGAAGAAGGGAAGGAAAAACAAAAGGGGAGGGAGGGAGGAGAACGAGAGAAAAGGAGAGAGGAAGGAAGGAAGGAAGGAAGGAAGAAAGGAAAAAGAGAAAGGGAAGGAGGGAGGAAAGAGGAAAGGAAAGACACAAGGGAAGTGAAGAAGGAAGGAAGGAAGGAAGAAAAAAGAGAAAGGGAAGAAAGGAGGAAAGAGGGAAGGAAAGACACAAGGGAAGGAAGGAAGGAAGGAAGGAAGGAAGGAAGGAAGAAGGAAGGAAGGAAGTGAAGGAAGGAAGGAGGAGGAAAGAGGGAAGGAAAAGAAAAGAAAGGAAGAAAGGAAGGGGGAGGGAGGGAGGAGAGGGAAAGGGAAGGAGGGAGGAAAGAGGAAGAAAAAAAAAAGGGAGGAGGAAGGGAAAAGAGAGAGAAAAGGAGGGAGGGAAAGAGGGAAGGAAAGAAAGAAAGGAAAGGAAGGAAGGAAGAAGGAGGAAGGAAAAAAGGAGAAAGGGAAGGAGGAGGAAAGAGAGGAGGAAAGAAAAGGGAAGGGAAGGAGAGAGAAAAGAGGAGAGGAAAGGAGGAAGGAAAGAGAAGGAAGAAGGAAAGACAAAAGGGAAGGAAGGGAGGGAGGAGAAAGAGAGAAGGGAAGGAGAAAGGGAAGAGGGAAAGGAAGGAAAAAGGGAAGAAGGAAGGAAGGAAGGAAGGAAGGAAGGAAGGGAGGAAAGAGAAAGAGAAAAGGGAAGGAGGGAGGAAATAGGGAAAGAAGGAAAGACCCAAGGAAAGGAAGGAAGGAGAAAGAGAGAAAGGGAAAGAGGGAGGAAAGAGGGAAGGCAGGAAGGATAAAGGAGTGGAAGAGAAGGATGGAAGGAAAAAGAGGGAGATAAGGAAAGGAGGGAGGGAGGAGAGAAAGAATGAAGGAAGAATAGGTGAGAGAGAGGAGGGCCCGAGAAAGTATACTTAAAGTATACTTAGTAAAGTATACTTAGTAAAAAAGTATACTTAGTAAAAAAAAATCATTACTATAATGAGAGTAATACAATTCCGTTAGTATTTCGTTATAGTAATTGCGCATAATTACTATAATTGTGGAAACTTCGGGGACTCTCATCTCCCTCATTTTTAAAGCTGTCGGAGTGAAACTTGCTACAATGGTAGAACACATTTACCACTCTTAGCCCACCAAATGTCAGAACGTTTCGCTTATATACGGATTTTGGGGAATTTTCAAAGTTTTTATAAACAACATTTAAAAAACCCCCACAAGAGCTGTCTACTTGAACTTTATATACAACGCAGAAGATAACCAGGATATCAATCCCCAGAAATTTCCGAGACATCCTCTCTCGGTGGGTGAAGACCCCCTAAATCCCCCAGAAGTCCCTGCTTGCCTTTCCGGCTGCGTCCTCCACCGGGGGGGCTTCTGTCTGGACCCCCTTGTGCTGCCCGTCTCTCTCCTTTGTCGCCGTTTTCAGCTTCTCTCGGATGTTCCTGCGAATGAGAACAGTGCCGAGAGGATTGGGACCGCTAGCTGCCTGCTTTCTCCAGCTCTGAGAAGGCCAGCTTCATAATATCTCCCTAGCAACAATCGGGCAGGCTCTTTTTGTGCTTCTATCCCTCCTTTCCTTCCTCTTTCCTTCCTTTTTTTCTTTCGTTCTTTCCTTCCCCGCCTGCTTTCTCCCTTCTCCAGCTCTGAGGTTCAGCCCCACAATGTTTCCCTCGCAACTACCTGACAGACTCTTTTCATGGCTCTTCCTCTCTCTTCCTTCTCCTTTCTTTTCCTTCCCTTTTCTCTTTCTTTCTTTCCTTCCCCGCCTGCTTTCTCCCTTCTCCAGCTCTGAGGGGGTCAGCCCCACAATGCTTCCCTGGCAACTACCTGGCAGACTCTTTTGGTGGCTCTTCCCCTCTCTTCCTTCTCTTTTCTTTTCCTTCCCCTTTCTCTATCTCTCTTTCCTTTCCCCGCCTGCTTTCTCCCTCTTCCAGCTCTAGGAGGGCATCTCTCACAATGTCTCAAGGACAACATGGCTCTCTTTGTCATGCTTTCCTTCCTTTCTCCCTTTTCCATCTTCCTTCCTTCCTTTCTTCCTTTTGTTCTCTCTTTCTATTCCATTTCTTTCCACCGCTCTTTCCCCTTTTCCTTTCTCTTCCTTCCTTCCCTCCTTTTTCTTTCTGCCTCCCTCCCCTTCTCCTTTCATTCTTTCCCCCTTTCCTTTCTCTTTTACTTCCCTCCTTTTTTCTACTTCTCTCCCTTTTCTTTCATTCCTTATCCTTCTGTTCTTTCTTTCTTTCCTTCCTTCGTCCTCCTCCTCTTTCTCCTATCTCCAGCTCTGAGAAGAACCACTTTGCAATGTCTCCAAGGCAACATGGCTCTCTTTGACACTCTTTCCTTTCTCTATTTCCCATCTTGTTGTTTGGGCCCCTCTTCCGCTAACCCTTTGAGAAGCAAAACAGCCACCTCCTCCTCGTCCTCCTCCCCCCCCCCGTCTTAACTCCAGATGTCCAAGGAGTAGCGGCCCTTGGTCATGAGCTTCTTGATGTAGTCCACCGCCTGCGGTGGTGTTCTGCAGCTCATGTAAGCCGCCCAGAGTTCCCATTAATAAAGATTATTATTATTATTATTATTATTATTATTATTATTATTACAATCAAATCACTCCTGATAGATGGCCATCCGGTCCTCATTACGGTGGGTGTATCCTTTCTTCCCTTTTATACTCACCGTAATTCTTCCCTGACGACTTGGAGGTCGGTGTCCTTCTGGCCCACAAGAGTCCTCATCTTGAGGAGCTCCTCCTGAAGATGGCTGATCTCATGGAGTTGATTCTGGACCACACTCCGCTTCTGCTCCAGCTCCATTTTCTGTTTCTCGCTGAGTTCCCCTGCGCAGAGAGAAGTCCATTCAACACTGAGCCATACCGTGGTGCCGCATTTATCCCGGGTGTTACTGTGCTCTTTGTGCCCAGCGGGAAGCCGGGGTGCCTCGGATGCGAGGCCCTAAGGATTTTCCTATACAAAGTCTTTAGAAGCTTGAAAAGTTTAACAAAGTCCTTTATTATTGCTTAGGTGTTCAACAAAACAATCAAATACTTCTCAGATCTTCAACAGGTCAAACAAATGCTTCAAGGCTTTGACTCAACGGGTGGCTTTCTTAATCTTGTCCACAAGGGACAGGCCACTGGCTTTGTGAACTATTTCTTTTCTTTCAGAGGAAAACCCTTTTGAACCCCTCCTTGGGCAATCTACTCTCTAAACTTTGCTGGTGTGGGCTTTACTCCCGGCTCCAAACTGCTTCTTGGGTCCTGAGTAGACCTACCAGTCAAGGCTTTGTAGATTCTCCAACTGGAGTCCTTTGGAACTGTTTTCCCCTGGAATTTCATAAGAAACAAAGCTTCTCTACAGGTGGATCTAATCCACATCCTGTAGCTAAGCTTTCCAATGCAAGACTGACCTAAAATGGCTCCCTCTCCTCCCAGAGTCCTGGGGAAAGGGGCGGAACCAAAACTTAACAATGATTGACGGGTCACTGGCTCTATAATTGCAAACCAAGGGAAACCACCTTATTGCAAAATGCATGGAACTTTGGAATACATGCAAACGCTCAAAGAAAGAAAAGGAAGTTGGAGCTTTTGGTACAGCCGTACAAACACAGTTACATTCCAGGACCACCCGTGAAAAGTGAAATTCCGCAAAGTAGGAACACTCTGACACATGGTCCTCATTAATAGCAGCTCCTTAGAGGTTTTTTTTTGTCATGTCAGGAGTGACCTGAGAAACTGCAAGTCGCTTCTGATGTGAGAGAATTGGCCATCTGCAAGGACGTTGCCCAGGAAATGCCTGGATGGTTTGATGTTTTATCATCCTTGTGGGAGGCTTCCCTCATGTCCCCGCATGAGGAGCTGGAGCTGATAGAGGGAGCTCATCCGCCTCTCCTGTGACCTGTCAGTCTTCAGTCCTGCCGGCACAGGGGTTTAACCCACTGCACCACCAAGGGCTCCAGCTCCTTAGGTAAAGATGCTTAAATGAAGATTGACAGGTGTTGAGGTTAAAATATTTATTTATTTATTATTTAAACTTCTATGCCGCCACTCCCTTCCCTGGGGCTCGGAGCGGCTTACAAGGATAGCTAAAATCTAACCAAGTTTAAGAGCAATTTAAAACAATTTAAAAACAACAGTATCAAACATTAAAAGCCTGTCAGAACAGGTATGTCTTCCATGCCCTGCGGAAAGCTGGTAAGTCCCGCAGGGCACGAACTTCAGGTGGCAGAGCATTCCAGACTGATGGCGCCACTGCTGTGAAGGCTCTGCGTCTGGTTGCCGCTAGACGCAAGGTCTTGACACTGGGGACCTCCAATAGATCTTGGTCCTCAGAACGGAGGGATCTCTGGGGTTGGTAGGGGGTGAGGCGGTCCCTCAGGTACATCGGCCCCAGACCATGCAAGGCCTTAAAAGTGAGTACTATCACTTTGAAAGTGATCCGGTGCTCAATTGGTAACCAATGCAGCTGTAGTAAGATTGGGGTTATGTGGCATCTCATCAGAATTCCCGCAAGAAGCTGAGCAGCTGCATTTTGTACCAACTTGAGCTTCCGGATCACTGACAGAGGAAGGCCAATGTAGAGGGCGTTACAGTAGTCCAGTCTTGAGATGACCGTGGCCTGGATCACCGTAGCTAGGTCGTCCCTGGACAGGGAGGGGGCCAGCCGTCTAGCCTGCCGCAGGTGAAAGAAGGCGGTTCTGCTCACGGCGGAGACCTGGGCCTCCATTGTCAGCAGAGGGTCCAAAAGGACTCCCAGACTCTTGACCAATGATGACGGGCGTAACGCCTCGCCATCCAGGGTGGGCAGATGGATGTCCCCACTGCCCGGTCCACCCAGCCATAGGATCTCCGTCTTTGCTGGATTCACCCTCAACCTGCTGGCACGCAGCCATCCAGTAACGGCCTCGAGGCACTGATGGAAACAATCGGGTACAGAGTCCGGTCGGCCTTCCATCTTCAGCACCAGCTGAGCGTCATCAGCATACTGATAACACTCCAGCCCAAAACCTCGAACCAGCTGAGCAAGTGGTCGCATAGAGATGTTAAACACCAGAGGGGAGAGAATGGCCCCCTGAGGAACCCCACAAGAGAGAGAGGGGGGACCTCTCAGAGACCAGGCCTCCCCTCTCCACTCGCTGTCCACGGTTGTGAAGAAAGGAGGACAGCCAGTTTAAAGCTGTCCCCCTGATTCCAGCAACAGCAAGGCGGTGGGTCAAGAGATTGTGGTCGACTGTGTCAAATGCTGCTGTGAGATCCAATAGCACAAGCAGCGCTGACCCGCCCTGGTCAAGCTGGCATCGAAGGTGATCCGTGATGGAGACCAGCACAGTCTCTGTCCCATGCCCCGCACGGAAGCCGGATTGGAAGGGATCTAGTCCGGCTGTGTCGTCTAGGAATTGCTGCAACTGCTCCGCTGCTGCCCTCTCAATCACCTTGCCCAGGAACGAGAGATTTGAAACTGGGCGGTAACTGGAGGGAACCGAGGGATCTAAATCTGGTTTCTTCAGCAAAGGAGAGACCACCGCCTCTTTTAAACCCTCTGGAAAGACTCCTTGCTCAAGGGATATGCTATTGAAATCATTGTAAAAGTAGAATTTTGTGATGCACATTGTGATGCCTGTATGATGCATGCATATTATTTTAAAGGGTATATAAACCAAGGCTTTTCTTTGTTCTGTACCCTGTTTTTCCTGGACTACCAGCAGGGTCCATATCCGGGTGGCGCCAGCCGAGAATAAACCGTGCTTTTTCAGACCTCAGGAACTCTCTTCGTCTCTTTTCTAGGAACTTTCTTTGTCTCTTTGTCTACATGAAACTGCTGGGGGAGGTTTTGGAGTCAGGTGCCATCTCTACGCAGATGACACACAACTCTACTACTCTTTTCCACCTAATTTCAAGGAGGCCCCTCGAGTGCTGGATGAGTGCTTGGCCGCTGTGGCTATCTGGATGAGGACGCACAAGCTGAAGATCAATCCCGACAAGACAGAGGTCCTCCTGGTCGATCGTAAACCTGATCGGGGTATAGGGTGGCAACCTGTGTTGGACGGGGTTACACTCCCCCTGAAGTCACAGGTCCGTAGTTTGGGAGTCCTCTTGGATTCATCGCTCACGCTTGAGGCTCAGGCATCGGCGGTGTCCGGGAGGGCCTTTGCACAACTGAGACTTGTGCGCCAGCTACGACCGTACCTCGCTAAGGCTGATCTGGCCGGGGTGGTCCACGCCTTAGTCACCTCCAGACTGGATTACTGCAATGCACTCTACGTGGGGCTGCTCTTGAAAACGGCTCGGAAATTTCAACTGGTCCAACGAGTGGCGGTCAGGATGTTAACTGGGGCCCATTACAGAGTGAGGTCAACCCTCCTGTTCAAGGAGCTCCACTGGCTGCCGTTTATCTTCCGAGCCCAATTTAAGGTGCAGGTGCTTACCTACAAAGCCCTGAATGGTTTGGGACCACCCTACCTGCGTGACCGCATCTCCGTCTATGAACCCACACGCTCATTCTGGTCATCTGGAGAGGCCCTGCTCGTGATCCCGCCCGCGTCGCAGGCACGTCTGGTGGAGACGCGAGACAGGGCCTTTTCTGTGGTGGCCCCCCGACTCTGGAACACCCTCCCCAAAGATCCTAGATAGTCCCCTACATTGGTAGTCTTCGGAAAGAACTTGAAGACCTGGCTGTTCCGATGTGCCTTCCCAGAATAGGAAAACTCCAATACCAAGTCCCAGAAGCACTTTATTAGAACTAAGATGGCCGCACACTGCACTTACCCGATAATCCTTACATATCACCTGTCACATCAGCACTTTAATCCTGTACCCCTTTCTCTGGCCCGGCCCAGTTTTATAGTGTTTTGTTGTATTGTTTATTGCTTGTTGTTTAATATTGCTTTAACTGTTTTTAATTTGCCTTAGGTGTTGTATTGTTATGTTGTGTTTTGAGGCCTTGGCCTTTGTAAGCCGCATCGAGTCCTTCGGGAGATGCTAGCGGGGTACAAATAAAGTTAATAATAAATAATAAAATAATAACTCCCTAATGTCAAGGTCTATTTCCCCCAAACTCCACCTGTGTTCACATTTGGGCATATTGAGTATTCATAACAAGTTTACTATCCTGATATTTGCTAGAAAACAAACTCGGCCAAGAGAACAGAATCCAACAAATTCAACGCTTGTCTTGCAGACAATTTCATGGTCCAGAAGATAGAAGAGGCAACAAGGGGGTTGGCTACTCTTGATCTCATCCTAACAAATGCGGAGGACCTGATCGATGCGGTTGAAGTGGTCGGATCCTTAGGGGCAAGTGACCATGTGCTCCTGCAATTGAGGTACAAAGGAAGGCCGAAACTAAGACAAGTCAAACCCGCATTTTGGACTTTAGGAGAGCTGATTTCCAAAAATGAAGGAAACGCTGAGCAGCATTCCGTGGACACAGATACTAAAAGACAAGGGAGTTACGGATGGATGGGAATTTCTCAAGAGTGAAATACTCAAGGCGGAAGTGCAAACCGTGCCAACAAAGAGAAAAAATAGGACAAGTGCAAAGAAGCCAGAATGGATGTCCAAAGAACTTCTAACTGTGCTAAGACACAAAAGAGACATGCACAAGAAGTGGAAAAAGGGAGAAATCACCAAAGAAGAATTCAAACAAATAGCCAACACCTGTAGGGAAATGGTCCGCAAGGCTAAAGCACAAAACGAGCTCAGGCTTGCCAGGGACATTAAAAACAATAAAAAGGGCTTCTTTTCTTATGTCAGTAGAAAAAGGAAAAACAAGGAGGCGATAGGGCCTCTTCGAGGAGAAGATGGGGCAATGCTGACAGGAGATAGGGAAAAGGCAGAACTACTGTCAGGGGTGATTTGAATGCGATATTCCTGCTTCTTGGTAGAATGAGGTTGGACTGGATGGCCCATGAGGTCTCTTCCAACTCTTTGATTCTATGATTCTATATTAGAAGCCAACACTTTCTGATTACTTTATTTTCCAGATCACCAGACTGGGACACAGCAATGCCTGGCAGGGGATGGCTAGTAAATAAAGTAAGTCGAGTAGAACTAACATGGAGTAGAACACTCAAAGGCTCTTTCCAAGCAGAACGCTTGAGGTCATTTTGGAGGGAGGAGGACGGTTGTCAAGTTAACGGGAGACTGAACCGACAGTGATGCCACAAAAGAACATTCCCTTCCTCATTGCTATTTCTGTTTCCTGTTTTATAAGGCAGTTCTTTCCCCAGAAGGCACTGTGATGGGGACATAGAATCACAGAGAGACCTCCTGAGCCATCCAGTCCAACCCCATTCTACCAAGAAGCAGGAATATTGCATTCAAATCACCCCTGTCTTCACTGTGTCTGGTTGTGACCCCCAGGTTGTGCCAATCAGCTTTCATATGATATTGTTTCTAGCACCCATATTTTGCTTGATTGTCAAGCAGTGTGTCTTGTAAGTCCAAGTTGGACTTAAAAGACGCATTGTTGGACGTTGGACTTCCAAGTTGGAACAGACCTCGTCGGCCAACCAGTCCAACCCCATTCTGCCAAGAAGCAGGAATATTGCATTCAAATCACCCCTGTCTTCACTGTGTCTGGTTGTGATCCCCAGGTTGTGCCAATCAGCTTTCATATGATATTGTTTCTAGCACCCATATTTTGCTTGATAGTCAAGCAGTGTGTCTTGTAAGTCCAAGTTGGACTTAAAAGACGCATTGTTGGAAGTTGGACTTCCAAGTTGGAGGAGACCTCATCGGCCATCCAGTCCAACCCCATTCTATATTGCATTCAAATCACCCCTGACAGATGGCCATCCAGCCTCTGTTTAAAAGCTTCCAAAGAAGGAGCCTCCACCACACTCCGGGGCAGAGAGTTCCACTGCTGAACGGCTCTCACAGTCAGGAAGTTCTTCCTCATGTTCAGATGGAATCTCCTTTCTTGTAGTTTGAAGCCATTGTTCCTTGTCCTAATCTACATGTAAGCAGAAAACAAGCTTGCTCCCTCCTCCCTGTGGCTTCCTCTCACGTATTTATACATGGCTATCATGTCTCTCTCAGCCTTCTCTTCTTCAGGCTAAACATGCCCAGCTCCTTAAGCCGCTCCTCATAGGGCTTGTTCTCCAGACCCTTGATCACTTTAATCGCACTCTTTCTCTGGACACATTCCAGCTTGTCAATATTTCCCTTCAATTGTGGTGCCCAGAATTGGACACAATATTCCAGATGTGGTCTAACCAAAGCGGAATAGAGCATGGGGAGCATGACTTCCCTAGATCTAAACACTAGGCTCCTATTGATTAGGGTTAGGGTTGATGCAGGACAAAATTCCATTGGCTTCTTTTGCTGCCACTTCACATTGTTGGAGGCTTGGCCACCTCCTGAGCTCCTTAACCAATGGGCGAACTCACGCCACTTCAGCCTCCTGGCCAATCGGGAGAGAAGGAGGCGAGATGAGAGGGAAACAATGAGAACTGGAGTGGATTATGGAAATATGTGGTGTCCATTTGGTCGGCGAGTCCTCAGGGGGCCTTCTAGCCAACCAGCCTATTGTCTTGAGAGGTGGCAATCAACGTTAATGTCTGGCGAGATGGCCAGAATCCAGATTTTTCTTGAACTGAGATATGGAGACAATGGGGTAATCCTGGCTGTAGTTTTGGTGGATGGAAGATAACTGAGAGAACAGATCAGGACAAATTGTGGCTTTCCGAAGGCCCTTTGTCCTGTTGAGATACGATCAATCATGCCAAGTGGGCACCCTCCCCTGGGATTGGCCCTCCTCCAATCTGCTGGAACTTCTCCCGTTCTCAAAGATGATTGCCAATGGTTCCAAAATGACTTCCGCTAGTTCCTTCAATACTCTTGGGTGTAGCTGATCTGGCCCTGAAAGGGGACTTGAACTCATTGAGAATGGCCAGGTCTTCCTGGACGACTTGTTTCCCAATTTGGGATTGGATGTCCTCATCCACTCCATCTTGCTGAGGTTGAAGATGAGTTCTTTTTGTGAGAAGACCGAGGCAAAGAAGGCATTAAGTAGTTCTGCCTTTTCCCTTTCATCCCCTGTCAGCATTGCCCCATCTTCTCCTCGAAGAGGCCCTATCGCCTCCTTGTTTTTCCTTTTTCTACTGACATTAGAAAAGAAGCCCTTTTTATTGTTTATAATGTCCTTGGCAATCCTGAAGCCTTGCGGACCTTTTCCCTACAGGTGTTGGCTATTTGTTTGAATTCTTCTTTGGTAATTTCTCCCTTTTTCCACTTCTTGTGCATGTCTCTTTTGTGACTTAGCAGAGTTAGAAGTTCTTTGGACTCTCACATATTTATACATGACTAGCCATCCCTTGCCACGTGTTGTTGTGGCCCAGTCTGTATATATGTTTTGTGCATGTGTATATGTGTATGTATGTGTGTTTGCATATAGATAGAAAGGTAGATAGATAGATAGATAGAGCTATATAAATAAAAATGTAATGTTCGCTTGTGGGATTAACAGTACTCAAAAACCACATCTGTACGCTTGTCATCACCATCATCATCATCATCATTATATTTAATTACTTATTAATCGCCCTCCATCTGAGAATGCTCTAGGCGATTTACAAGGCCTTACTAAAATCCAGATCCATGGCATTACTGAAATCCAGATCCATGGCATTCCCCGCATCTACCCAGCTGTTGTAAATTTGGGGGGCGGGGGGGGGGGGCGGGAGGAGACAACTACACCAATATCTGACTTTTCTTAGCACTTGAGAATGACCTCTCAAGAATAATATTTCAACCTGGATCTTTCAATTCCCACTCCGACCCTCACAACCAGCACAAACCAATTGCATCGGAGACTCTGGCCCGGGCTTCTGAGAGCTCCTTCTTCAATTCTGCAATGACGACCTCGTCGGACAGGATTCGGTGCTTGGCAACTTCCAATTCTTTCCTGGAGTGAGAACATAAAGACATTTTGGACACCCCAGTTTTCATTTCCGAAAGACCACGAGATGCTCATTCCTGGACGACTGACAAACTATTGGAACTAGGTGGCTACTAGAGGTATGTGAAGTGACTGAAATCCGATTAGTCACTCGTTTTGGAGATTCTGACGGCCCCTGCTTCATTTCGTAAAGATAAGTAACTCCAAATAGGTAGAAAAGATAGATATAAACAAATAATCCAGGAAATTAGTCTGTCAGGGTTGTGTGTGTGTGTTGAAGAAATACCTTATGATGTTAATTATTATGTTTCGAGGCTCATTTCTCCATCATTTCTATGGTTATCAGAATGAAACTTGGCACACTAGTGGGCGGGGCGGCTCGTCCATTATGCAAAGTAAGCGGTCGCAGAACACTTTTTTTTGCCAGGGGTGCAAAGGTGCCTCTGTAAATCTCCCTCGACCGCCAGTTGAGGAGCGCCCCTCCGCTCACAACAGCCCTAGCAATCTGGGGGGAGCCTCGGCTTTATTGCCTAGCTGCCGGGTGATCCTCTTCCCAAAGGGGCCGGGCCCTTGAGCCTCGCCTAGCCCCTCTCGTTCCTGCTCCACCCGGCCACCGGGTGCGCGAGCAGAGCCGGCGCTCAATCGTTCTCCGCGTTCGATCCCTTCCCCATGACCGGCTCCCTTTCCCGATCCCCCAGCGCTCCACCCGCCTCCTCTCCTCTCCCCAATCCGCAGGTGGGCCAAGGGGCGGAGCTGCCGCGCCTGGCCCGCTTCGGGTCCGGAGGCGTGTCTGAAGACCCCAGCGTGCACACCAAAAGTCGCCTCTTCTCCTGACTTTCTCTTCAGCCATTGGGACCAAGAGAGAGAGAGAGAGAGCCCCTCCGGCTGGAGGTATCTCCCACCTCCGCTCCCTCCTTTGTTTTTGCGCCTACCTTCAGGAAAGGTGGGCATCTCCACCTCTCTCTCTCTCTCTCTCTCTTGGTCACAATGGCTGAGGAGAAAGTCAGGAGAAGAGGTGACTTTTGGTGCACACGCCGGGGTCTTCAGGCACACCTCCGGACCTAAAGCGGGCCAGGCAAGGGAGCAAGTGCGGCAAGTGTAGTTACTGGGATGTATAGTTCACCTACAATCAAAGAGCATTCTGAACTCCACCAATGATGGAATTGAACCAAATATGGCACACAGAACTCCCACGACAAACAGAAAATATATATCAATGATTGGTTGGGGGGGGGGGGCGCCAAAATACTGTTTGCTTACCGTTGAAAATTACCTAGGGCCACCTCTGCTAGTGGGCAACATTTCTTACTTTAAGTCTGCCATGTTTCAGAACATTTCGGTCACCCGGAGCTTTGCACAACACTAATAGCTACCAATAGAGGCGGCCCTAGGTAATTTTCAACGGTAAGCAAACAGTATTTTGGTGCCCCCCCCCAACCAATCACTGATATATATTTTCTGTTCGTCGTGGGAGTTCTGTGTGCCATATTTGGTTCAATTCCATCATTGGTGGAGTTCAGAATGCTCTTTGATTGTAGGTGAACTATACATCCCAGTAACTACAACTCGCATATGTCAAGGTCTATTTTCCCCCAAGAGAGCCTTAAGAGCGCCCCTGGGCAAAATCAACTCTACCGCAAAGGCTTACTTTGCGTAGTGGTTGAGCCGCCCCTGGCTACCAAAAGAGTCTTATTGTGGTTTTGTTAGAGAATCAACAGGGAAGAATGTGAAGAAATCAGTCACTTACTTCAAGAAGACGTGGAACCTTTCTGGAGACGTGGCCTCAGGCAAATAAGATTTGCAAGGCACCTTCTGCATTTCTAGGGGGAAAACAAAACACAGACACAAAAAGGCAAAGAATAAACAAGGGTACAACCCGGTTCTCGACAATCCTGCGACGACGCCAGCTTCATATCAAGATGTGGGTTTTTGGGAAATGACCCATAAAGAGTGTCAGTTAAGCCATTAATCATTTAGTCTAATTGATTAAGAAGATCTGCTTGCTGCACAACAGTCTTGACTCAATGCCAACATTGCTTTGTCTGGCTACAGATTCTGCACTTGACACTTTTATCCCCTAATCTACTCTATATACCAAATGGCCAGGAATGGATTTCTTCTCAGCCTTGAATCTGCTATCAGGCTCTCCTGCAATCTGGCAGAGCACCGGAAAGCCTGGTTTGTTTTTCTTTGCTGACTGAAAACACTTCTATCTACTGACTCATTAATTTCTGCCCCTGGACCAGGCGCCAAACCTTTCTAAGTTTCCAAGTCTTGGGAATTCTCTGATAGCAATTCAGATCCTGGGAACACGCCACTCACAGATTGCTGTGAGTTTTCCGGGCTGTCTGGTCATGTTCCAGGAAGCATTCTCTCCTAACGTTTCACCCACATCTATGGCAGGCGCCCTCGGAGGTTGTGAGGTTTGTTGGAAACTAGGCAAAAAGGGTTTATATATCTGTGGAATGTCCAGAGTAGGAGAACGTTGATTTAAGGAGTAGACGTGCTGGCTGATATCTGAACAGAGAATGGGCCAGAGATGTCATTGCCTTGGTCCTTTCATTATTGGCTGCTACCTCCCGGAGGATGTCAGCCAGTGGTGTAGAGATCTTGTGATAATGTGGAATGTCTCATTAAGAGACGCATTCACTGTTTTAACGCGGTGATGTGTTCCACCCTGGCCTGCGTACTCAGCAGCAGAGTAGCCAAACGCAAGGGCGGATGTCATCACTGTGTCTGGTTGTGATCCCTAAGTTGTACCAATCAGCTTTCATATGATATTGTTTCTAGCACCCATATTTTGCTTGATAGTCAAGCAGTGCGTCTTGTAAGTCCAAGTTGGACTTAAAAGACACATTGTTGGACGTTGGACTTCCAAGTTGGAAGAGACCTCATCGGCCATCCTGTCCAACCCCATTCTGCCAAGAAGCAGGAATATTGCATTCAAATCACCCCTGTCTTCACTGTGTCTGGTTGTGATCCCCAGGTTGTACCAATCAGCTTTCATATGATATTGTTTCTAGCAACCATATTTTGCTTGATAGTCAAGCAGTGCGTCTTGTAAGTCCAAGTTGGACTTAAAAGACGTATTGTTGGACGTTGGACTTCCAAGTTGGAAGAGACCTCATCAGCCATCCTGTCCAACCCCAAATCATCCTTGTCTTCACTGTGTCTGGTTGTGATCCCCAGGTTGTACCAATCAGCTTTCATATGATATTGTTTCTAGCAACCATATTTTGCTTGATAGTCAAGCAGTGCGTCTTGTAAGTCCAAGTTGGACTTAAAAGACGCATTGTTGGACGTTGCACTTGCAAGTTGGAAGAGACCTCATCGGCCTGTCCAACCCCATTCTGCCAAGAAGCAGGAATATTGCATTCAAATCACCCCTGTCTTCACTGTGTCTGGTTGTGATCCCCAGGTTGTACCAATCAGATTTCATATGATATTGTTTCTAGTACTCATATTTTGCTTGATAGTCAAGCAGTGCGTCTTGTAAGTCCAAGTTGGACTTAAAAGACGCATTGTTGGATGTTGGACTTCCAAGTTGGAAGAGACCTCATCAGCCATCCTGTCCAACCCCAAATCATCCTTGTCTTCACTGTGTCTGGTTGTGATCCCCAGGTTGTACCAATCTGCTTTCATATGATATTGTTTCTAGCAACCATATTTTGCTTGATAGTCAAGCAGTGCGTCTTGTAAGTCCAAGTTGGACTTAAAAGATGCATTGTTGGACGTTGCACTTGCAAGTTGGAAGAGACCTCATCGGCCTGTCCAACCCCATTCTGCCAAGAAGCAGGAATATTGCATTCAAAGCACCCCCAACAGATGGCCATAAAGCCTCTGTTTAAAACACTCCAAAGAAGGAGCCTCCACCATACTCCAGATTTTCAGAAACTACAACTCCCAAATGACAAAATCAATCCCCGCCCAACCCCACCAGTATTCAAATTCGGTTATATTGGGTATTTGTGCCAAATTTGGTCCAGTGAATGAAAATATATCCTTTATATATTACAATTCATAACAATAGCAAAATTACATTTGTGAAGTAGCAACAAAAATAATTATATGGTTGGGGGTCACCACAACATGAGGAACTATATTAAGGGGTCGCAGCATTAGGAAGGTTGAGAACCACTGCTTTAATGTAATGTTGTTTATTTTATTGCAATTTGCATCTTATTTTATTGTAATTTGTTGTTTGGGCTTGGCCTCATGTAAGCCGCTCCGAGTCCCCGTTGGCACCCAATCTGGGTTCTCGACTGACCTTCTATTTGCTGTGAAAGCTTCCCGTTTTCCTCTCTCGCCTTCTCCATGTGCTGGACAGCTTCCATGTACTTCTGCTCCAAATGCACAATGGTTTGGGAGTGTTGCTTGACTTGCTCCTTGTACTCCGATATCTCTTCCAGATGCTTCCGAGTCTGTGACTTCATCTCGTTCTCCAGGCTTTTCAGGCGCTTCTCGTAGACAAGGAGCTTCTCTTCTGCAAACGTCTGGAAAACAGAGAAATCCCACCTTAGATGGTTCAAATTCCACCATATAAGGGACAAAACCCATAATGTGGTCCAAACTCTATCTCATATGGTCCAAACTCCCTCTCATATGGTCCAAACTCCATCTAATATGGTCAAAAGTCCATCTAATAAGGTCCAAACTCCATCTCATATGGTCCAAACTCCATCTAATATGGTCAAAAGTCCATCTAATAAGGTCCAAACTCCATCTCATATGGTCCAAACTCCATCTAGTATGGTCAAAACTCCATCTCATATGGTCCAAACTCCATCTAATATGGTCAAAAGTCCATCTAATAAGGTTCCAACTCAATCTCATATGGTCCAAACTCCATCTAATATGGTCTAAACTCCATCTTATATGGTTCAAACTCCATCTCATATGGTCCAAACTCCAATATGGTCAAATGTCCATCTCATAAGGGCCAAACTCAATCTCATATGGTCCAAACTCCATCTCATATTGTCCAAACTTCATCTCATATGGTCCAAACTCCATCTCATATGGTCCAGACTCCATCTCATATGGTCTAAACTCCATTTAATATGGTCCAAACTCAACCTTAAATAGTTCAAACTCCATCTCATATGGTCCAAACTCCATCTTATGTGATCCAAACTCCATCTTATGTGGTTCAAATGCCACCTTAGATAGTTGAAACTTCATCATATGGTTCAAACCACCTTAGATAGTTCAAACTCCATCTTATATGTTCCAAGCTCCACCTTAGATAGTTCAAACTCCATATTATATGGTTCAAACTCTGTTTTGTATGGTTCAAATTTCATCTTATATGGTCCAAACTCAATCTAATATGGTGCAAGTGCCACTAGTATGGTTCAAATTCCATATTATATGAGTCAAATCCCATGTTATATGGATCAAACTCCATCTTATATGGTCCAAATGCCACCTTAGATAGTTCAAGCTCCATCATATGGTTCAAACTCCACCTTAAATAGTTCAAAGTCCATCTTATATAGTCCAAACTCCATCTAATATGGTGCAAGCACCATCTAATATGGTCCACGTTCCATATTATATGAGTCAAATCGCATGTTATATGGATCAAACTCCATCTTATATGGTCCAAACTCCATCTTATTTGATCGAAACTCCATCTTATATGGTCCAAATGCCACCTTAGATAGTTCAAACTCCATAATATGTTTCAAGCTCCACCTTAAATAGTTCAAACTCCATCTTATATGGTCCAAACTCCATCTAATATGGTTCAAGCACCATCTAATATGGTCCAAATTCCATATTATATGATTCAAATCTCAAGTTATATTGATCAAACTCCATCCTATATGGTCCAAATGCCACCTTAGATAGTTCAAACTCCATCATATGGTTCAAACTCCACCTTAAATAGTTCAAAGTCCATCTTATATGGTCCAAACTCCATCTAATATGGTGCAAGCACCATCTAATATGGTCCAAATTCCATATTATATGAGTCAAATACCACATTATATGGATCAAACTCTATCTTATATGGTTCAAATGCCACCTTAGATAATTCAAACTCCATCATATGGTTCAAACTCCATCTAATATGGTGCAAGCACCATCTAATATGGTCCAAATTCTATATTAAATGAGTCAAATCCCATGTTATATGGACCAAACTCTATCTTATATGGTCCAAATGCCACCTTAGATAGTTCAAACTCCATCATATGGTCCAAACTCCATCTAATATGGTTCAAGCACCATCTAATATGGTCCAAATTCCATATTATATGAGTCAAATCCCATGTTATATGGATCAAACTCCATCTTATATGGTCCAAATGCCA
>NW_026844811.1:6398302-6417487 GCF_025583915.1 Anolis sagrei ordinatus
ACTGATGGCACGAAGAAAAGCCAGCCTTACTTGGGCCAGGGGGTGTTGATGGACCGATAGGCCACAAGGGGCACCGGAACGGCGGGCGCGAACAACGAGGTGCGTGATGGTAGGCGTCACACAAGATGGCGGCAGGTCTAACACAACGCAGGATCCAAGATGGCAGCGCCACAGGCAGGGGAGCAGAGCCGCAGATGTCTCAATTGGGACCACGCATTCAAGGGCCTGTAATGGCGGCAGCCCAATCACTCTACCTTCCTTCTTCAAGCCTTCTTCAACCCTTTCCTCGATAACACTCCCCCAATTTGACTCCCCAAGGCCACCTTCGTGATCCTGGGTTGTCACAGGGGAAGAAGCGGGTTTCAGGGGTTCCAGATGGCAAGGTTTTGGTAGGATTAGGTCAGATTATAATCTCTCACCCTACCGGAGCGAAGGATCACTGCTGTTACCTCACCGCCATCATACCGGAAGTCAAAAGGAGTAGCTAAAGGAGTAGCTCCAGCACTGAGTTCTCAAGAAGTAGCTACACAAATAGATGTCAAAGGAGCAACTTCGTAGGAGTAGCTCCAAGCACTGAGTTCTCCAGAAGCAGCTACACCAATAGATATCGAAGGAGCAACTTCGCAGGAGTAGCTCCAAGCACTGAGTTCTCAAGTTCTCAAGAAGCAGGCAGGATGATAGTAAGGTGCAGCTGGGAGGCAGAGGTTTTAAAGCCTCCTTTCCTGGCTTGCTTATCTCACCAGTGTGGAGGCGAGGCAGCCAGGATGCCGACCCTCTCCTGTTCTTGCAGGCCGAATGATAGTAAGTTGCAGCTGGCAGACAGAGGTTTTAAAGCCTCTTTTCCTGGCTTGCTTATCTCACCAGTGTGGAGGCGAGGCAGCCAGGACGCCGACCCTCTCCTGTTCTTGCAGGCCGAATGGGGGCTATACATATAAGGATGTATAGCCCCCAGAGGCGGCCTAAGTAATTTTCAATGGTAAGCAAAGAGTATTTTGGTGCCCCGCTCCCCAACCAATCACTGATATATATTTTCTGTCCATTGTGAAACTTCTGTGTGCCATATTTGGTTCAGTTCCATCATTGGTGGAGTTCAAAATGCTCTTTGATTTTAGGTGAACTATACATCCCAGTAACTATAACTCACATATGCCAAGGTCTATTTTCCCCCAAGAGCGCCTCAAGAGCGCTCCTGGGAAAAACCAACTATACCGCGAATGCTTACTTTGCGTAATGGTTGAGCCGCCCCTGATAGCCCCCATACTATTCTCACCACTGCAAGAGAATTTAAGTTATCTCTGTGCTATATTCCCTCACTATTGCATTTTCTAGGCACTGTTTGGCTCAGAAATACATGTAAAATATGTTTTTCATTGTGAAACTAACTACATGTACTTTTTTGTACAGAATAATTATCCAAAACTCTTAACAAATTGTGAATTATCTTTACCAATGTTCTATTACTCTTATAGGGTTTTCTCAGACGTCCAGAAACCTATTTTTCTGCAGGGAAATGAATAGGAACAAATATTATCTCCATATGTAGTCACTCTCTGAAGAGCTATTGATTTAATGTTGTTGTGTATGATCAAATCTGAATCCAACCCCCTACTTTTGCCCCATTGGGAGATGTGTGTTTTTCTTATTTCCATAGGAATATAAGACATCTTTGTAATATTCCTCGTTTGGGAGCTTGTGTATGCTTGCATTCTTCCAGAGCTATGCATATGCTGGTACATTTTTCTGCATTCTTGTTAGCCTGAAATCTAAACTATTTTGATAAAATAACCACATGTTTTGAAAAAGAGGACACTACTATTCAAGAAAGCTAGTATGGTATAGTCATTTGAGAGCTGGAATACAATTCTGGAGACCAAGATTCAAATCCTGGCTCAGCTATGGAAAGCCACTTCCACAAACCTTGAGCAAATCCCATTCTCTCAGCCTCAAAGGAAAGCAAGGGAAACTCTTTTCTGGGCAATTCATTCTAAGAAAATCCTATAATAGGTTCACTTGGGGGAGGGAGGGGTCACCATAAGTCAGGAATGACTTGAAGGTACTCAGCAACAACAATGACAACAAACATTTAGGAAGGTGTGTGTGTGTACTAAAATCCACATTTTTTTCTGATACTCATAACTACTGAATATACTGCTTATTGGTTTGACATGTAGCAAGATGCATAAAATTATAATTGTTATAGACACATGTATAAGGGTATTTTTCTCGCTTTCTGCAGTTTAGTAATTAAACGACATGGTAATCCTGAATTAACACATCAGTCAATTAAGACATACAGCCTTGTTTATTTAATAAGAAAAAAATCCAATACATGGATACCACCAGGTAATTGTTTAATTGTTTGTTTTCAAGTTCATTCATAAATAGAGTTTGGGAACTGTTTCAGTTTCCCAACAGAATGAAAAAGAAGAATGGCAAATGGGATTCTTGAATGTAGCTCAAAGCTGGAATCCAGATCAGGTCTGGTCTGGATAGATGCAGACCCAAGCCCTTCAAGAGCCCCCCAAACGAGCCATTCTCCAAACAGCACTCAAGGACCATCTACCCACAGAACACCCCGAAAATGTTGAGGAACATTGGAACAAACTGAAGACCTCCATCATCACAGCCTGTGAAGAAACTATTGGATATCAAACCAAGAAAAATCAAGATTGGTTTGACGAAAATGACAATGAGATCCAAAAACTAATTGACAAGAAAAGGAAAGCCTTCCAAACATGGCAGAGAGACATCAACTGTGCTGCTAAGAAAAAGATCTATGCCAGTTCAAAAGCTGAGGTCCAAAGAAGGACAAGAGAACTCAAGAACATCTGGTGGACAAAGAAGGCTGAAGAAATCCAACACCTGGCAGAAACCCATGATGTTCAGGGATTTTTCAAAGCCACAAAGGTCATCTATGGACCAAGAAACCATGGCATACAGCTTCTACGCTCATCAGATGGAACCAAACTCCTGAAGGACCAAAAATCAATTTCACTATGTTGGAAAGAACACTACCAAAGCCTCCTGAACTGCAGCTCCAATGTGGCCAAAGAGGTTCTCTCACAAATCCTGCAACAACAAACCAGGGATGAGCTTGCAGCACCACCTAGTTTGGAAGAAGTCAGCAATGCCATCAGCCAAAAAAAAAAAAACAAAAACAAAGCCAGCAGACCTGATAGGATCCCTGCTGAAATCTTTAGAGAGGGAGGACCTGAGCTGACACAACAACTCCACCGGCACATAGAAAAAGTGTGAGTGACCGAGAAAATCCCAGCAGATTTCAAGGATGCCACCATCATCACCCTCTTTAAAAGGGGGGAAAGAACAGACTGCGGAAACTATCGAGGTATCTCCCTTCTAACCTCAGCTGGGAAAATCCTTGCAATAATTCTTGCAAATCGCCTTCTGCCCCTCTCAGAAGACACCCTCCCAGTATCTCAGAACAGCTTCCGCCCCTCCAGAGGAACCGTGGACATGATCTTCACTACACGACAACTCCAAGAAAAATGTAGGGAACAAAATCAACCTCTGTACATGGCATTAATCGACCTTGCAAAGGCATTCGACACAGTGAATCGCAGCGCTCTCTGGACAATTCTCCAAAAAATTGGATGCTCTAACAAATTTGTGAACATTCTGCAGCTCCTCCATGATGACATGATGGCAACGGTCTTGGACAGCAATGTCTCTCAAAGTGACCCATTTAAGGTGGAATCGGGTGTCAAACAGGGATGTGTTATTGCCCCAACTTTATTCTTCATCGCTATGATACTTCACCTTGTTGATGGGAAGCATCCCACCGTAGATGAAATAATCTATCGGACAGATGGCAAGCTGTTTAACCTCAGCAGACTGAAAGCCAAAACCAAGGTTACAACAACATCTGTTATAGAACACCAGTATGCTGATGACAACGTCATCTGTGCGCATTCAGAAGAAGATCTACAAGCCACTCTAAACACCTTTGCAGAAGCATACGAGAAGCTCGGCCTGTCATTGAACATCGAGAAAACCAAAGTGCTGTTCCAGCAGTCACCAGCCAATCCCTTTCCAATGCCAGAGATACAGCTTAATGGTGTAACATTAGAAAATGTTGACCATTTCCGCTACCTTGGCAGCCACCTCTCTACCAAAGTCAACATCGACACTGAAATACAACACTGCCTGAGCTTCGTGAGTGCAGTATTTTACTGAATGAAGCAGAGAGTGTTTGAGGACTGGGACATCCGTAGGGATACCAAGGTGCTTGTTTATAAAGCTATTGTCCTCCCAACCCTGCTATATGCCTGTGAGACATGGTCTACAGACGTCACATGCAACTCCTGGAACGATTACATCAGTGCTGCCTCCGGAAAATCCTGCAAATCTCTTGGGAAGACAGGCGGACAAACATCAGCGTGCTGGAAGAAGCAAAGACCACCAGCATTGAAGCGATGGTCCTCCGCCATCAACTCCACTGGACCAGCCACATTGTCCGGATGCCCGACCACCATCTCCCAAAGCAGTTGCTCTACTCCGAACTCAAGAATGGAAAATGGAATGTTGGTTGACAGGGAAAGAGATTTAAAGATGGGCTCAAAACCAACCTTAAAAACTCTGGCATAGACACAGAACTGGGAAGCCCTGGCCCTTGAATGCTCCAGCTGGAGGTCAGCTGTAACCATCAGTGCTGCAGAATTTGAAGAGGCACGAATGGAGGGTGAAAGAGAGAAATGTGCCAAGAGGAACGCATGTCAAGCCAACCCTGACCAGGACCACCTTCCACCTGGAAACCAATGCCCTCACTGCGGAAGAAGATGCAGATCAAGAATAGGGCTCCACAGCCACCTACAGACTCACAAGAATTCTGATCCTGGAAGATTATCCTACTCGGCCAACGAGGGATCACCTAAGTAAGTAAGTAAAGGTCTGGATAGATACAGAATTGATTGGAAAAACAGAAAGGAAGGAAGGAAGGAAGGAAGGAAGGAAGGAAGGAAGGAAGGAAGGAAGGAAGGAAGGAAGGAAGGAAGGACGGAAGGAAGGAAGGAAGGAAGAGTAAAAAATGGGCTTATGCTTGCCTATAGCAGTAATGGGATGTTGGTCAAAGAGTAGCCGTTCCAGAAGAAAATGTGTAATACACAAGCATCCTAAACAAAATAACCAGTTATCACAGGGGTCCTTGAATGATGCTCTGTGGGCCAAACCAGCCTACCAAGGTTGTTTTTCCAGCCCCCACTGCTACCAGCATGCACACATGTGTGGTACACACACACACTTATGGTGGAGGCAAGTGTATGTATGTGGTACTGGGTTTTTGGCAGCAGTCCACCTCCCCAAACAGTCTAAAGGACTGTGAATCAACCCTCTGTTTGAAAGGTTTGAGGACCCCTGAGCTATCACATTATAGCACAAAACGTGTGGAATTGAAGAAAACAGAGCAATTGTTAATTCTTCAGAATGACAGAATCAAACATGAAGGCATTACCCAATCAGCATGGCAATCTGACTCAACACTATACTACAGATTTCAATTGGAATCGTATCTGCCATCTCCCCTCTACAAATCCAGATCAGCCGACAGGAAGGAAAGTGTCTTAAAATTGTGCACATATGATATCTTACATCTGTATGTTTGTCTAAAATGGTTAGGATTGTCCCACCATATTGCTGAAAAGGCCAAAGAGCTATTGCTTCATACCTACATATGTAGCCCCAATGTATTAGATTTCTGGAATGTTAGCATGCAGCAAATTTCCTGCATTATACACCAAACTGTATAATTTTGTCCTGTCCTGCTTACATGTTCCATTTATGTTACCATATTTCTTCAAATGTAAGATGCACTCTAATTTCAGTAACACCACCACCAACAAAGGAATCTTCTGTGGCACAGCAGGTTAAACCGCTGAGTTGCTGAATTTCCTGACCGAAAGGTCAGCAGTTTGAATCCAGGGAGTGAGGTGAGTGGGTGCTTTTAGGCCCGGTTTCTGCCAACCTAGCAGTTCAAAAACATGCAAATGTCAATAGGCACTGCTTTGGCGGGAAGGTAATGGTTCTCCATATAGTCATTCCGGCAACATGACCTTGGAGGTGTCTACGCACAACGCCAGCTCTTTGGCTTAGAAATTGAGATGAGAAATAAAAGTGGACTCTAATTTGAATAACCACTGCGTTAAGAGATTGTTATTAAAAGTGTGGAATAAGTGTAAGAAAGGATATTACAACAAAAAGTCATTGTTGTACACACGAGGCTCTGTTTAAAATGGAAATGGGTTTGAAGGAGAAATGGTTGACTTATAAAGACTTGTTGGCACCGAATAATGATCAGTATAGATGAGAAAGGAACTACTGTTCAAAACCTTTCCATTGCAATGGTTTCCCTAGAGACAATTAATAGAACGATATAAAATGGATAAAACTAATTTGGATTTGTTATTGATAAACCCAACCTTGAAGTTGTTTTAGACTCTGTAGATCACTTAATTGCTAAGTTGTATAAATTGTTGTTAAACTATCAAATGGAGGGGGAACAGATAAAAGATTTTATGGTTAAGTGGGCACAACATTTTGGTAAACAAATACCCATGGAACAATGGAAAAGAGTCTGGATGAAGAGTTTTACATTTACACTGTATAATGACTGGAAAGAAAATTTTTATAAAATGATGTATAGAGGGTATCTGATACCAGAAAGGATTGCTAAGATGTATACTAAAATAGTTTTCATGACTGTTGGAAATACAGGAAAAAGGTGGGCACTTTTTATCATATGTGGTGGTCATGTGAAAAGGCCCAGAAATACTGAGCACAAATACATATGATTTTACAAGAAATTCTTAAAAGTTAAACTTGATATAAAATCTGAACTCTTTCTGCTTGGGATGTTAGATGAACAACCCAACAGAAAATGTGAAAGGTTATTGTTATAGATGATAACAGCAGCAAGAATTGCCTACATTATAAGATGGAAAGACTCAATGATTCCATTCCAAGACAATGGGCTTATGAAAATAAGTGAACTTGCGGAAATGGGAAAACTTACTATGCCAATTAAGAAGAAAATTCTAACTAATTTTAAGAAAGACTGGGGCCCATTTATTGTGGTCCTCCAGCAAAGATGGGGCCAAATCTCCATCCCTTTTTTTGGGACTAGAAGTGTATTATTATGTGGGGAAAGGATATACCAATGGCTCCTTTTCACTAAATGGTTGTGTAGAAAACAGATAATATAACTGCCAGACACAGAAGTAATCTATGTTATCTAATCTAAGTAAAGATGTCAGATTAGATAACAAGTTTGTTTGTAGTTTGTAGTTATTTTTTTTTATTTTGAGAATGTAGTAGTATTATTCCAGAAAAAAGTATTTTTAATATTTTTGTTGTTTTATGTTGTTTTGTTTTTGTATGTTTGTACATAGGTTTTGTTTTAATTTGTCTTAATAAAAATTATCATAAAATACACAAGATTCTCTGATTCTAAGATGCACCCCATTTTTAGACATGTTTATATAAGAAAAAAGTGAGACTTAAAATAGAAGAAATTAGTATTTAAAGCACAGGAAATAAATTCCTTTCTTCATTGTGGCCGCCCAAATGGAGTTGGCCAATGCTGGAAATCAAAGGAGCATATGCTGAGCAACTGATGGAAACCAATCTGGAACACCTGGCTAATGGGAAAGCCTTCCTACACAACTAAACAATGTAATGTACAAGTTAGAAACAACATGTTTCAGGAGGATTAGTTTAGCTTTTTTGAATATGTAAATGAACATCTGCATCATCATCAACCTCCACTGGTCCAGAAAGCATTCTGGAAAGTCACTCTACAGTACAATGCTTCTTCTTCAACTGACCACTAAAAATTTCCTATAAGGGAATGCGGACTTAATTCAAAATATGGGTTCTTTGACCATGAAACATTCCACCCTCCTACTGCTGTTTGCTGTTAATCCTTTCTTTTGCTCTACTTTGTAGATGTGTTTTCCCTTTCCTTGCTATTTGCTGAACTGCTTGTGTTTAAGTACATAAATGCTGTAAACATCCAACGTATTACTGCCACCTGTACATGCACTAACAAAATGCTCAATATAAGAAGAAATAATGAGAGAATCTCCAACGAAAGGGGCCAAACTAATGTAAATGCAGTCTTAAACCTTTGTTTTACTACTGGCTGTAAAATCTCCAGCTCCAGTACATTAAAATAAAAACTCCCTTAATGCAGCTGCTGTGTTCTTACAGATTGTTTATAAACATAGTAACTACTCAGAAGTTTATTTGTTTGATTTTTCACAAAGCTGTCAGTACAGATGCCTTTCTCCATGAAGAGTGAACAGCATTGTTATAGTGATGTCAACAGTAGAAATATTCATGCGTGGAGCTAAGAGAAAATCATCTGATTTGATACATGTATCATAAATAGCACAAAAGGGATGTGAAGAGAAGAGAAGAGAAGAGAAGAGAAGAGAGAGGAATGGACACTGAAAGTATATTACTTATATTATCTTTGTGTTTATACTGGTCATTGCTAGTTTAAATTTGGTTTAATCTAGTTTAACCTTGTTTTTATAGAAATCGTACATAAACAAATCGAATCTATGGCCACATTCAAACACTAGAATTCAGACCGCATGTGCTGTAATGTGCTGAAGTGTGTGTTGGGTCTGTAAGTCACTGTAGACTTATTCTAGATCCATATGGTCTGTCGCAAGGAGGACATAGATTTCCAGATGGAAGGTGGTCACAACAAGGGTTTGCTTGATGTGCCTTCCTCTCAGCACATTTCTCACTTTCACCCTCTATTTATGCCTCATTTAATCCATAGCACCATTGGTAAGAGCTGACCTCCAGTTAGAGGTAAAGTGCCAGGGATTCACAGTTCTCTATGTTTATGCCACATTTTCAAGGTTAGCTTTAAGACCATCTTTAAATCTCTTTTGTTGTCCACTGGCATTCTGTTTTCTGTTCTTGAGCTGAGAATCTTCCTGAGAGATTTGCAGGGTTTTTCAAAGGGGACACTGATGGAATCATTCTAGAAGTTGAGAGTTTTTAGGTAATCCATGTTTCATAGGCATTCAACAAAGTTGGAAGGACATTAGCTTTATAGAGAAGAATTTTGGTATCTCTACAACTGTTCCAATCCTTGAACCCTGCTTCATTTGAAAATATACATATTGTGTATGTGTGTATATATCTAAACCATGATGCATGCACTCACATACTGAGAAGATTAGAATGCTGTCTACTCTTCCCAAAAAAGTGCAAAATTAATATTTTCAGGAAGTGATTGTTTGGCTGATGCCTTATTTTAAAGTTGTCTTTGGGATTAGTCTCTATAATATTCAGTAAATGATATTTCTCTCCATGTGGACTCTGACTTCCTAAGTTCTCCTTCAAATGGGATGTGTATAATTCCTTTGAAAAATGTGCCTGGGAACTAAAATGCATTACCATACTGGATGCCAAAATCAATGACTAGAATAGAGACCATGGCTTCTTATTGACTGTAATCTATGATCCCCTACTGGTTAACCCAATGTCAACAAACGTTTGATGCATTTAAGGCATGTTATTAAGATATAAGTCTTCTGAAGTGATTTCAGTCAGAAACCTTATTCAGCACTGACATATTTCTCCCACTTCTTTAATGTACAACTGTGCAAAATATGTATGCCCTGTCACAGGTAGCATCCAATTTGCTGGATGTTTTGTGAAAATTCCATATTTTTGCAGCATTTACAGTTATCATATATATCTCAGCTATCCATATCCAAACCCCCTCCCCCAACATTTGGAATGGAATGTGGTGCATTTCATGTGTCTTCATGTAGGAAGAAAACTGGAACCTACAGCAGAATATGGCGGGATCACACATACCACAGGATAGAGTGAGGTAGATACATCAGACAACCTGAAGGTGACTCAAGGCAGCTTACAACTAGGCATCAATTTGATGCCTTAACAATATACATTTTAAACCACATTTAAAACAGAATTAAAAAGTACATACAATAAGACTTTTAAAAACATATAAAACCAGTATATAAAACCAATATCTTCACTCTTAGCCTTGTTGTCCAAAATCATTATATCATCAGTTTAGACTGAAATACAAAATATACTTAACTCTTTCCATAAGTAATGTAGAAAGTTTTAAACATAGCAATATATGGCCTGATAACATAATCATTTTGGGTTAAACAGAAAGATCTATTGGCCCATGTAGTGGTGGCATCTCTAGATACAGTTGACCCTCTGTGACTATAGATTCTGAACCCACAGAATCAACTATCCATGGCTTGAACATTTTCTGTAAAAAAGGAGAAAACTTTGATTTTCCAATTTGCAATAAGGGACACCATTTTACTATGCCACTGTACATAATGGAGCTTGATTGTCCACAATTATTGGTAATCTGGAATAAAAATTCAGGGGATACCCTGATCCACTATATATAGAAATACTGTAACAAATCCCCATTCTTTCTATACATCTCTCATAATATATTCATATACTTTAAAAAAAAAGATTTGCATGAAATGTTCCAAGCTATTTGTTCAGGGCAAGAAATGGGACTTCCACAGCATTCCCTGTTCAGGAAACAGGTGCCTGCCCTTTAATTCTCTCCTTAAATTGAGACTACATGAATATATAAATGGTGACTGAGAATTAGTTCCTTGTACATTAAACAACACCTGAACAATTCATTTTATCTAGAAAATCTAACAATCAATCTCTACACAAAACAAAATCTGCTCCCAAATGCTAGCCTGCTAATGAAGTTTTCCCATTAAGAAAGAATAAAAATATTAAAGTAGCTCATTAGATGCAAAATAAACCACCAGATTTAGAAGGTTCCACATAAGGTGAAAGTACTCAGGTCCTTGTGATAGCTTGGTGACAATTTCTATTTTAAGTGTCAAAAACAATACTTGCTATCTGGAGCAAGTAGTGTACATTTCTCTCCTTTTAATATTCTAATCGTGAGGTGTAAAGTGAAATGGTTGCACAGTGTAATAGTGGCAAAGAAGTCGCGTGTCAATGAGACAGGGAAGGTGACAGACACAGAATGAGCCCCGAAGGTGCTCTCCAAGTGCATTGGTTAAAGATTCCCTTGAGAATTTTTTTCTCATTAGTTCACAGACACAGTTCAGTAATTCAACAGCACCAGGTTACAATTCGTCACAAGACCAAAATATGTTTTTTGCATGCTTTAGCTCCTTTATTTGATTATGCCAATTTATGATTAAGAATTAGGAGACTGACTACCACTCAATCATGCCAGTAAAGTTGTTTACATTCTGAAATATGAGCCATATGGTGAAAGGGCTACTCCAGAAACACTGTCAGTGTAAAAAAATGAAAGGCAATTTAAAAAAAATTAATAGACAAGATATTATCATTTTGATGTAACAACAAAGACAAAATCTTAGGCACTGATTTAATAAAACAGCACCATACACACACACATACATACATACATACATACACATATATAGACACACACACACATATGGAGAGCTGCCACCAAAGTTGCAGAGTGCACATTTTCTTGGTTCTGCTTGTTTAAAATCTTATTAAAACTGAAACATGCACATATTGAGTTAATATGATATGTGCAGAGTGGGGGAGGAACTAAGAACTTTGATAGTTAGCTAATTTTATGTGTAATTACTCCGTAAAAATGTTAAACGGAATGGGTTATTCTCATTTTTCCCTTGCAATTAAAAATGTACTTAGTTCTATGCTATCAAAGTTAACTGCACTCCCACTCAGCACACTAAGGGATAATGGCTCCGGGTGTTGTCTATCTCATTACCCACCAGGTCAGGAAAGAAAGGAGTATCCACTCCAGCCCCAGTGGTCATTTAAATTCTCATTGTTACATTAAAGAAACAGTGAAGAAATCAACGGAAACTGGAAAATTAGGCACACAAAGCGAATAGGTTATTATGCACTTTATCCGTGCAACCACAAGGAAAGTTGGCACGTGCTGCTGCTGAGTACCTCCAGAAAAAAGGACTTTTCCCATCCATTTTCAATTTCAATTTCTTGCTTTTGTACTTAGATGGTTACCTGCACAAGAGCTTAAATGCACATCCACATGGCAGCTTCCCATGAGCCAAGCTTGGTACTAAAACACATGTGGTTTTGATCTGCAAACTAGACGAGCGTGTGGTCCACCTCTCTTGGGATTAGGGATGTTAAAATGTGTCTCATTCTCTTTGATTTCTCAGTTTCCCACTGGGATTCTTATTCCATCCTTTTTCTATATGCAGTTGTAAGTGTCTCTCCACACCCCCACCTCAATAGAAGTAGACACACACACACACACACACACATTCTTATACATTTTCTTCTGTTTTTAATACATTTTCAGATTATAACAGTATACCCTGTTCTCTTGACAGATCTCTAATACTTAAAGTTTTGAACCCATTTTTAAGATGAATAAAGTTTGTGCATATTTTAAAATGTAGGCCAGAGTCATATATGGCCTTTACATATGTGTAAGCAGTATAGTTACAATGCTATACGGTACATTCTGGATTGATCCCCCAATGCCCAATTACGAGGCAGCTGCTGCTGTGATCAACAGGGTTCTATTCTTATGTCACACGGGAAACAGTGATTTAATGTTTGCAAACCCTTTCTGTGAGCTTTCCTCATTGCAACAGTCAGAAAAGGTTCCCGGTTATACGTAATTTCCCTTCATACTGGAGATTGCTCATATTGGGGAGTGGCACTATCAGCCAACCTTAAAGTTATGGATCTGCAAATGCTCCATATTTACTTATCCTGCATAAACATAGCCCATCTGAACATTCTGAATCCCCCAATCCATTTTAAGAGCACCCACTGGATTGGAAATCAGAGGTCCATTTGGCTAATGACTGGGGCACAAGGAAGATAATATTTCCACCGCTCTCTCAGAAATGTATGATTATGTGATCATATTTTTGTTCGTGCAGGCCACTGGTGGTCCACAAACCACAGTTTGGAAACCACTGCTTTAAAGAATGGGATAATTGTTTGTTTCAGCCTTGCTTGATGATAGGGGTGAAAATGTCATTCTGTTTATACTACAATCCCAAGATGAGTGGCCCTTCTTTATCTAATCTGACAGGTGGTTGTTATGGTAGACTTGACTACCATGCCTGGACAATCCAGTGTATGCAGGTACAAAAATGAGTATAGCATTTGGCATCTGCATTGTTTGCCTAGATTTCCCATAAACACACAGAAGCACTTGCTCTTTCCTTCCCTATCTCCTGCAAACAACTTCTCCAAAGTTACATCTACTCTGTAACATTAATGCAGTTTTCCATTAGATCAAAGTAACATTTTCCTCTAGTCCTGTTTTTTACATTGCATAATATCACAGTGATACACTTTTTAAACATTAGTCTGTCTTTCAAATAAACACCATGCACTTTTTAAAAAGTGACAATGCTGTACTTGTCAGGAGGTGAGCTGGAAATGAAGTACTAGGTATTTTCTTCCATGGGGCAAAGGTTATAGGGACTTCCCATAAGCAATATTTAGGATTTTAAAGTGCTAGGTAGAAACGTTTAATGTATTTAAACACCAAAATCCTTCAAAATGTCAAAAAATGTTTCTTTGGGGTCTAATGTGAAAAATTACATTTAATACAAAGTTGCTTTCCATTCGATATGGTTTACTTTAACTTAGCCTTACCAGTGATACAGAAGCAGATGTCCCCAGTCCACTCATTGCTCTCCAAAGGATATATAAGGCCCTTCCACAGAGCCCTATATCCCAGAATATCAAGGCAGAAAATCCCACATCATCTGAGTGTGGAGTCAGATAACCTAGGCTGGATCCAGACAGGCCCTAATCCCAGGAGAGCCCATGTATGAAAAATGTGGATTTTTCCAGGGGCCAGTCCACACCCATGCCAAAAAGTGTGTGCTTTTTGGCATGGATGTTCAGATGTTCTCTCAGCCTGAGAGAATGTCCGGAGGCTGTACCCCCTCCCCCCAAGCCCCCAGACCCCTTAGAGAAGTAATAAAAACTTACCAATCCTCCAGTAGAAGCCTCAGATGGCTCTCCCAGTATGTAGGAATGATGCGCCAGGAGAGCTGTCCGAGGCTTCTACTGGAGGATTGGTAAGTTTTTACTTCTTTTCTAAGGGGTCTGTGGGCTTGGGGGAGGGGGTGGGTATTCCCACAGTTTACTGGACTTATTTAGGCTGGTAAATTGTGGAAATGGTGTCTGGACTCCACTAATAAATTAATTCGCTACAAACCAGGGTTTTCCTGGTTTGTAGCGAATTAATGTGGAACTGCTCAGAATGTCATCTAGACAGCCCCCTTTCTATTGTGGAAGTTTCTGCAATAAAAGGGCTGTCTGGACGGGCCTCTAGTTCAAAGCAGATATTTTGGGATATTTTGTGGAAGGGCGCATAAGGACTTTATTGCATGAAGCAAGCAAACTCACACTGACTGCTGGACTGCCTCCTCCCTGAAAATAAACCTATCAATAGCTATTGATGAGGAAAACCTGCCAATAATCAATAGCTATTGATGGGAAAAACCTGCCAATAGCTGTAAATCCCACAACATTCCCATCACCTATCTTGATGCAATGGGTCTGCTTATAAAGCCTCCTTCGCATTATTCTTAAGCTGTCTATTTAATAACTGGCAGTTATATTTGCATTTATTGTGTTTCATTGCTGAAATTGCAAAATTGCTCTTTACAAAATTAAAAAATGTATTGAGCAGCAGAAATGCAGGAAGGCAAGGTTAAGAAGATATGTGGAAGTATGAATGGAGGACCATGGATTGTTGAATTGGCGCTATTGCATGAATGGGGAGGAGTGATATCGAAGGTATTCATTACGGTATGTATCGTATCCACTATCAATCATAGTACTAATGCCTTGGAATAGCAGCTTTGAGTGATAAAGTCTGTAAACTTAAACAAACAAATAGTGTCCATAAACACATATTTGCTTGTTGTAAGACAACTTTGTTGTGTATAGGGTGAAGTACATTGAGAATTATCTTGGATTTAATGTTTTCTATGGCTTCTTGAGGTTTGTGATGCATTTGCTGATTTCCATGGAAGTGGGGATAAAGCCAAATACCTACCATCACCTTGTCTAGAGTAAAATTATTCTCATGCAAATATGAAGAATAAGATTTAGTATAGGATAAACAACTTGTCCTCTTAACTGATTGGAAAAATAGAATTAAAATTATATATGCGTGTAAGAAAACTTGATGTTATTTAGGAGTCCTGCATAGGTTCATCAATGACTTCTTGAGTTGTAAATATTTATAAGTCATTCACATTAAAGTAGTTGTCAGTTACAGCTAGAGTACTTCACCTTCTGTCACTTCCAAGTATCAGGGGGCCTGATTCAATCACACTCTTGTCAGGCTACCTTTCTTCTCCTGAATACCCAAGTCCCTAAACACAACAAAATATAAATGAATGAAAAGTGCTAATGATGCATCATTACCAAGAGGTATCAAGTTTTTTAAGGTCCTTTGCTGACTAAATTTTAAATTAGCACAATTATTCAGTGCATTCCCAGAGGCATCGTTGATTATGCTTAACTGCTATGCAGAGACACAGAGCAAAGAAAAAATACATAGTGGAGTCGAGTGTCCTACAGTAACAACACAATGCAGACTCTTTCACAACCTTCAGCCCCAAATTCATCATATGAAAGAGCATACTGCATAATTGTGGCAGTATAATAATGACAACATACTGTAGAATAATGGTAGCATACTGTCTTTAAATCAATTAGTGATATTTGAACAGAATGAGAAAAATATTCTTGAAGTTTGAGGGTTGCCCTTTTATTATTTATTATGTATGTTGAATTTTCTTTTGGTTTTAATTTCAGCGTCAACAGTGCTAATTTCTTCAGATGAAGGAAGTGTAATGTCTTTCCCTTCATTTGTCTTCCTCTTGTACCCACTATTTGCAAATTAGCTATTTGTTACAACCTATTTGAAAGTGCAAGGAAGAAAAGAAACTCCAGGAGGTTAATAAATCAGCATGGGTTGCACAAGCTACTAGAACAGGCCTGGTCAAACCAGCCCTCCGGGTGTTTTGGACTTCACCTCCTGAAATTCCAAACAGCCGGTAGGCTGTTAGGAATTGTGGGAGTTGAAGTCTAAAACACCTAGAGGGCTGAAGTTTACCCATGCCTGTACTAAAAGATACAGCATTTTTATTGTAATGTTTTGTGTTCCATAGTGAATGTCCTTTTCTCGTGCAATGGCATCATAATGGTCGATCTGCCTTATTGTAGGGTTGGATCCAGACAGTCATACTTTGAAAGTGGAACACGAGAGGTGAATGCAACTTAGCCAATGTACGTAGTTG
This sequence comes from Anolis sagrei ordinatus, assembly GCF_025583915.1. Classification (NCBI taxonomy): domain Eukaryota; kingdom Metazoa; phylum Chordata; class Lepidosauria; order Squamata; family Anolidae; genus Anolis; species Anolis sagrei. Next base: position 6,414,649 of record NW_026844811.1, read on the forward strand.
TGACTTTGTTTCATAAGGAATACTCAGAGGTTGTTCCACCAGTTCCTTCTTCTGAAATATAGCCTACAGCACCTGGTATTCCTTAGCAGTTTCCCATTCAAGTACTAATCCTGCTAGGCTTCAAAATCATAGAAGATCTTAGCCACTGTTGATCTCAGTTGGTCAGGTCTATTATTGTGATAGACTACAGAGCTGAACAAAACTGCAAAATAAAATTGCTAAAATTAAATGTAGCCACTAAAAAAACTTTTCAGAAAGACCATGGCTGCATTACGATTTCAGTCTGCATGCCAAGACCCAATCATTCAGTTAGACCACACTGGATGCTCCATTTGAATCAGTCACTTCTAGGGCTAGTCTTAGGGCCCTTCCACACAGTCACATAACCCAGAATATTAAGGCAGATAATCCACAATATCTGCTTTGAACTGGGTTATCTGAGTCCACACTGTCAAATAATCAAGTTCAATGTGGATTTTATACAGATGTGTCAAAAGGGTCCTAGACCACTTTCGCTATCATATTACACTGATTTATAAGTGCTAAATTCCTCTTAAATTGCCATGGCAACACCACTTGTAGTTTAAGTGGAGCCCAAGATCTATGTGCCTGAGAATTCTAAATTCCTCTCCCTAAACTGCAAATCCTATAGATTTTTACCATGGCAACTAAAGTGGAACAATAGCACTATAACAGTGTAGTGTGGGGACTTGGTAAGAAGATCCTTCAGCAAGTAATTTTGATGCCACCTTCAGTTTGTTCAAATTTTGAATATCCTATTTCTTGTTGCTCTTCTAGCTCATTTTAGAACTTGGAAGGAAAAATAGTAATGGGATTTATCCAATTCAAATAAAGCATATATAGAAGAAACACACTTCTGTTGCAAATATGCATTAACAAATATATGCATATGAGTAATTCACATTTGTTAACATGTAACTTTGTTAACATGTAAATTTTGTTGAGGGAGAAAGCATCTAATTCATGAGGTGTCTCCCTAATATTAGGAAACTGAGTTGTATGCAAATCTCAGTCAATGAGAGAAATTCATTTTAAAATCTGTATCAATGTGAACTTCTTTTTCACCTCTACCTTTTGCTTCATTCTTCCACCCTTGTCCAATGATATCTTCACTGTAGCATCAAGGCCCAATGGCCAGCTGTACTTTTATGCTGCAGTGATATCCCTCACACTAAAACCTCCAAAGACTTGACTTTCAAGTAGCTTTAAAATTCAAATCAGTTCTGACCACATTTAATCTCGACATGTTAGTTTAACACCAAGCCAAGCCAGACCTTTTAATGTTCAGTGGCCATGATATAAAATTCTTCACCGGGTTGCACCAATAAATTCAGTGCAGTGTAATTCTCTGCAGTCACGGTGTCGGTCATGAAATTAAGGAACAGTGTAGAGTGTAGATTCTCTAAACATTAATATCCTTCTCCTCCATCCCCATTATCCAAATGTTCAATAGGCAAGGGGTCCACTTTGGATCTAGATAGCTAGAGAGTCACTATTTGGTACATCTAATGCAGAAGCACCTGTAAATATTTGTTCATCACTTGGTCTGGCCATTTAAAATAACCATCTTATGTCCTCTGTAAGTCCAGTTTTTATTATCTCAGTAGGAATGTATTCCTCCTTTATACTGTCTTTATCTTCACATTTAATAAAGTGTGCCTGGATGACATGAAAAAGTTGTAAAACACTTTCAAATAACACATTTCTTATTTAGGGATAACTATTAGAGTTGCTGATATTTTAATTTATATTCTCCTAGAATGAATGCATCAACTTTCAAAATAAACTCCCAAGGGAAATATTTCTTCCCATTTGCATGTTGGATATCAGGCAAGCAGTTGAGACAGTTCTATTTCAGTGGGGTTTCTTAGGGCCCTTCTACACAGCCCTATATTCCAGAATATCAAGGCAGAAAATCCCACATTGTCTGAGTGTAGGCTCAGATAACCCAGTTCAAAGCAGATATTATGGGATTTTCTGCCTCGATAATCTAGGATATAGGGCTGTGTGGATGGGCCCTCAGAGTATTGCTTTGGATGAGTGACTTCCTGCTCCTGCCACTTTATTTGGTGAAGATAAAAGAACAGAGTAAATCCACCATGGTGTAGTGGTTTGAGTGTTGGACTAAGATTTGTTGGATTTGAATCTTCGTTTGGCGGTGGAAACTCACTGGCTGGCCTTGGGGAAGTCATGGCTTCAGCCTCAGAGGAGGGTGAAGGCAAACCTCTCCAAACAAAATTTTCCCAGAAAGTCCTATGGTGGGTTTGCTTTAGGGTAGGAACTCGTTGAAGACACACAACAAGGAAGGACAACTGGTGCCATGCTTATTATTATCTTTTTGAGTTATGTTATGGAACAACTGTACTTCAATGTACAATGGTAAGAGAGAGGTCTATCATTGGAATGCCCAATGTATTTTTATTTTATAAAAAATACCATTGAGGATATTTGGGTTTCTGCTTCAGGAAGCATGCGGAGATCTCTAGAACTCCTGAGATGCCGCCAAAGCGGAGTGAAGGTCTCGCAAGATGAACAGCTTCCAGGAGGAAGAGCAGAAGCCACGTTGGTTTCAGTTGTAGCAGAGCACCTCTCTCTCTCCGGGTTGGTAAGCTGTGCTTAAGTCAGAGGAGATTGATTTGAATGTCATGGCACACTATACCTGTATCACCTGCTGCATGACTTTCAAGGATGCCTTGGCCCAGCATGCGCATTACCAGACCGACTGGCACAGGTAGAATCATAGAATCAGAATCAAAGAGTTGGAAAAGACCTCATGGGCCATCCAGTCCAACCCCCTGCCAAGAAGCAGGAATATTGC
>NW_026844811.1:6417587-6432901 GCF_025583915.1 Anolis sagrei ordinatus
CACAGGTCCGCAGTCTGGGAGTCCTCTTGGATTCAACGCTTACGCTTGAGGCTCAGGCGTCGGCGGTGTCTGGGAAGGCTTTCGCACAATTGAGACTCGTGCACCAACTGCGACCTTACCTTGCAAAGGTTGATTTGGCCGGGGTGGTCCATGCCTTGGTCACCTCTAGATTGGACTACTGTCATGCGCTCTACGTGGGGCTGCCCTTGAAAATGGCTCGGAAATTCCAGCTGGTCCAACGGTCGGCGGCCAGGATGTTACAGAGAGAGGTCAACCCTCCTGTTCAAGGAGCTCCATTGGCTGCCATTCATTGTCCGGTTCAATTCAAGGTGCAGGTGCTTACCTACAAAGCCCTGAACGGTTTGGGACCTGCCTACCTGCGTGACCGCATCTCCATTTACGAACCCACCCGCTCCCTCCGTTCATCCGGAGAGGCCCTGCTCGCGATCCCACCTGTGTCGCAGGCTCGTTTGGTGGGGACGAGGGACAGGACCTTCTCTGTGGTGGCCCCCCAACTCTGGAACACCCTCCCCAAGGATATTAGACAGGCCCCTACATTGGCAGTCTTTAGGAAGAACTTGAAGACCTGGCTTCATTGGCCCGGCCCTGGTTTTATTGTGTAATAGTGTAATGTTTTGTTATTGCTTAATTCAACCCACCCATGACGCCGTCGCCTTCTTCCTTCCCATTCACTCATCCTTCTTCACTCATAGTCCATTCATTCACTCATCAATACTCACCATCCTTCTTTACTCCTATAGTCAATTCATTCACTCATCCTTCTTTACTCATAGTCCATTCATTCACTCATCAATACTCACCATCCTTCTTCATCCATAGTCCATTCATTCACTCATTCATACTTACTATCCTTCCTTACTCCTAATCCATCCATTCATTCATTCACTCGTTCACACTTACTATCTTCACTCCTAACCCATCCATTCACTCATTCATACTCACCATCCTTTTTCATCTATAGTCAATTCATTTACTCATTCATACTCACCATCCTTCTTCACTTACTCCATTCATTCACTCGTTCATACTCATCATCCTTCACTCCTAATCCATTCATTCACTCATTCATACTCACATCCTGCATGTACTCCCTATAGTCAATGCATTCCTCATACCTTTCTGCACTCATAGTCACTGCAATTCACTCATATACGTACGATTCCGGTGCTTTACGACCGAATTCCATCCCAAAAAGTTGTGTGGGTGGTCCCAAAAAAAATGCGTGCATTCATTTCATACGACGATTGGAAGCTTCTCACTCCGTAATCCAGGCATTCAATCGGTCCTATCACCATTCCTTTTCACCGCTCTATAGTCAATTATTGACTGCATGCCAGCACTTGCAACCATCCGGTCTTCCACTCAGACGCAATTGCATTCACTCGTCATTAATCACCATCTTGTCACTTCTATACTGCAATCATACTTCATTCATACTCACCATCCTTCTTCACTCATATCATTCACTCATACTCACCATCTTTCTTCACTCATAGTCCATTCATTCACTCGTTCATACTCATCATCCTTCTTCACTCCTCCTCCATTCATTCACTCATACTCACCATCTTTCTTCACTCATAGTCCATTCATTCACTCGTTCATACTCGTCATCCTTCTTCACTCCTCCTCCATTCATTCACTCATACTCACCATCTTTCTTCACTCATAGTCCATTCATTCACTCGTTCATACTCATCATCCTTCTTCACTCCTCCTCCATTCATTCACTCATACTCACCATCTTTCTTCACTCATAGTCCATTCATTCACTCGTCAATACTCACCATCCTTTTTCATGTATAGTCCATTCATTCACTCGTTCATACTCGTCATCCTTCTTCACTCCTCCTCCATTCATTCACTCATACTCACCATCTTTCTTCACTCATAGTCCATTCATTCACTCGTCAATACTCACCATCCTTTTTCATGTATAGTCCATTCATTCACTCGTTCATACTCGTCATCCTTCTTCACTCCTCCTCCATTCATTCACTCATACTCACCATCTTTCTTCACTCATAGTCCATTCATTCACTCACTCATACTCACCATCCTTTTCCATTTATAGTCCATTCATTCACTCGTTCATACTCGTCATCCTTCACTCCTAATCCATTCATTCACTCATTCATACTAGCACCTCAAGAGCACCCCTGGGCAACATCAACTCTACCGCGACTGCTTACTTTGCGTAATGGTTGAGCCGCCCCTGTGTAGAGCTTGTCGTTGTTGTACTTGGTTATTTACATGACCTGTCGTTCCGACTTGCTCGGCATTCACTCCGCATATATTCGATTACATCCATACTCGCCACCTTCTTCATTCAGGCGATCTTGGAAGGAGGCAGCAGGTGGTTGGGCCACACTTTTCGAAGACACAATCATACAACTTCATTCATTTCACCGTTACCTTCTTCCTTCCCAGGTCCCCACATCGGTTTGTTCCAAAGACTGTGGCGTCGGGGAGCAGAAAGTCCCGCAAGGCACCCACCGCTGTTGCTTCCATTGTGTGGCCTGTCTCCCGGGGACCTTCTTGAACCGAAGCCGTGAGTAAACGCGAGAAAACCCCGTCCGCCACATTTGGTGCATCGTAGTTTCCCGTAACGTGGAGGCTCTCCTTCTGAATTGTTTTCATCATCATGATACAATTTCACATTCCTGAATTTTGAATTTATTAATGGTTCTAAATGGTTCTAAAGTACTTACAAAACTAAAGTTCCGGTGGTGAAAACTAGGGGGCGCTGGTGCTTTGCTTCTACAGTGTTGCTAAAGTTCTGGTGGTGAAACTTTCAGAACTCTAACATTTATAATGAAATGGTGCTTTGCTTCTACAGTGTTGCTAAAGTTCTGGTGGTGAAAATTTAGTTCTGGTGGTGAAAATTTCAGAACTTTCGAAATTTCATTATGATTTCATTATTGGTGATTTCTATGACAGAACCTATTCGGAACTGCCATTTATAATGAAATGGTGCTTTGCTTCCTCAGTGTTGCTAAAGTTCTGGTGGTGAAAATTTCAGAACTCTAACAAAACTTTCGAAATGTCATTACTATTTCATTATTGGTGATTTCTATGACAGAACCTATTCGGAACTGCCATTTATAATGAAATGGTGCTTTGCTTCCTCAGTGTTGCTAAAGTTCTGGTGGTGAAAATTTCAGAACTCTAACAAAACTTTCGAAATGTCATTACTATTTCATTATTGGTGATTTGTTATGACAGAACCTATTCAGAACTGCCATTTATAATGAAATGGTGCTTTGTTTCTACAGTGTTGCTAAAGTTCTGGTGGTGAAAATTTCAGAACTCTAACAAAACTTTCGAAATGTCATTACTATTTCATTATTGGTGATTTGTTATGACAGAACCTATTCAGAACTGCCATTTATAATGAAATGGTGCTTTGTTTCTACAGTGTTGCTAAAGTTCTGGTGGTGAAAATTTCAGAACTCTAACAAAACTTTCGAAATGTCATTACTATTTCATTATTGGTGATTTGTTATGACAGAACCTATTCAGAACTGCCATTTATAATGAAATGGTGCTTTGTTTCTACAGTGTTGCTAAAGTTCTGGTGGTGAAAATTTCAGAACTCTAACAAAACTTTCGAAATGTCATTACTATTTCATTATTGGTGATTTGTTATGACAGAACCTATTCAGAACTGCCATTTATAATGAAATGGTGCTTTGTTTCTACAGTGTTGCTAAAGTTCTGGTGGTGAAAATTTCAGAACTCTAACAAAACTTTCGAAATTTCATTATGATTTCATTATTGGTGATTTCTACGACACAAGATGGGGATCCAACCTATCCTTTGAGCCAGAGATTGCTCCATTGCTTTCCATGCAAATCCTGCTTCCTCGCTGAACCTTTCTGCCGACGGATGGGTCAGCGGGAAACAGGTGTGTGTTTAGGACTGACCTGCGGTCGCACACCTGCATCCTCTGGGAGGAAAAGTCAGCCGGAACGAGAAAGTCGTCTTGCAAATATTATAACACAATATTATAATATACAGTCTTCCCTCACTTATCTCCGGTGTTATGCTCCAGGACCACCCGTGAAAAGTCAAAATCCGCAAAGTAGGAAGGCTATATTTATTTTAGTATTTATACTCGCGTTGCTGAGGCCAACCTGCCGTCCCTCTTTCTCTCCTTCCTTCCCTCTTTTTCTTTCCCTTCTTCTTTCTTCCTTCTCTACCTGTTTCTTTTCTCGCTTCCTTTGCTCTTTGGTTCCAACCTTCCTTGTCTCTTTCCTTCCTTCTCTCTTTCTTTCGTTCCTTCTCTCCTTCCTTCTCTATCCTTCTTTCTTTCCCTCTTTCTCCCCTCCTTGTCTTCTTCTTTCCTTCTCTACCCTCTTTCTTTCCTTCCTTCCCTCCTTTCTTCTTTCTTTCCTTCCTTCTCTTCTTCCCTTTCTTTTCCTCCTTCCCTTCTTTTTTTCCTTCCCTCCTTCTTCCCTTCTTCTTTCCCTCTTTATTTCTCTCCTTCTCTACCCTTCTTTCTCTCCTTCTTTCTCTCCTTCCCTCTTCTTTCCCTCTTTCTTTCTCTTTCTCTCCCTTCTTCTCTCCTTCCTTCTCTACCCTTCTTTCCTTCTTTCTCTCCTTCCCTCCTTCTTTCCCTTCTTCTTTCCCTCTTTCTCTTCCTCCTTCTCTTCTTCTTTCCTTCTCTACCCTTCTTTCTTTCCTTCCCTCCTTCTTTCCTTTCTTCTCTACCATTTTTTCTTACCTTCCTTCTCTCCTTCCCTCATTCTTTCCCTCCTTCTCTACCTTTCTTCCCTTCCTTCTCTCCTTCCCTCATCTTTCCCTTCTTCTTTCCCTCTTTCTCTCCCTCCTTCTCTCTTACCTTCCTTTTTTCCTTCCCTCTTCTTCCTTCCTTCTCTACCCTCATTTCTTTTCTTCATTCCCCTCCTTCCTTCTTCCATCCTTTCACTCTTCTCTCCTTCCTTCTTTCCCTCTTTCTCTCCTTCTCTAATTCTTTCCTTCTCTACCCTTCTTTCCTTCCTTCCTTCCCTCCTTTCTTCTCTATTCTTTCTTTCCTTCCTTCTCTCCTTCCCTCATTCTTTCCCTCCTTCTCTCCTTCCTTCTCTACCCTTCTTTCTTTCCTTCCTTCTCTCCATTCTTCTTTCTCTCCTCTCCGTCCTTCCTTCTCTACCCTTCTTGAGTTCTTTCCTTCTTTCTCTTCTTCCCTCCTTCTTTCCCTCTTTCTCTCCTGCCTTCCTTTTCTTTCTTTCTTTCTTTCTTTCTTTCCTTCTCTCCTTCCTTCTACTTTCCTCACACACTTACACACTCCTTGAATGTGTTGTTCATGTCATCCTCGGCTCCGGCTTTATCCACGGAGGCAGCCTCTCCAGACAGGGAAGCGCTCTTACGTCCATATTGAAAAACTGCGAAATATTGAGTCCGCGAAAAGTGAACCGCGAAGTCGCAGGGGACCACTGTATAAACCCTCCCCGCACACTTACACACTCTTTGAATGTGTTCTTCATGTCATGCTCGCTCCGTCTTTATCCGCAGAGGCATCCTCTCTGTACAGAGAAGCGCTTTTAAGTCCATATTGAAAAACCGCGAAAGAGGTGAGTCCGCGAAAAGCGAGCCGCGAAGTCGCGGGGGACCACCGTATAAACCCTCCCCGCACACTTACACACTCTTTGAATGTGTTGTTCATGTCCTCCTCGGCTCTGTCTTTATCCACAGAGGAAACCTCTCTGGACAGAGAAGCACTCTTAAGTCCATATTGAAAAACCGCGAAAAGTGAACCGCGAAGTCGTGGGGGACCACCGTATAAACCCTCCCCGCACACTGACACACTCTTTGAATGTGTTGTTCATGTCATTCTCGGCTCTGTCTTTATCCGCAGAGGAAACCTCTCCGGACAGAGAAGCACTCTTAAGTCCATATTGAAAAACCGCGAAACAGTGAGTCGCGAGGCACCACCGTATATGCTCTAACGAACCGCGAAGTCGCGAGGCACCACCGTATATGCTCTAACGAACCGCGAAGTCGCGAGGCACCACCGTATATGCTCTAACGAACCGCAAAGTCGCGAGGCACCACCGTATATGCTCTAACGAACCGCGAAGTCGCGAGGCACCACCGTATATGCTCTAACGAACCGCAAAGTCGCGAGGCACCACCGTATATGCTCTAACGAACCGCGAAGTCGCGAGGCACCACCGTATATGCTCTAACGAACCGCGAAGTCGCGAGGCACCACCGTATATGCTCTAACGAACCGCGAAGTCGCGAGGCACCACCGTATATGCTCTAACGAACCGCGAAGTCGCGAGGCACCACCGTATATGCTCTAACGAACCGCGAAGTCGCGAGGCACCACCGTATATGCTCTAACGAACCGCGAAGTCGCGAGGCACCACCGTATATGCTCTAACGAACCGCAAAGTCGCGAGGCACCACCGTATATGCTCTAACGAACCGCGAAGTCACGAGGCACCACCGTATATGCTCTAACGAACCGCGAAGTCACGAGGCAACACCGTATATGCTCTAACGAACCGCAAAGTCACGAGGCACCACCGTATATGCTCTAACGAACCGCGAAGTCGTGAGGCACCACTGTATATGCTCTAACGAACCGCGAAGTCGCGAGGCACCACCGTATATGCTCTAATCATATGTTTCTGCTCTCCCCATCCAGATCCCTACACGTGCCAGAAGTGCCGGAGGGAGGAGTGGTCCCCGTCCGGGAGTGAGTCGTGCTTGGCTCGTGAAATGGTGTTCCTGCCGTTCTCCGACCCCGTCTCTCTGGCCTTGCTGACCTCGACCTGCTTGCTCCTCTTCCTGCTGGCCTGCACGGCCGCCCTCTTTGTCTACCACTTGGGGACGCCGGTGGTGAGGTCGGCGGGGGGCCCGTTTTCCTTGGCCATGCTGGGTGCCCTGGCCGGGGCCACCCTCAGCCTCTACGGCCACTTCGGCCCACCGGGGAGCCTGGGCTGCTTGCTGCGGACACCACTGTACAGCATCAGCTTGAGCCTGTGCCTGTCCTGCATGCTGACCCGCTCCATCCAGATCGTCCTCATCTTCAAGGCCGCCGGGGGACTCTACGACATTTGGCGCCGGGTCAAGGGTCCCGTGGTTCTCGTCGTCACCCTCACCGGGCTACAGGGACTCATGGTCGTCATCTCCTTCGCCACCGAACATCCGCTCCCGCGCCGAGATTACAGCCTTTCGGCGACGTCGATCTTCCTTCTCTGCGGCTCGGAAGACTCGATCCCGATGGTGGTGGGACAGGTCTACAACTGTTTCCTGGGGGTCTCCTGCTTTGGCCTGAGCTACCTCGGCAAGGACCTGCCCAGCAGCTACTCAGAGGCCAAGTGCCTGACCTTCAGCGTCATGGTCTACTTTGCCTCCTCCATCTCATACGTCATCATCAGCAGCGTCTACCTGGGGAGGTACCTGAGCGCCATGTACGTGGCCTCCCTCTTGGTGGCCCTCGGAGGGATCTCTGCCGGATACTTTGGCCCCAAGGTCTTCCTCATCCTCTTCCGCCCTGAGCTCAACACCAACCAGCACTTCCAAATGTCCATCCAGAGCTACACCAAAAGGATCAACGCCGGAGACTGAGAGCATGAGTCTTTGGGGGCTACTTCATTCTCAAGATCTTGAGAATGAAGTAGCCCCCAAAGACTCAAGATCTTCTTCATCCTCAAGGTCTTCTTCATCATTAACGCCTTCCTTGTCTTCAAGGTCTTCCTCAAGTTTTTCTTCGTTCTCAAGGGTTTTCTCAATATCTTCTTCATCCTCAAGGTCTTCTTAGTCAAGATTTTCTTCATTCTCAGTCTTCCTCAAGGTCTTCCTCATCCTCAAGGTCTTACTCAAGGTCTTCCTTGTCCTCAATGTCTTCCTTCTCCTCAAGGTCTTCCTCAAGTTTTTCTTTGTTCTCAAGGGTTTTCTCAAGATCTTCCTCATCCTCAAGGTCTTCTTAGTCAAGATTTTCTTCATCCTCAGTCTTCCTCAAGGTCTTCCTCATCCACAAGGTGTTCCTCAAGGTCTTCCTCATCCTCAATGTCTTTCTTCTCCTCAAGGTCTCCCTCAAGGTTTTTTCATCCTCAAGACCTTCCTCATCCTCAAGGTCTTCCTCATCCTCAATGTCTTTCTTCTCCTCAAGGTCTTCCTCAAGGTTTTCTTCATCCTCAAGACCCTCATCCTCAAGGCCTTCCTCAACGCCTTCTTCAACCTCAAGGTCTTCCTCAAGTCCTTCATCCTCAACATCTTCTTCATCCTTAAGGCTTCCTCAAAGCATTCCTCATCCTCAAGATCTTCCTCAAGTTCTTCTTCATCTTCAAGACCTTCCTTTTCCTCAAGGTCTTTGTCCTCAAGGCCTTCTTTGTCCAGAAAGTCTTTTTCAAGGCCTTCCTCAAGGTCTTCTTCGTCCTCAAAGTATTTCTCAAAGCATTCTTTGTCCTCAAGGTCTTCTTCACAGTCTTCTTCCTCATCCTCAATGTCTTTCTTCTCTTCAAGATCTTCCTCAAGGTTTGCTTTGTCTTCAAGATCTTCCTTAAGGTTTTCTTCATCCACAAAGCCTGCTTTATCATGTTCTTCTTCATCCTCAAGGCCTTCTTCATCCTCAAGGCCTTCCTCAATGTCTTCCTCATCCTCAAGGTCTTCCTCAAGGTCTTTTTCATCCTCATAGCCTTTGTCATCAAGGTTTTTCTCAAAGCATTCTTCATCGTGAAGGTCTTCCTTAAAGATTTCTTAGAACTCAAGGTCTTCCTCAAGTTCTTCTTCATCCTGAAGGTCTTCCTCAAGTTTTTCACCCTCAGGATCTTCTTAATCCTCAAAGCTTTCCTCAAAGCCTCCCTTCTTCATCCTCAAGTTTTTCTTGGTCCTCAAGGTCTTCTTCATCCTCAAGGCCTTCCTCAATGTCTTCCTCATCCTCAAAGTCTTCACCCTCAAGGTCTTCCTCATCCTCATAGTCTTCCTCAAGGTCTTTTTCATCCTCAAAGCCTTTGTCATCTTCAAGGTTTTTCTCAAAGCATTCTTCATCATGAAGGTCTTCCTCAAAGATTTCTTAGACCTCAAGGTCTTCCTCAAGTTCTTCTTCATCTTGAAGGTCTTCCTCATATTCTTTACCCTCAAGATCTTCTTAATCCTCAATGCTTTCTTCAAAGCCTCCCTCCTCCTCAAGGTCTTCCTCAAGTTCTTCTTCATCCTGAAGGTCTTCCTCAAGTTCTTCACCCTCAGGATCTTCTTAATCCTCAAACCCTTCCTCAAAGCCTCCTTCCTCCTCAAGGTCTTCCTCAAGTTCTTCTTCATCCTGAAGATCTTCCTCAAGTTCTTTACCCTCAGGATCTTCTTAATCCTCAAACCCTTCCTCAAAGCCTCCCTCCTTCTCAAGGTCTTCCTCAAGTTCTTCACCCTCAGGATCTTCTTAATCCTCAATCCTTTCCTCAAAGCCTCCCTCCTCCTCAAGGTCTTCCTCAAGTTCTTCTCCATCCTGAAGGTCTTCCTCAAGTTCTTCTTCATCCTGAAGGTCTTCCTCAAGTTCTTCACCCTCAGGATCTCCTTAATCCTCAATGCTTTCCTCAAAGCCTCCCTCCTCCTCAAGGTATTCCTCAAGTTCTTATTCATCCTGAAGGTCTTCCTCAAATTCTTCTTCACCCTGAAGGTCTTCCTCAAGTTCTTCACCCTCAAGATCTTCTTAATACTCAAAACTTTCCTCAAAACCTCCCTCCTCCTCAAGGTCTTCCTCAAGTTCTTCTTCATCCTGAAGGTCTTCCTCAAATTCTTCTTCATCCTGAAGGTCTTCCTCAAGTTCTTCACCCTCAGGATCTTCTTAATCCTCAAACCCTTCCTCAAAGCCTCCTTCCTCCTCAAGGTCTTCCTCAAGTTCTTCTTCATCCTGAAGGTCTTCCTCATATTCTTTACCCTCAGGATCTTCTTAATCCTCAAAACCTTCCTCAAACCCTCCCTCTTCCTCAAGGTCTTCCTCAAGTTCTTCTTCATCCTGAAGGTCTTCCTCAAGTTCTTCTTCATCCTGAAGGTCTTCCTCAAGTTCTTCACCCTCAAGAGAACTTCTTAATCCTCAAAGCTTTCCTCAAAACCTCCCTCCTCCTCAAAATCTTCAAGTTCTTCATCCTGAAGGTCTTCCTCAAGTTCTTCACCCTCAGGATCTTCTTAATCCTCAAAACCTTCCTCAAACCCTCCCTCCTCCTCAAGGTCTTCCTCAAGTTCTTCTTCATCCTGAAGGTCTTCCTCAAGTTCTTCTTCATCCTGAAGGTCTTCCTCAAGTTCTTCACCCTCAAAGAACTTCTTAATCCTCAAAGCTTTCCTCAAAACCTCCCTCCTCCTCAAAATCTTCAAGTTCTTCATCCTGAAGGTCTTCCTCAAGTTCTTCACCCTCAGGATCTTCTTAATCCTCAAAACCTTCCTCAAACCCTCCCTCCTCCTCAAGGTCTTCCTCAAGTTCTTCTTCATCTTGAAGGTCTTCCTCAAGTTCTTCACCCCCAGGATCTTCTTAATCCTCAAACCCTTCCTCAAAGCTTCCCTCCTCCTCAAGGTCTTCCCCAAGTTCTTTTTCATCCTGAAGATCTTCCTCAAGTTCTTCACCCTCAAGATCTTCTTAGTCCTCAATGCTTTCCTCAAAACCTCCCTCCTCCTCAAGGTCTTCCTCAAGTTCTTCTTCATCCTGAAGGTCTTCCTCAAGTTCTTCTTCATCCTGAAGGTCTTCCTCAAGTTCTTCACCCTCAAGATCTTCTTAGTCCTCAATGCTTTCCTCAAAACCTCCCTCCTCCTCAAGGTCTTCCTCAAGTTCTTCACCCTCAGGATCTTCTTAATCCTCAAACCCTTCCTCAAAACCTTCCTCCTCAAGGTCTTCCTCGAGTTCTTCATCCTCAAGTTCTTCTTGGTCCTCAAGGTCTTCCTCATCCTCCAGTTCGTCCTCAAAGCCTTCTTCATGCTCAAGGTCTTCCTCATCCTCAATATACTCTATCTACATATTGCTTACATATATCGTACTGATTTCCTTTGTTTATATATCTCTTGTAATAATTATATCCATTGCACGTGTTTAGATATATCTATATCTATATTCTATACTATTATCATGTTTGTTTACATACTCTTCTCACTATTAATAAATATTACCTATATACCCTATCTATATATTGCTTAAATATTGTTTATACTTCCATTGCATTTGCATATTAATATTTAATATGCAAATTAAATATTTAATTGTGTATCTCGGGAAGGCGGGACATAAAGTTCTTGATTGGCAGCTCATGGGCAAGGACATCCAAGCCTGAAAGGAAACCCCAAAGGCCATCCAGCCCAACCTCGATATGCCATTTGAGAAGACACCATCCGATCCCTCTTGACAGATGGCCATCCAGCCATAGATAGATAGAACTGGGAGAGATATGATAGATATATTACAGAATGATAGAGTTGGAAGGGAACCCCAAAGGCCTTCTAGTCCAACCCCGTTCTGCCAATCCGATCCCCGTTCTGCCAATCCGATCCCTCTTGACAGATGACCATCCAGCCATAGATAGATATAAACTGAGAGAGAGATATGATACATGTATCATAGAACCCCAGAATTGGAAGGGATACCCAAAGGCTATTATTATTATTATTATTATTATTATTATCCAACCCAACCCCATTCTGCCATTTAAGACACCATCCGATCCCTCTTGACAGATGGCCATCCAGCCATAGATAGATATAACTCAGAGAGATATGATAGACGTATTGCAGAATCTTAGAGTTAGAAGGGATCCCCAAAGGCCATTATTATTATTATTATTATTATTATTATTATTATTATCCAGCCCAACCCCATTCCGCCATTTAAGATACCATCCGATCCCTCTCGACAGATGGCCATCCAACCATAGATAGATATAACCGAGAGAGAGATGATACATGTATCATAGGGCCCCAGAATTGGAAGGGATCCCCAAAGGCTATTATTATTATTATTATTATTATTATTATCCAGCCCAACCCCATTCCGCCATTTAAGACACCATCCGATCCCTCTTGACAGATGGCCATCCAGCCATAGATAGATATAACTGAGATATATATGATAGACGTATTACAGAATCATAGAGTTGGAAGGGAACCCCAAAGGCTATTATTATTATTATTATTATTATTATTATTATTATTATTATCCAGCCCAACCCCATTCCGCCATTTAAGACACTATCCGATCCCTCTTGACAGATGGCCATCCAGCCATAGATAGATATAACTCAGAGAGATATGATAGACGTATTGCAGAATCTTAGAGTTAGAAGGGATCCCCAAAGGCCATTATTATTATTATTATTATTATTATTATTATTATTATTATTATCCAGCCCAACCCCATTCCGCCATTTAAGACACCATCCGATCCCTCTCGACAGATAGCCATCCAGCCATAGATAGATATAACTGAGAGAGATACGATACATGTATTACAGAATCAGAGTTGGAAGGGATCCCCAAAGGCCATCTAGTCCAACCCCATTCCGCCATTTAAGACACCATCCGATCCCTCTCGACAGATAGCCATCCAGCCATAGATAGATATAACTGAGAGAGATACGATACATGTATTACAGAATCAGAGTTGGAAGGGATCCCCAAAGGCCATCTAGTCCAACCCCGTTCTGCCATTTGAGAAGACACCATCCGATCCCTCTTGACAGATGGCTATCCAGCCATAGATAGATATGACTGAGATATATAGGATAGACGTATTACAGAATCATAGAGTTGGAAGGGAACCCCAAAGGTCATTATTATTATTATTATTATTATTATTATTATTATTATTATCCAGCCCAACCCCATTCCGCCATTTAAGACACCATCCGATCCCTCTTGAAAGATGGCCATCCAGCCATAGATAGATAGAACTGTGATATATAGGATAGACGTATTACAGAATCATAGAGTTAGAAGGGAACCCCAAAGGCCATCCAACTCAACCCCGTTACAATCCAATCCCTCTTGACAGATGGCCATCCAGCCATAGATAGATATAATTGAGAGAGATATGATACATGTATCATAGGACCCCAGAATTGGAAGGGACCCCCCAAAGGCCATCTAGCTCAACCCCGTTCTGCCATTTGAGAAGACACCATCTAATCCCTCTTGACAGATGGCCATCCAGTCATAGATCGAACTGAGAGAGATATGATAGATTATCATAGAATCCTAGTTGGAAGGGGCCCACAAAGGCCATCCAGCCCAACCCCATTCTGCCATTTAAGAGGACACCATTAAAGCCCTCCTGACAGATGGCCATTCATCCATAGATAGATATAACTGAGAGAGATATGATACATGTATCATGGGACCCCAGAATTGGAAGGGACCCCCCAAAGGCCATCCAGGCCAACTCCGTTCTGCCATTTAAGACACCATTCGATCCCTCCTGACAGATAGCTGTCCAGCCTCCAATATACAAGACTTCATAGGAAGGAAACCTGTACAAATAAATACAAATAAATATGTACGAAAAAAAGACAATAGGGTTTGTATATAAAACGTCTCTATTTACAGGGTCACCCCGCTCTCCTTCGCCTTGGAAGGAACTCTTTTCTCTCTGCTTTCAATGGTTTTTGGGCTTTCGGGGAATGTCTTCTTCGGGGTTGCCGCCTGCAAAGGAAAATATAATATAATATCATTTTATAATATTATAAAAATATAATATTAATATAAAACTGCTTTGAGTCACCCCCTAGGGGTGAGAAAAGTGGTATATAAATGCTGTAAATAATGTAATATAATATAATATAATATAATATAATATAATATATTTGAGACCACATGTCTGTTTACAGATATGTGTTATTGCTATTATTATAATTATGAGAACTTGGTTGGCCATCTGTCAGGAGGGCTTGGATGGTGCCTTTCAAACTGTCAGAAAAGGGTTGGACTAGATGGCCTTTGGGGAACCTCATTCAACTCTAGGATTAGGATTCTATATAGTCTAACTTCTTCATAAGACTACTAATATCTAAGAGGTTGGATGGCCATCTGTCAGGAGGGCTTGGATGGTGCCTTCCTGACTGGCAGGAAAGGGTTGGACTAGACGGCCTTCGGGAATCCCTTCCAATTCTAGGATTCTATTATTCTAACTTCTCCATCAAACTACTACCTATTATCCTGCATTATTATTATTATTATTATTATTATTATTATTTATTATATAATATAAATAATAATAATGTGTTATAATAATATAAATAATAATATTGTGTTTATGTTCTATGAAGAGTATTATTATATTGTATTATTATTATTATTATTAATAATAATAATAATATAAATAATAATATTGTGTTTATGGTCTATGAAGAGTATTATTATATTGTATTATTATTATTATTATTATTATTATTATTATTATATCGGAAGTTGGCAATATCTATACAAAAATCTAGGCATATTATTATTATTATTATTATTATTATTATATAATATAATTATATTAATAATATAATATATTTTATTATATTATATATATATATTATTAAGAATAATATAATATTATATCATATTATATAATAATATATTGTATTTTAGTATTATTTATTATAATTAATATAATATTAATAATAATATATAATTATTATATTCTTCAAAATGCCTTGGCTTTGGCTTCGGAGACAGAAGGAAGGAGGGAAGTAAGAAGAGTGGATTACAGTATTATGATTGTTTGTACCCCACTTTTTCTATTTAATAAAAGATACCCAGCTATTATTATTATTATTATTATTATTATTATTATTATTATTATTATTATTATTATAATACTATATTTATACCTATTATTCTAACTTCTCCATCAAACTACTACCTATTATCCTGCATTATTATTATTATTATTATTATTATTATTATTAATAATAATAATATAAATAATAATAATGTGTTTATGTTCTATGAAGAGTATTATTATATTGTATTATTATTATTATTATTATTAATAATAATAATATAAATAATAATAATGTGTTTATGTTCTATGAAGAGTATTATTATATTGTATTATTATTATTATTATTATTATTATTAATAATAATAATATAAATAATAATAATGTGTTTATGTTCTATGAAGAGTATTATTATATTGTATTATTATTATTATTATTATTATATAATAATAATAATATAAATAATAATATTGTGTTTATGTTCTATGAAGAGTATTATTATATTGTATTATTATTATTATTATTAATAATAATAATAATATAAATAATAATATTGTGTTTATGGTCTATGAAGAGTATTATTATATTGTATTATTATTATTAT
>NW_026844811.1:6433356-6465891 GCF_025583915.1 Anolis sagrei ordinatus
AAGGAGTGACCATCACTCGAAAAATTATTATTATTAATAATAATATAAATAATAATAATGTGTTTATGGTCTATGAAGAGTATTATTATTTTGTTTTATTATTATTATAAAACAATGTAATAATACTCTTCATAGACCATAAACACATTATTATTATTTATATTATTATTATTATTATTATTATTATTATTAATAGTAATATAAATAATAATATTGTGTTTATGGTATATGAAGAGTCCCAGATCCCTTCACTGAAAGGAATTAATTGAGACTATGCAATATAATGGCTTCCTTAGACACTCTATTCCAATGGAGGCAGCCTAGAGTGGCATTGGCCTCTTTCGCTGCAGCATCACACTGTCGCCATGTTCAGCTTGGGATCGATCACAACTCCCAATAATGTGCCTCGCTTCCAGTGTTTGCATTACGGCATTTACGGGGCAAGGATTGCAATATTTTTCTTGACGGCCTACCTTGTGATGATGCTTCAGGGTCCGGTTCAGCCGACGCTCTTGGATCAGCTGCAGCCTCGTCCGCTCTAGGGCTTCTTTCAGCAGGGCCTTCTCCTCCTTCTCCTGATAGATCCGGTCCCCCAATTTGGCAATTTCGGACTGGCAGGCTCTCAGCGTCTGATGATTGGCCCTGCGGGATTGGGAAAGGAAGAGAGCAGAAGTGGGCGATATCTATATATATAAAAATGTTCTGGGCGTCGTGAGTGCCTTAAAAACAAAAGAACCAATGAACGAAATCACATCAAATTTGGCAACAGAATGTCTCACAACGCAAGGAGTGACCAGCACTCAAAAAATTAGGATTTTGTCATTTGGGAGTTGTAGTTGCTGAGATTTATATCTATATAATATTAATAATAATATTACTGGGTTCAATCATCACAACAAGCGGGACTTCCTGCAGCACATCTTTAATAATAATAATAATCATCATCATAATAATTATAATAATGCAATGTCGTTTCCTAATGGTTTCTCTATCATCACAACATGCGGGACATCCTGCAGCACATTTTTAATAATAATAGTAATAATAATAATCTATATATATATAAATGTTCTGTGCGTCATGAGTACCTTAAAAACAAAAGAACCAATGAACAAAATCACACCAAATTTGGCAACAAAATGTTTCACAACACAAGGAGTGACCATCACTCAAAAATTGATGATTTTGTCATTTGGGAGTTGTAGTTGCTGGGATTTATAGTTCAACTACAATCAATATTGATCTATCTATATATATAAAAATGCTCTGGGCATCGCGAGTGCCTTAAAAACAAAAGAACCAATGAATGAAATCACACCAAATTTGGCAACAAAACGTCTCACAACACAAGGAGTGACCATCACTCAAAAATTAGGATTTTGTCATTTGGGAGTTGTAGTTGCTGGGATTTATAGTTCACCTACAATCAAAGAGCATTCTGAACTCAACCAACGATGGAATTGAACCAAACTTGGCACACAGTTCTCCTATGACCAACAGAAAATACTGGAAGGGTTTGGTGGTTTTGGAGTTGTAGTTCACCTACATCCAGAAATCACTGTGGACTCAAACAATGATGGATCTAGACCAAACTTGGCACAAATACCCCGTATGCTCAAATATGTACACAGATGGAGTTTAGGGGAAATAGGCGATTTCTGTCTTTTATGATCGGGCATCAAGCATTCTGCTTTAGCGTTTTGCCTTTTGAATTGACTACTGCCCCGCGTGTTTTTACTAAATTGCCCAAATGTGGAGTTTGGGGAAAATAGACTCTTGACATTTGGGAGTTGTAGTTGCTGGGATTTATATATATATAAATGCTCCGGGCATCGTGAGTGCCTTAAAAACAAAAGAACCAATGAACCAAATCATACCAAATTTGCCAACAAAATGTTTCACAACACAAGGAGTGACCATCACTCAAAAAATTAGGATTTTGTCATTTGGGAGTTGTAGTTGCTGGGATTTATATCTATATATATAAAAATGCTCCGGGCGTCATGAGTACCTTGAAAACAAAAGAACCAATGATTGAAATCACACCAAATTTGGCAACAGAATGTCTCACAATGCAAGGAGTGACCAGCACTCAAAAAATTATGATTTTTTCATTTGGGAGTTGTAGTTGCTGGGATTTATAGTTCACCTACAATCAAAGAGCATTCTGAACCACACCAATGATGGAATTGAACCAAATTTGGCACACAGAATTTCCACGCCCAACAGAAAACGCTAGATGGGTTTGGTGGGCATTGACCTTGAGTTTTAGAGTTGTAGTTCACCTACATACAGAGAGCACTGTGGACTCAAACAATGATGGATCTGGACCAAACTTGGCACAAGCACTCAATACACCCAAATATGAACACAGATGGAGTTTGGGGAAAATAGACCTTGACATTTGGGAGTTGTAGTCACTGGGATTTATAGTTCACCTACAATCAAAGAGCATTCTGAACCCCACCAATGACAGAATTGGGGCAGACTTCTCACACAGAACCCCCATGACCAACAGAAAATACTCAAGGTCATTGAGTCCAACTCCCTTCACCAGAGCAAGAAAAAGTAAGAGAAGAAAAAGGAAGGAAGGAAGGAGTGATGGAGGGCAAGGGAGGGAGGGAAGGAAGGAAGGAAGGAAAGAAAGAAAGAAGGAAAGGAAGGAAGGAGGGAAGGAAGGAAGGAGTGAGGGAGGGAAGGAAGGAGTGAGGGACGGAAAGAAGGAAGGAAGGAGGGAGGGAAGGAAGGAAGAAAGGAGTGAGGGAGGGAAGGAAGGAAGGAGGAGGAGGAAGGAAGGAAGGAGAGAGAGAGGAAGGAAGGAAGGAAGGAAGGAAGGAAGGAAGGAAGGAAGGAAGGAAGGAATGAAGGAAGGAAGGAAGGAAGGAAGGAAGGAAGGAAGGAAGGAAGGAAGGAAGGAAGGAGAAGTTATGCCATGCAGACATTGTGAGGAAGGCTTCCTCAGAGCTGGAGAAGGAAGGAAGGAAGAAGGAAAAGAAGGAAGAAAGAAAGAAATAGAAAAATGGCAAGAGAAGGAAGGAATGAAAGGGAAGGAGAGGGAGGAGGAGGGAAGGAAGGAAAGGAGGAAGGAAGGAAGGAGTAAGGAGGGAAGGAAGGAAGAAGGAAGGGAGAGAGAGGAGAAGGAGGAAGGAGGGAAGGAAGGATGAGGGAAGGAGGGAGGGGAAAGAAGGAAGGAAGGAAGAGGGAAGGAAGGAAGGAAGGAAGGAAGGAAGGAAGGAAGAGGGAAAGGAAGGGGGAGAAGAGGAAGAGGAAAGGGAGAAAGGAAGGAAGGGAAGAGGAAGGGAGGAAGAAAAGAAGGAAGGAAAAGGAAGAAAGAAAGAAAGAAAGAAATAGAAAAATGGAAGGAAGGAAGGAAGAAAGAGGATGGGAAGGAGGAGGAGGGAGGGAAAGAAGGAAGAAGAAGGAAGGAAGGAGGAGGAGGAAGGAGGGAAGGAAGGAAGGAAGGAGGAGAAGGAAGGAATGAGTGAGGAAGAAAAGAAGGAAAGAGTGAGGGAGGGAGGGAAGGAAAGGAGTGAGGGAGGGAAGGAAGGAAGGAAGAGGGAGGGGGAAGGAAGGAGGAGGGAGGAGGAAGGAAGGAGGGAAGGAAGGAAGGAAGGGAGGGAGGGAGGGAAGGAAGGAAGGAGGAAGGGGGGAAGGAGGAGGGAGGGAAGGGAAGGAAGGAAAAGGAAGGGGAGGGAAGAAGGAAGAGTGAGGGAGGGAAGGAAGGAGTGAGGGAGGAAGGAAGAAAAGAAGGAAAGAGTGAGGAGGGAGGGAAGGAAGGAAGAGAGTGAGGGAAAGAAGGAAGGGAAGGAAGGAAGAGGAGGGAGGGAAGGAAAGGAGGAAGGAAGGAAGGATGGAAGAGGAAAAAGATGTGAGGGGAGGGATGGAAAGAAAAAGAAGGGCTGAAAAAAGAGTTTCCTAGCAACCCTTTTCCTGCCACCTCCCTCCGGCCTGTCTACCTGAATTTCCCGACGTCCTTCTCGTACTCTTTCAGCAGCGACTCCTTCCTCTCCAGGCGGGTCTTCATCTGGCCGATCTTCCTGCAGAGGAGCTGGAGGTCCTTCTGCCGCAGAAGCTTAAGCTTCTCCCTTTCATCGTGCGGGAGGTGCATGACCGTCCTCGCCCCCGCCAGCTCCTTCACGTCCGCCAGATTGGCCAGATCCCGCATCACGTTGAGATACTGGAGGAGAAAGATTGGTTTGTCTCAGCCCCAAAGTTCTTGAACTGCCTTGCTTTTGGAGGAAGAAGAAAGGAGAGAAGAGTGGAGCTGCATAGACCTCCATATCGTAGTTCTTAAACAGCTTTGCCTTCGGAGGAAGGTGGAAGGAGAGAAGAGTGGAACTCATAGACCTCCATATCGTAGTTCTTAAACAGCTTTGCCTTTAGAGGAAGGTGGAAGGAGAGAAGAGTGGAGCTTCATAGACCTCCGTTTTATGGTTCTTAAATTGCCTTGCCTTCAGAGGAAGGAGGAAGGAGAGAAGAGTGGAGCTTCATAGACCTCAATTTTATGGTTCTTAAACTGCTTTGCCTTCAGAGGAAGGAGGAAGGAGGAAAGAGAGAAGAGTGGAGCTTCATAGACCTCCATTTTATGGTTCTTAAACTGCTTTGCCTTCAGAGGAAGGAGGAAGGAGGAAAGAGAGAAGAGTGGAGCTTCATAGACCTCCATTTTATGGTTCTTAAACTGCTTTGCCTTCAGAGGAAGGAGGAAGGAGGAAAGAGAGAAGAGTGGAGCTTCATAGACCTCCATTTTATGGTTCTTAAACTGCTTTGCCTTCAGAGGAAGAAGGAAGGAGGAAAGAGAGAAGAGTGGAGCTTCATAGACCTCCATTTTATGGTTCTTAAACTACTTTGCCTTCAGAGGAAGGAGGAAGGAGGAAAGAGAGAAGAGTGGAGCTTCATAGACCTCCATTTTATGGTTCTTAAACTGCTTTGCCTTCAGAGGAAGGAGGAAGGAGGAAAGAGAGAAGAGTGGAGCTTCATAGACCTCCATTTTATGGTTCTTAAACTGCTTTGCCTTCAGAGGAAGGAGGAAGGAGGAAAAAGAGAAGAGTGGAGCTTCATAGACCTCAATTTTATGGTTCTTAAACTGCTTTGCCTTCAGAGGAAGAAGGAAGGAGGAAAGAGAGAAGAGTGGAGCTTCATAGACCTCCATTTTATGGTTCTTAAACTGCTTTGCCTTCAGAGGAAGGAGGAAGGAGGAAAGAGAGAAGAGTGGAGCTTCATAGACCTCCATTTTATGGTTCTTAAACTGCCTTGCTTTCAGAGGAAGGAGAGAAGAGTGGAGCTTCAGAGACCTCCATTTCATAGTTCTTAAACTGCCTTGCTTTTGGAGAAAGAAGGAAGAAGAGAAGACTGGAGCTTCATTGACCTCCATTTTATGGTTTTTAAACTGCTTTGCCTTCAGAGGAAGGTGGAAGGAGAGAAGAGTGGAGCTTCAGAGACCTCCATTTAATAGTTCTTAAACTGCATTGTTTTGGGGGAAGGTGGAAGGAGAGAAGAGTGGACTTCAGAGACCTCCATCTTATGGTTCTTAAATTGCCTTGCCTTCAGAGGAAGGAGAGAAGAGTGGAGCTTCATAGACCTCCATTTTATAGCTCTTAAACTCCCTTGCATTTGGAAAAAGAAAGAAGGAGAGAAGAGTGGAGCTTCAGAAGCCTCCATTTAATAGTTCTTAAACTGCCTTGCTTTCAGAGGAAGGAGGGAAGAGTGGAGCTTCATAGACCTCCATTTTATGGTTCTTAAACTGCCTTGCCTTCAAAGGAAGGAGAGAAGAGTGGAGCTTCATAGACCTCTATTTCATAGTTCTTAAACTGTCTTGCTTTTGGAAGAAGAAGGAAGGAGAGAAGAGTGGAGCTTCAGAGCCTTCCATTTTATGGTTCTTAAACTGTCTGCCTTTTGGAGGAAGGAGAGAACAGTAGAGCTTCAGAGATCTACATTTCACAGTTCTTAAACTGCCTTGCTTTTGGAGAAAGAAGGAAGGAGAGAAGAGTGGAGTTTCAGAAACTTCCATTTAATAGTTCTTAAACTGCCTTGCCTTCAGAAGAAGGAGAGAAGAGTGGAGCTTCATAGACCTGTATGTCATAGTTCTTAAACTGCCTTGTTGTAGGAGAAAGAAGGAAGGAGAGAAGAGTGGAGCATCAAAAGCCTCCATTTTATAATTCTTAAATTCCCTTGCATTCTGAGAAAGAGGGAAGGAGAGAAGAGTGGAGCTTCAGAGACATCTGTTTCATAGTTCTTCAACTGTCTGGCTTTTGGAAGAATAAGAGAAAAATAGAGCTTCAGAGATCTACATTTAATAGTTCTTAAACTCCCTTGCATTTGGAGAAAGAAGGAAGGAGAGAAGAGTGGAGCTTCAGAAGCCTTCATTTTATAGTTCCTAAACTCCCTTGCAATTGGAGAAAGAAGGAAGGAGAGAAGAGTGGAGTTTCAGAAGCCTCAATTCTATGGCTCTTAAATTGCCTTGCCTTCAGAGGAAGGAGAGAAGAGTGGAGCTTCAGAAATCTCCATTTTATTATTCTGAAAACTACTTTGCCTTTGGAAGAAGAAGAGAAGAGTGGAGTTTCAAAGACCTCTATGTCATAGTTCTTAAACTGCCTTGCTGTAGGAGGAAGGAGAGAAGAGTGGAGTTTCAGAAGCCTCCATTATATAGTTCTTAAAATCCCTTGCATTCGGAGAAAGAAGGAAGGAGAGAAAAGTGGAGCTTCAGAAACCTCCATGTTATAGTTCTTAAGCCCTCTTGCATTCGGAGAAAGAAGGGAGGAGAGAAGAGTAGAGTTTCAGAAACCTCTGTTTCATAGTTCTTAAACTTTCTGGCTTTTGGAGGAAGGAGAGAAGAGTGGAGTTTCAGATATCTACGTTTTATACTTCTTAAACTCCCTTGCCTTTGGAGAAAGAAGGAAGGAGAGAAGAGTGGAGCTTCAGAAACCTCCATTTTATCATTCTGAAAACTGCCTTGCCTTTGGAGGAAGAAGAGTGGAGCTTCAAAGACCTCTATGTCATAGTTCTTAAGCTGCCTTGCTATAGGAGGAAGGAGAGAAGAGTGGAGCTTCAAAGACCTCTATGTCATAGTTCTTAAGCTGCCTTGCTGTAGGACGAAGGAGAGAAGAGTGGAGCTTTAGAAGCATCCATTATTTAGTTTTTGAACTGCTTTGCCTTTGGAGAAAGAAAGAAGGAGAGAAGAGTGGAGCTTCAGGGATTTCTCCTTCCTTTTCATACCATGTTCTCACTCAGGTCCAGCGCATCAGCCATTTCCAGCCTTGCCGTCCGCTCAATGGTTACGTTAGGGTCTACTCGGCTTTGCAGCTGAAAGAAGCAAATCAAACGGAGGATTGAAGAAAGAAGAAAAGCAAGGGAAGAGGAAAAAGGGAAGGGGGAAAAGTATGGTGGGATGGAAGGAAAGAAAAAAGAAAGAAAGAAACAACACAGAGAGATCAAGAAACAGCAAAGATAAAGGAAGGGAAGGAAGAAGGAACCAATAGAAAAGAGAGAGAAAGAAGGAAGAAAGGAAGGAAGGAAGGGAGGGAGGGAAGGGAGGGATAGAGAAAAGAAAGAAGAAAAGCAAGGGAAGAAGAAGAAAGGAAGCGGGAAAAGTATGGGGGATGGAAGGAAAGAAAAAAGAAAGAAAGAAACAACACAGAGAGATCAAGAAACAGCAAAGATAAAGGAAGGGAAGGATGAAGGAACTAATAGAAAAGAGAGAAAAGGAAGGAAGGAAGAAAGGGATAGAAAAAAGAAAGAAGAAAAGCAAGGGAAGAAAAAAGGGAAGGAGAAAAAGTATGGGGGGATGGAAGGAAAGAAAAAAGAAAGAAAGAAAGAAAGAAACAACACAGAGAGATCAAGAAACAGCAAAGATAAAGGAAGGGAAGGAAGAAGGAACCAATAGAAAAGAGAGAGAAAGAAGGAAGAAAGGAAGGAAGGAAGGGAGGGAGGGAAGGGAGGGATAGAGAAAAGAAAGAAGAAAAGCAAGGGAAGAAGAAGAAAGGAAGCGGGAAAAGTATGGGGGATGGAAGGAAAGAAAAAAGAAAGAAGGAAAGAGAAAGAAAAAAAGAGAAATGAAGGGAAGGAAAAAGGAACAAATGGAAAAGAGAGAAAAAGAGAGAAAAAGAAGGGAAGGAAGAGAGGAAGGGAGGGAGAGAGGGAAGGAAGAGAGAGATAGAAAAAAGAAAGAAGAAAAGCAAGGAAGAAGAAAAGAAAGGGAAAGAGGGGGGTGGAAGGAAAGAAAGAAAAAGAAAGAAGGAAAGTGAAAGAAAAAAGAGAAAGGAAGGGAAGGGAGGGAAGGAAGAAGGAAAGAAGAAAGGGAGGGAGGGAAGAGAGGGATAGAAAAAAAGAAAGAAGAAAAACAAGGGAAGAAGAAAAATGAAAGGGGAAAAAGTATGGGGGGATTGTAGGAAAGAAAAAAAGAAAGAAGGGAAGTGAAAGAAAAAAGAGAAGGGAACGGAAGGGAAGAAAGAAAGAAAGAAAGAAAGAAAGAAAGAAAGAAAGAAAGAAAGAAGAGAGATCAAGAAAGAGCAAAGATAAAGGAAGGGAAGGAAGAAGAAACAAATGAAAAAGAGAGGAAAAAAGAGAAGGAAACAAAGAAGGAAGGGAGGTAAGAGTGGGATAGAAAGAAGAAAGAAGAAAAGCAAGGGAAGAAGAAAAGGAGAAGGGGGAAAAGTATGGGGGGATGGAAGGAAAGAAAAAAGAAAGAAAGAAAGAAAGAACACAGAGAGATCAAGAAACAGCAAAGATAAAGGAAGGGAAGGAAGAAGGAACCAATGGAAAAGAGAGAAAAAGAAGAGAAGGAAGGAAGGGAGAGAGGGAGGGAAGAGAGGGATAGAGAAAAGAAAGAAGAAAAGCAAGGGAAGAAGAAGAAGGGAAGCAGGAAAAGTATGGGGGGATGGAAGGAAAGAAAAAAGAAAGAAGGGAAGAGAAAGAAAAAAGAGAAAGGAAAGAAAGAAAGAACAAAGAGAGATCAAGAAACAGCAAAGATAAAGGAAGGGAAGGAAGAAGGAACAAATGGAAAAGAGAAAAAAGAAGAGAAGGAAAGGAAGAAGGAAGGAAGAAAGGCATAGAAAAAAGAAAGAAGAAAAGCAAGGGAAGGAAAAAAGGGAAGGGGAAAAAGTATGGAGGATGGAAGGAAAGAAAAAAAGGAAAAAGGGAAGAGAAAGAAAAAAGAAAGGAAGGCAGGGGAAGGGAAGGGAAGAAGGAGGAAGAAGGAAGAAAGAAAGAAAGAAGAAAGAAAGAAAGAAAGAAAGAAAGAAAGAAGAGAGATCAAGAAACAGCAAAGATAAAGGAAGGGAAGGAAGAAGGAACAAATGGAAAAGAGAGAAAAAGAAGAGAAGGAAAGAAGGAAGGAAGGAAGGGAGAGAGGGAGGGAAGAGAGGGAGGGAAGAGAGGGATAAAGAAGAAAAGCAAGGGAAGAAGAAAAAGGGAAGGGGGAAAAGTATGGGGGGATGGAAGGGGAAAAAAGAAAGAAGGGGAGAGAAAGAAAGGAAGGGAAGAAAGAAAGAACAAATGGAAAAGAGAAAAAAAAGAAGAGAATGAAGAAAGGAAGGGAGGGAGGGAAGGGAAAGAGCGACTGAAAGAAGAAAGAAGAAAAGCAAGGGAAGAAGAAAAGGAGAAGGGAAAAAGTATGGGGGGATGGAAGGAAAGAAAAAAGAAAGAAGAAAAGAGAAAGGAAAGGAAGAAAGAACAAAGTGAGAGAAAGTGAAGAGAAAGAAACAAAGAAGGAAGGGAGGGAAGAGAGAAAAAGAAAGGAAAAGAAAAAAGAAGAGGAGAGAAGCTATATAAGGGAAAGCAAGGGACGACGAGAAGAGAGAGAGAAAGCAAGATGGCATTGAGAGGTAGACTTCTTCATCAGAGCTGGAGAAGGGAGAAAGTAGGTGGGCAGAGGTTCCAAAGACACCTGGGAAACACACACACACACACACACACACACACACACACACACACATGTTAACTAATGAATAATAGGTAGATCACTTTGTTGGTGTCTGCGGTTGTCACCACACCCGTCCCTGGTTCTTTCTCTGTTTTCTGCTCTTTCTTCTCGGCAGAGATTTTCTTGCAGACGATCACAGCCTCCGGCTTCCTTTCTTCGGAATCTGCGAGAAGAACAAATTGCATGTTTCCTCCATAATGCAAATGGGATGGAGAGTTCCAACATAATGCGGAAAGTCCGAGACGAACATTTGGAGAGATAGAAATTGGAGGAGCTAAATCCAGGGAATAATAATAGTAATAATAATAATAATAATAATAATAATAATAATAATAATAATAATAACAACAAAAACAATAATAAAATTGTCAGGATTTATTTAGTTACTAGCTTGGAGACTCGGCGCTGCCCCGGTTATTACAGAAAGTGGGTAATGGCGGTTCTGTATGCCAAGTTTGGTCATTATTGGTCATTGGATGATGGTTGCATTGTTTTCAGGAAGTGAGTGAAGGTACTTGAAGTCCCATCATCCATGGTCCACCCTTCTCCAAACAGCAGCAGGATATAGAGTGGGTCATGGGGGCTCTGTGTGCTAAGTTTGGTATTGATCAGTCATTGGCTCAGGGTCGCAGTGGTTTCAGTAAGTGAGTAAAGGTACTACAAGTCCCATCATCCATGGTCAACCCTCCTCCAAAACAGCAGCAGCATGTAGAGTGGGTCATGGGGGCTCTGTGTGCCAAGTTTGGTCTTGATTGGTCATTAGATTAGGGTTGCAGCAATCTTGGGAAGGGAGTGGAGGTACTTGAAGTCCCATCATCCATGGTCTGTCCTCCTCTAAACTGCACCAGGATGTAGAGTGGGTCATTGTGAAGGTAAGTGAAGGTACTGTTAGTCCCATCATCCATGGTCAACCCTCCTCCAAACTGCACCAGGATGTTGAGTGCGTCATGGAGACTCAGTGTGCCAAGTTTGGTCTTTATCGGTAAGTTTTCTGCTTCCTTGGAGACTAGGACGCGGAACAATGGCTTCAAACTACAAGAGAGGAGATTCCATCTGAACATTAGGAAGAACTTCCTGACCGTGAGAGCCGTTCAGCAGTGGAACTCTCTGTGTGGTGGAGGCTCCTTCTTTGGAAGCTTTTAAGCAGAGGCTGGATGGCCATTTGTCAGGGGTGATTTGAATGCAATATTCCTGCTTCTTGGCAGGGGGTTGGACTGGATGGCCCAGGAGGTCTCTTCCAACTCTTTGATTCTATGATTCTATGATTCATTGGGGCTCCGTGTGCCAAGTTTGGTCTTGATTAGTCATTGACGAGTGTCTCAGTGGTCTCAGAAAGTGAATGAAGTTACTGCAAGTCCCATCATCCATCTCCAATTTTTTCCAAACGACACCAGGATGTAAAGTGGGTCACGAGAGGTCTATGTGCCAAGTTTGGTCTTGATCAGTAATTGGATGAGGTTTGCAGAGGTCTCAGAATGTAAGTGAAGGTACTGTTAGTCCCATCATCCATGGTCAACCCTCCTCCAAACTGCACCAGGATGTCGAGTGCGTCATGGAGACTCAGTGTGCCAAGTTTGGTCTTTATCGGTAATTGGATGAGGGTTGCAGTGGTCTCAAGAATTGAGCAAAGGTACTGCAAGTCCCATAATCCATGGTCCATCCCCAGCCAAACCACACCAGGACGTAAAGTGGGTCATGAGAGGTCTATGTGCCAAGTTTGGTCCTGATCAGTCATTGGATGAGGTTAACAGCGGTCTCAGAATGTGAGTGATGGTACTGCAAGTCCCATCATCCGTGGTCCATCCTCCTCCAAACTGCAGTAGGATGTCGAGTGGGTCTTGCAGGCTCTGTGTGCCAAGTTTGGTCTGTATTGGTAATTTTCTCTGGCCTTTTCCTTTCCTCTCTTTGTCATCTCGGAATCTTGGAATTGAGGCTGGCCAATCAGAGACCATATGCAAATTTCCTTCTCATGTTCCCGTTTCTGCCATGAACCCTCTTCTCCACCAGGGGCTCCTATTGAAGCTGGCCAATCAGAGACCATATGCAAATAGCACCACAGCGGCAGCCAATCAGAACGCTGGCACATACTCCTCCGCTCGCACCGCCACACGTCCGCCGCATACAAACTTTGACTTTTATTATATGTATAGATTGTTTTTTTAATGTGCTTCTATGTATTGCCAAGATGGATGCCACTGTGAATTGAAAATGCCATGCAGAAATGTTTATACTTTGAGGCTGTGATTAAGTGAACTTGAGAAAAGTAAGATAAGGTTTGTTCTTGCTGAGAACAGAAGGGAGTTGCCAGTCTCAGCAAGAGAAGATAAGCAGATGTGAAGAGGCTTTCGGTTTTGACTAGTTCCTGAATTGTAGCTCGCTGTAGAAAGACATGTTTGATGTATGTACTTAGTAAACTTGTGGTAGTTGTTAGGGGAAAAATAAAATAATAATCATAATATAAAAATCCTTACCTGAACGGCTCAAAGGAGATTTTGCAAATTAAGGGGGAAAGCCGCCAGATGGCATGGATCGATAGCGAGGTCAACATGACTGATCAAAGGTACATGCCGAATGTTTATTTTAGCCAAATGTTGACATATGAAGAAACCACCAAAAACTGGCAGCACACAGAAATCAATTAGGCTTGGGTAACTACAGAAAAATTTGGTTCTAAACTCGTTTCGTTTTTAGGGGGGCCCTTGCGTTTTGTTTTTTTAAAGAATTCCGAAATTTTCCTTTAAAAAAGTTCGAAATATACGAAATTTCGTAAAATTACGAATCGATTTGTTAATGGCGGACGCGATTGCGCAATATGCTAAAAAACCCTCCAAATGGGACAGGGGGAACTTCTGAAGCTTCCCTCTCCCTCTGTTGTTGACTGTTGGAGTGATAATTTATTTTTTATCACTGATAAAACAAACAACAACTATAAAACTTGCACCAGACATACGGAAATAATTACGAAACAATCACGAAACAATTTCGAAAACAATTTTGAAACAATTACGAAACAATTACGAAATAAATTGGAAAAATTGTTTCGATTTTTAATTACTCCTCACAGTAGTCCTGCATGGCTCAATATTGGATCGTAAGCTAATTTAAATACGAATTAATAACGAATTACGAAATTAACGAATGAAACCGCCCAAGCCTAAAATCAATATATATCGATCCAAGACTTAGAACATCTAAGGTCATATAGTGAGAGAGCGCCATCTCCAACTTTTTGATGTAAATAGCAGGTAATTTCAGAAACGTTTTATTTAAGCAAATTCCTGGGGAACTAAATTATTAACAGAGTAATTACGGCAGAATTGATGAGATTGCTTTGATCAACTCTTTATGTTAAAAACATATATAAAGTTATGATTCATTTAAGAGATCTAAGGGAATTGAAAAACCAATTGAACATGTCCCCTACTTGGGCAAAGTCCTGGAACGTGTGGTGGCCTCGCAACTCCAGGAGTTCCTGGTAGACACAAACTATCTAGATCCGGCACAGTCTGGCTTTAGGCCGGGACATGGTACCGAGACAGCCTTGGTCGCCTTAGTGGATGATCTGCGCCAGGAACTGGACAGGGGGAGTGTGTCCCTGTTGGTTCTACTGGACCTCTCTTCGGCCTTCGATACCGTCGACCACGGTATCCTTCTGGGACGCCTCACGGGGATGGACCTTAGGGGTACTGCATTGCAGTGGCTCCGGTCCTTCCTTGAGGGTCGCTCCCAGAAGGTGTCACTAGGGGACTCCTGCTCGACTCCTCGGCCATTGTACTGTGGGGTCCCACAGGGCTCAGTACTGTCCCCTATGTTGTTCAACATCTACATGAAGCCGTTGGGAGACATCATCCGGAGTTTCGGGGTACAGTGTCATCTGTACGCAGATGATGTCCAACTCTGTCACTCCTTCCCACCTGCTACTAAGGAGGCTGTCGAGGTCCTGAACCGGTGTCTGGCCGCTGTGACGGACTGGATGAGGGACAACAGATTGAAACTAAATCCAGACAAGACAGAGGTACTCCTGGTCAGTCGAAAGGCCGAACAGGGAACGGGATTACAGCCTGTGCTGGACGGGGTCACACTCCCCCTGAAGGCGCAGGTTCGCAGCTTGGGAGTGATCCTGGACTCATCGCTGAGTCTGGAACCCAGGTCTCGGCGGTGGTCAGGGGAGCTTTTGCACAATTAAAACTTGTGCGCCAGCTGCGCCCGTACCTTGGGAAGTCTGACTTGGCCACGGTGGTCCACGCTTTGGTTACATCCCGTTTAGACTACTGCAACGCTCTCTACGTGGGGTAGCCTCTGAAGACTGCCCGGAAGCTGCAGCAAGTAACGTGCGGCAGCCAGACTACTAACGGGTGCTGGGTACAGGGAGCACACCACTCCGCTGTTACGCCAGCTCCACTGGCTGCCAATTAGCTTCCGAGCACAATTCAAAGTGCTGGTGTTAACCTATAAAGCCCTAAACGACTCCGGCCCTGTTTACCTCTCCGAACGTATTCTCCCCTACGAACCATCAAGATTACTAAATCGTCTGGAGGGGCCCTGCTCTCGGTCCCACCGCCTCCAAGCGCGGCTGGTGGGGACGAGGGACAGGGCCTTCTCGGTGGTGGCCCCACGACTCTGGAACTCTCTCCCGCCAGAGGTTAGAACCGCCCCAACAATCCTGACATTCAGGAAACAGGTGAAGTCGTGGTTATGGAGACAGGCTTTCGAAGAATGAGACAATGATTTGGATGGAAGATGGTGTATATTCGATTTTAGTATGACGACTGACCACTGTAGTTTTAAATATATGTACTTTTTAATGTTTTATTGTAATGTGTATTTTGATATTTTACCGATTGTATGTGTTTTTACGGTTGGAAACCGGGCTGAGTCCCTCTATGAGGTGAGAAGCTCGGTATATAAAACTTTGAAATAAATAAATAAATAAATAATAGGTAGAAGGTTAAATAGTTATATAAGTGAGCAGATGTTTGGGGTCATGATGGTCTTGCCAGAAAGATGTCCTTGGCAACTACATATGAAAATTCCTGTTAATGATTGTATTGCGTAAATGTCAGAGTTGTTCTACACATGTGCAAAACTAGCAATTCCATGCTATAAAAGCTGGACAAATGCGGCGTCAGGTTGTGTCAGCCCTTGGAAGCTGATCACCCTTACTCCGGAGTATGAATAAACGCCTAGAACCCTGCCAAGCTCTTTCTCAATCTTCTTCCTTCTCCAAGAGGTACTCAATGAAACCTGGTAAATGTATATTGACTCGCTACAAACTTAGTTTCTTTTGTAACTCAAAACCTGCAGAGTCCTTATTTTGCAACTCAGTGTCTGCTTGATCGAGCATTCCTTCCGCTGGGTATCATCAATCTCTGGCATTTTCCTCTTGGCAGTAGGTACTGAAAGCCTTCAGAAAAGGTTTAAGACCCAACCGAGAGAGGGAGATAAGCACTAGATCATCTGCGTACTAGGCCTGGTTGATCAAGAAAAAATTTGGTTCTAAAATCGATTTGTAATTGGGGTGTTTTTTTGTTTCGATATTTAAAATAATTACAAAATTTTCCTTTAAAAAGTTCGATATTTACACAATTTCGTAAATGGTAAAAAATTAACGAATCGATTTCCGAAACAATAACGAATCGATTCGTTAATGGCGGACGTGACCGCGAAATACGCTAAAAAACCTCCAAAACCTTCTGAAGCTTCCCTCTCCCTCTGTTGTTGACTGTTGGTGTGATATTATAATTTTTTTCACTAATTAAACCATAAAACTGGCCCAGACATGCGGAAATAATAACGAAACGACCTCAAAACAATAACGAAACGAATACAATATCG
This sequence comes from Anolis sagrei ordinatus, assembly GCF_025583915.1. Lineage (NCBI taxonomy): Eukaryota > Metazoa > Chordata > Lepidosauria > Squamata > Anolidae > Anolis > Anolis sagrei. The sequence continues at coordinate 6,449,108 of NW_026844811.1, forward strand.
AAATACGAAGCATTTACAAAACGTTTTTGAAAATTCGTTTTTTTTAAATAATTGCTCCAGAATGGTTTGTTATCGTTTTGTAATTGAAAAAATTAACGAATTATTAACGAATTACGAATTAACGAAACGAACCCGCCCAGCCCTACTGCGTACATCTGGATGAACATCTTTGTCTTCCTGATCATTGGTGAAGGAGAGTCAATGATAATAAAGTGCATTGTTATTATTACTATTAGCAAAACAAGGCACTGAATCATTCATGGAAGAGCTTCATCCAGGGATCAAAGATAACAACAACAACAACAATCTATATATATAAAAATGCTCTGTGCGTCATGCGTGCCTTAAAAACAAAAGAACCAATGAACGAAATCGCACCAAATTTGGCAACAAAACGTCTCACAATACAAGGAGTGACCATCACTCAAAACATTCTCAGCCTCTGAGGATGCTTGCCATAGATGCAGGCGAAACGTCAGGAGAAATGCCTCTAGAACATGGCTCTATAGCCCGAAAAAACCCACAAGAACCTAGTGATTCCAGCCATGAAAGCCTTCGACAAACATTATGATTTTGTCATTTGGGAGTTGTAGTTGCTGGGATATATAGTTCACCTACAATCAAAGAGCATTCTGAACTCCACCAATGATGGAATAGAACCAAACATGGCATACAGGACTTCCATGACCAACAGAAAACACCGGAAGGGTTTGGTGGGCATTGACCTTGAGTTTGGGAGTTGTAGTTCGCCTCCATCCAGAGAGCACTGCAGACTCAAACAATGATGGATTTGGACCAAATTTGGCATGAATATGCCATATGCCCAAATGTAAACACAGACTGAGTTTGGGGAAAATAGACCAGACTGGGCCACAGCAACGCGTGGCAGGGGACCGCTAGTAATAATAATAATCATCATCATCATAGAAGGGTCCCGTTTTCTTTTATTCTCGAAAATGGAAGAGCTTTGTCCAGGGATTAATAATAATAATAATAATAATAATAATATTCCTTCAGTCCTGGAAAATGGAAGAGCTTCACCCAGATGTCAAAGATAATAATAATAATAATAATAATAATAATAATAATAATAATATTCTTGGAGGGGTCCCATTTTCTTTTGGTACTGGAAAGTGGAAGAGCTTCACCCAGAGATCAAAGATAATAATAATAATAATAATAATAATAATAATAATAATAATAATAATATCATCATCATCATCATCATCTTGGTGGGCTTTCATTTTCTTTTGGTTCTGCAAAATGGAACTGCTTCATCCAGGGATCAAAGACAACAACAACAACAACAACAATCTTGGTGATCTCCCATTTTCCTTCGGTTCTGCAAAATGGAACTGCTTCATTCAGGGATCAAAGATGACGACAAGAACAACAAGAACAACAACAATTTTGGTAATCTCCCATTTTCCTTCGGTTCTGTAAAGTGGAACTACTTCATCCAGGGATCAAAGACAACAAAATGGGACAAGTGCAAAGAAGCCAGAATGGATGTCCAAAGAACTTCTAACTGTGCTAAAACACAAAAAAGACATGCACAAGAAGTGGAAAAAGGGAGAAATCACCAAAGAAGAATTCAAACAAATAGCCAACACCTGTAGGGAAAAGGTCCGCAAGGCTAAAGCACAAAACGAGCTCAGGCTTGCCAGGGACATTAAAAACAATAAAAAGGGCTTCTTTTCTTATGTCAGTAGAAAAAGGAAAAACAAGGAGGCGATAGGGCCTCTTTGAGGAGAAGATGGGGCAATGCGGACAGGGGATGATAGGGAAAAGGCAGAACTACTTAATGCCTTCTTTGCCTCGGTCTTCTCACAAAAAGAAAGTCATCTTCAACCTCAGCAAGATGGAGTGGGTGAGGGATTAGAGGACACCCAACCCCAAATTGGGAAACAAGTCATCCAGGAATACCTGGCCGCTCTCAATGAGTTCAAGTCCCCAGGGCCAGATCAAGTACTCCCAAGAGTACTGAAGGAACTAGCAGAAGTAATTTCGGAACCATTGGCAATAATCTTTGAGAGTTTTTGGAGAACGGGAGAAGTTCCAGCAGACTGGAGGAGGGCCAGTGGGGTCCCAATCTTCAAGAAGGGAAAAAAGGAAGACCCAAACTTCTCCATTGAGCAGAAAAGAAGCTCTACTCTGTCTTCCTCGTGGAGTCCTCGGAGAGATTTGCAACTTCCGAAAGTGGGGCATTGTCTCACCCGAAGGGCAGGCCTTTTCGAGGGCCTTGACCAGATGCCGCAGCTCCGCCAGGGCCTCCTTTTGGCGCTGGATGGTCTCCTCGTGCCGGGAGCCCTTGCATCGCAGTCCCAGGTCAGACAACGCCAAGACCGGTCCCTGAAGAAGGCAGAAGAACAAGCCAGCAATGGAGTGATCATCTTGACCGCAACACTTTGAGGATTCTGCCTGGCAAGGAATGCTAGCCAACGTTTCCAGACCAAAATGAACTCACCAAAGGATCTGAAATTGTACTGTATTGTTCATCCTGATCCCAAAAGGGTTGGCCTTGGTCAGGAGGAGAGGGTGGACAGAAGCTCTTGCTCTCAGGAAGTTCTTCCTAATCTTTTCACTCGGATCTCTTTCCCTGCCATTTGAACCCATGGCTCCCTTGTGTCCCGGTCTCGAGAACAGTGGAAAGCCAGTTTCCTCCTTCCTCTTCCTCCCCAAAGGGACACCCTTTGAAATCTTGGAACATGGGTCTTGCGTTCCTTCTCGAACTTCTCTGATCACAGGTAAACATCCCAACCGGGAGGAAAGGAAGAATGAAAAAGAGAAGGGAGGAAAGGAGGAAGGAAGGATAGGAATGAAGGGAGGGAGGGAGGAAAGAGAGAAGGAAGGAAAGACAAAAAGAAAGGAAGGAAGGAGAACAAGAGAGAGGGAAAGAGGGAGGAAAGAGGGAAGGAAGGAGAACGAGAGAGAGGATAGGTGGGAGGAAAGAGGGAAGGAAGAAAAGACACAATGGAAGGATAGAAGGAAGGAAAGAAGGAAGGAAGGAGAACGAGAGAGAGGATAGGCGGGGAGAAAGAGGGAAGGAAGGAAAGACACAAGGGAAGGAAGAAGTGAGGGAGGAAGCAGAAAGAGGGAAAGGGAAGGAGGGAGGAAAGAGGGAAGGAAGAAAAAGGGGACGGAGGAGAACAAGGAGAGAAGAGGAGGAGGAGAAGAAGAGGAAGGAAAGAAAGAAAAAAAAGAGAAGGGAAGGAGGAAGGAAGGAGGGAAGAAAGAAGGGAAAAGAAGGGAGGGAGAGAGGGGAGAGGAAAGGGAAGAAGGGAAGGAAAAACAAAAGGGGAGGGAGGGAGGAGAACGAGAGAAAAGGAGAGAGGAAGGAAGGAAGGAAGGAAGGAAGGAAGGAAAAAGAGAAAGGGAAGGAGGGAGGAAAGAGGAAAGGAAAGACACAAGGGAAGGAAGGAAGGAAGGAAGGAAGGAAGGAAGGAAGGAAGGAAGGAAGGAAAAAAGAAAGGAGGAGAGAAAGAAAGGAGGAGAGAAAGAAGAGGGAAGGTTGGCCACAGCAATACATGGCGGGTGCAACTAATAAAATAATAGACTTGTAAGAGACCACAAAGGTCCTCCAGTCCAACCCACTGCCAGGCAGGAAAACACCAAAGCAACCCTGAGAGATGGCCACCCAGCCTCTGCTTAAAAACCTCCAGAGAAAGAGGGAAGAAAGACACAAGGGAAGGAGAAGGAGAAAGAGAGAGGAAAGGAGAAGGAAAGAGGGAAGAAGGAAAGAAAGGGAAGGGAGGAGGGAGGAGGAAAGAGGAGAAAGGGAAGGAGAAAGGGGAGAGGGAAGAAGAAAAGGGAAGGAAGGAAGGAAAGAAGGAAGGAAGGAAGGGAGGAAAGAGAAAAAGAGAAAAGGGAGGAGGGAGGAGGAAAGGGAAAGAGAAGGAAAGAAAGGAAGGAAGGAGAAAGAGAGAAAGGGAAAGAGGGAGGAAAGAGGGAAGGCAGGAAGGATAAAGGAGTGGAAGAGAAGGATGGAAGGAAAAAGAGGGAGATAAGGAAAGGAGGGAGGGAGGAGAGAAAGAATGAAGGAAGAATAGGTGAGAGAGAGGAGGGCCCGAGAAAGTATACTTAAAGTATACTTAGTAAAGTATACTTAGTAAAAAAGTATACTTAGTAAAAAAAAATCATTACTATAATGAGAGTAATACAATTCCGTTAGTATTTCGTTATAGTAATTGCGCATAATTACTATAATTGTGGAAACTTCGGGGACTCTCATCTCCCTCATTTTTAAAGCTGTCGGAGTGAAACTTGCTACAATGGTAGAACACATTTACCACTCTTAGCCCACCAAATGTCAGAACGTTTCGCTTATATACGGATTTTTGGGGAATTTTCAAAGTTTTTATAAACAACATTTAAAAAACCCCCACAAGAGCTGTCTACTTGAACTTTATATACAACGCAGAAGATAACCAGGATATCAATCCCCAGAAATTTCCGAGACATCCTCTCTCGGTGGGTGAAGACCCCCTAAATCCCCCAGAAGTCCCTGCTTGCCTTTCCGGCTGCGTCCTCCACCGGGGGGGCTTCTGTCTGGACCCCCTTGTGCTGCCCGTCTCTCTCCTTTGTCGCCGTTTTCAGCTTCTCTCGGATGTTCCTGCGAATGAGAACAGTGCCGAGAGGATTGGGACCGCTAGCTGCCTGCTTTCTCCAGCTCTGAGAAGGCCAGCTTCATAATATCTCCCTAGCAACAATCGGGCAGGCTCTTTTTGTGCTTCTATCCCTCCTTTCCTTCCTCTTTCCTTCCTTTTTTTCTTTCGTTCTTTCCTTCCCCGCCTGCTTTCTCCCTTCTCCAGCTCTGAGGTTCAGCCCCACAATGTTTCCCTCGCAACTACCTGACAGACTCTTTTCATGGCTCTTCCTCTCTCTTCCTTCTCCTTTCTTTTCCTTCCCTTTTCTCTTTCTTTCTTTCCTTCCCCGCCTGCTTTCTCCCTTCTCCAGCTCTGAGGGGGTCAGCCCCACAATGCTTCCCTGGCAACTACCTGGCAGACTCTTTGTCATGCTTTCCTTCCTTTCTCCCTTTTCCATCTTCCTTCCTTCCTTTCTTCCTTTTGTTCTCTCTTTCTATTCCATTTCTTTCCACCGCTCTTTCCCCTTTTCCTTTCTCTTCCTTCCTTCCCTCCTTTTTCTTTCTGCCTCCCTCCCCTTCTCCTTTCATTCTTTCCCCCTTTCCTTTCTCTTTTACTTCCCTCCTTTTTTCTACTTCTCTCCCTTTTCTTTCATTCCTTATCCTTCTGTTCTTTCTTTCTTTCCTTCCTTCGTCCTCCTCCTCTTTCTCCTATCTCCAGCTCTGAGAAGAACCACTTTGCAATGTCTCCAAGGCAACATGGCTCTCTTTGACACTCTTTCCTTTCTCTATTTCCCATCTTGTTGTTTGGGCCCCTCTTCCGCTAACCCTTTGAGAAGCAAAACAGCCACCTCCTCCTCGTCCTCCTCCCCCCCCCGTCTTAACTCCAGATGTCCAAGGAGTAGCGGCCCTTGGTCATGAGCTTCTTGATGTAGTCCACCGCCTGCGGTGGTGTTCTGCAGCTCATGTAAGCCGCCCAGAGTTCCCATTAATAAAGATTATTATTATTATTATTATTATTATTATTATTATTATTATTATTACAATCAAATCACTCCTGATAGATGGCCATCCGGTCCTCATTACGGTGGGTGTATCCTTTCTTCCCTTTTATACTCACCGTAATTCTTCCCTGACGACTTGGAGGTCGGTGTCCTTCTGGCCCACAAGAGTCCTCATCTTGAGGAGCTCCTCCTGAAGATGGCTGATCTCATGGAGTTGATTCTGGACCACACTCCGCTTCTGCTCCAGCTCCATTTTCTGTTTCTCGCTGAGTTCCCCTGCGCAGAGAGAAGTCCATTCAACACTGAGCCATACCGTGGTGCCGCATTTATCCCGGGTGTTACTGTGCTCTTTGTGCCCAGCGGGAAGCCGGGGTGCCTCGGATGCGAGGCCCTAAGGATTTTCCTATACAAAGTCTTTAGAAGCTTGAAAAGTTTAACAAAGTCCTTTATTATTGCTTAGGTGTTCAACAAAACAATCAAATACTTCTCAGATCTTCAACAGGTCAAACAAATGCTTCAAGGCTTTGACTCAACGGGTGGCTTTCTTAATCTTGTCCACAAGGGACAGGCCACTGGCTTTGTGAACTATTTCTTTTCTTTCAGAGGAAAACCCTTTTGAACCCCTCCTTGGGCAATCTACTCTCTAAACTTTGCTGGTGTGGGCTTTACTCCCGGCTCCAAACTGCTTCTTGGGTCCTGAGTAGACCTACCAGTCAAGGCTTTGTAGATTCTCCAACTGGAGTCCTTTGGAACTGTTTTCCCCTGGAATTTCATAAGAAACAAAGCTTCTCTACAGGTGGATCTAATCCACATCCTGTAGCTAAGCTTTCCAATGCAAGACTGACCTAAAATGGCTCCCTCTCCTCCCAGAGTCCTGGGGAAAGGGGCGGAACCAAAACTTAACAATGATTGACGGGTCACTGGCTCTATAATTGCAAACCAAGGGAAACCACCTTATTGCAAAATGCATGGAACTTTGGAATACATGCAAACGCTCAAAGAAAGAAAAGGAAGTTGGAGCTTTTGGTACAGCCGTACAAACACAGTTACATTCCAGGACCACCCGTGAAAAGTGAAATTCCGCAAAGTAGGAACACTCTGACACATGGTCCTCATTAATAGCAGCTCCTTAGAGGTTTTTTTTTGTCATGTCAGGAGTGACCTGAGAAACTGCAAGTCGCTTCTGATGTGAGAGAATTGGCCATCTGCAAGGACGTTGCCCAGGAAATGCCTGGATGGTTTGATGTTTTATCATCCTTGTGGGAGGCTTCCCTCATGTCCCCGCATGAGGAGCTGGAGCTGATAGAGGGAGCTCATCCGCCTCTCCTGTGACCTGTCAGTCTTCAGTCCTGCCGGCACAGGGGTTTAACCCACTGCACCACCAAGGGCTCCAGCTCCTTAGGTAAAGATGCTTAAATGAAGATTGACAGGTGTTGAGGTTAAAATATTTATTTATTTATTATTTAAACTTATATGCCGCCACTCCCTTCCCTGGGGCTCGGAGCGGCTTACAAGGATAGCTAAAATCTAACCAAGTTTAAGAGCAATTTAAAACAATTTAAAAACAACAGTATCAAACATTAAAAGCCTGTCAGAACAGGTATGTCTTCCATGCCCTGCGGAAAGCTGGTAAGTCCCGCAGGGCACGAACTTCAGGTGGCAGAGCATTCCAGACTGATGGCGCCACTGCTGTGAAGGCTCTGCGTCTGGTTGCTGTTAGACGCAAGGTCTTGACACTGGGGACTTCCAATAGATCTTGGTCCTCAGAACGGAGGGATCTCTGGGGTTGGTAGGGGGTGAGGCGGTCCCTCAGATACATCGGCCCCAGACCATGCAAGGCCTTAAAGGTGAGTACCATCACTTTGAAAGTGATCCGGTGCTCAATTGGTAACCAATGCAGCTGTAGTAGGATTGGTGTTATGTGGCATCTCATCGGAATTCCCGCAAGAAGCCGAGCAGCTGCGTTTTGTACCAACTTGAGCTTCCGGATCACCGACAGAGGAAGGCCAATGTAGAGGGCGTTACAGTAGTCCAGTCTTGAGATGACCGTGGCCTGGATCACCGTAGCTAGGTCGTCCCTGGACAGGGAGGGGGCCAGCCGTCTAGCCTGCCGCAGGTGAAAGAAGGCGGTTCTGCTCACGGCGGAGAGAGACCTGGGCCTCCATTGTCAGCAGAGGGTCCAAAAGGACTCCCAGACTCTTGACCAATGATGACGGGCGTAACGCCTCGCCATCCAGGGTGGGCAGATGGATGTCCCCACTGCCCGGTCCACCCAGCCATAGGATCTCCGTCTTTGCTGGATTCACCCTCAACCTGCTGGCACGCAGCCATCCAGTCATGGCCTCAATGAGGCACTGATGGAAACAATCGGGTACAGAGTCCGGTCGGCCTTCCATCTTCAGCACCAGCTGAGCGTCATCAGCATACTGATAACACTCCAGCCCAAAACCTCGAACCAGCTGAGCAAGTGGTCGCATAGAGATGTTAAACACCAGAGGGGAGAGAATGGCCCCCTGAGGAACCCCACAAGAGATAGAGAGAGGGGGGACCTCTCAGAGACCAGGCCTCCCCTCTCCACTTGCTGTCCACGGTTGTGGAGAAAGGAGGGGAGCCAGTTCAAAGCTGTCCCCCTGATTCGAGCAACAGCAAGGCGGTGGGTCAAGAGATGGTGGTCGACTGTGTCAAATGCTGCTGTGAGATCCAATAGCACAAGCAGCGCTGACCCGCCCTGGTCAAGCTGGCATCGAAGGTGATCCGTGATGGAGACCAGCACAGTCTCTGTCCCATGCCCCGCACAGAAGCCGGACTGGAAGGGATCTAGTCCGGCTGTGTCGTCTAGGAATTGCTGCAACTGCTCCGCTGCTGCCCTCTCAATCACCTTGCCCAGGAACGAGAGATTTGAAACTGGGCGGTAACTGGAGGGAACCGAGGGATCTAAATCTGGTTTCTTCAGCAAAGGAGAGACCACCGCCTCTTTTAAACCCTCTGGAAAGACTCCTTGCTCAAGGGATATGCTATTGAAATCATTGTAAAAGTAGAATTTTGTGATGCACATTGTGATGCCTGTATGATGCATGCATATTATTTTAAAGGGTATATAAACCAAGGCTTTTCTTTGTTCTGTACCCTGTTTTTCCTGGACTACCAGCAGGGTCCATATCCGGGTGGCGCCAGCCGAGAATAAACCGTGCTTTTTCAGACCTCAGGAACTCTCTTCGTCTCTTTTCTAGGAACTTTCTTTGTCTCTTTGTCTACATGAAACTGCTGGGGGAGGTTTTGGAGTCAGGTGCCATCTCTACGCAGATGACACACAACTCTACTACTCTTTTCCACCTAATTTCAAGGAGGCCCCTCGAGTGCTGGATGAGTGCTTGGCCGCTGTGGCTATCTGGATGAGGATGCACAAGCTGAAGATCAATCCCGACAAGACAGAGGTCCTCCTGGTAGATCGTAAACCTGATCGGGGTATAGGGCGGCAACCTATGTTGGACGGGGTTACACTCCCCCTGAAGTCACAGGTCCGTACTTTGGGAGTCCTCTTGGATTCATCGCTCACGCTTGAGGCTCAGGCATCGGCGGTGTCCGGGAGGGCCTTTGCACAACTGAGACTTGTGCGCCAGCTACGACCGTACCTCGCGAAGGCTGATCTGGCCGGGGTGGTCCACGCCTTAGTCACCTCCAGACTGGATTACTGCAATGCACTCTACGTGGGGCTGCTCTTGAAAACGGCTCGGAAATTTCAACTGGTCCAACGAGTGGCGGTCAGGATGTTAACTGGGGCCCATTACAGAGTGAGGTCAACCCTCCTGTTCAAGGAGCTCCACTGGCTGCCGTTTATCTTCCGAGCCCAATTTAAGGTGCAGGTGCTTACCTACAAAGCCCTGAATGGTTTGGGACCACCCTACCTGCGTGACCGCATCTCCGTCTATGAACCCACACGCTCACTCTGGTCATCTGGAGAGGCCCTGCTCGTGATCCCGCCCGCGTCGCAGGCACGTCTGGTGGAGACGCGAGACAGGGCCTTTTCTGTGGTGGCCCCCCGACTCTGGAACACCCTCCCCAAAGATCCTAGATAGTCCCCTACATTGGTAGTCTTCGGAAAGAACTTGAAGACCTGGCTGTTCCGATGTGCCTTCCCAGAATAGGAAAACTCCAATACCAAGTCCCAGAAGCACTTTATTAGAACTAAGATGGCCGCACACTGCACTTACCCGATAATCCTTACATATCACCTGTCACATCAGCACTTTAATCCTGTACCCCTTTCTCTGGCCCGGCCCAGTTTTATAGTGTTTTGTTGTATTGTTTATTGCTTGTTGTTTAATATTGCTTTAACTGTTTTTAATTTGCCTTAGGTGTTGTATTGTTATGTTGTGTTTTGAGGCCTTGGCCTTTGTAAGCCGCATCGAGTCCTTCGGGAGATGCTAGCGGGGTACAAATAAAGTTAATAATAAATAATAAAATAATAACTCCCTAATGTCAAGGTCTATTTCCCCCAAACTCCACCTGTGTTCACATTTGGGCATATTGAGTATTCATAACAAGTTTACTATCCTGATATTTGCTAGAAAACAAACTCGGCCAAGAGAACAGAATCCAACAAATTCAACGCTTGTCTTGCAGACAATTTCATGGTCCAGAAGATAGAAGAGGCAACAAGGGGGTTGGCTACTCTTGATCTCATCCTAACAAATGCGGAGGACCTGATCGATGCGGTTGAAGTGGTCGGATCCTTAGGGGCAAGTGACCATGTGCTCCTGCAATTGAGGTACAAAGGAAGGCCGAAACTAAGACAAGTCAAACCCGCATTTTGGACTTTAGGAGAGCTGATTTCCAAAAATGAAGGAAACGCTGAGCAGCATTCCGTGGACACAGATACTAAAAGACAAGGGAGTTACGGATGGATGGGAATTTCTCAAGAGTGAAATACTCAAGGCGGAAGTGCAAACCGTGCCAACAAAGAGAAAAAATAGGACAAGTGCAAAGAAGCCAGAATGGATGTCCAAAGAACTTCTAACTGTGCTAAGACACAAAAGAGACATGCACAAGAAGTGGAAAAAGGGAGAAATCACCAAAGAAGAATTCAAACAAATAGCCAACACCTGTAGGGAAATGGTCCGCAAGGCTAAAGCACAAAACGAGCTCAGGCTTGCCAGGGACATTAAAAACAATAAAAAGGGCTTCTTTTCTTATGTCAGTAGAAAAAGGAAAAACAAGGAGGCGATAGGGCCTCTTCGAGGAGAAGATGGGGCAATGCTGACAGGAGATAGGGAAAAGGCAGAACTACTGTCAGGGGTGATTTGAATGCGATATTCCTGCTTCTTGGTAGAATGAGGTTGGACTGGATGGCCCATGAGGTCTCTTCCAACTCTTTGATTCTATGATTCTATATTAGAAGCCAACACTTTCTGATTACTTTATTTTCCAGATCACCAGACTGGGACACAGCAATGCCTGGCAGGGGATGGCTAGTAAATAAAGTAAGTCGAGTAGAACTAACATGGAGTAGAACACTCAAAGGCTCTTTCCAAGCAGAACGCTTGAGGTCATTTTGGAGGGAGGAGGACGGTTGTCAAGTTAACGGGAGACTGAACCGACAGTGATGCCACAAAAGAACATTCCCTTCCTCATTGCTATTTCTGTTTCCTGTTTTATAAGGCAGTTCTTTCCCCAGAAGGCACTGTGATGGGGACATAGAATCACAGAGAGACCTCCTGAGCCATCCAGTCCAACCCCATTCTACCAAGAAGCAGGAATATTGCATTCAAATCACCCCTGTCTTCACTGTGTCTGGTTGTGACCCCCAGGTTGTGCCAATCAGCTTTCATATGATATTGTTTCTAGCACCCATATTTTGCTTGATTGTCAAGCAGTGTGTCTTGTAAGTCCAAGTTGGACTTAAAAGACGCATTGTTGGACGTTGGACTTCCAAGTTGGAACAGACCTCGTCGGCCAACCAGTCCAACCCCATTCTGCCAAGAAGCAGGAATATTGCATTCAAATCACCCCTGTCTTCACTGTGTCTGGTTGTGATCCCCAGGTTGTGCCAATCAGCTTTCATATGATATTGTTTCTAGCACCCATATTTTGCTTGATAGTCAAGCAGTGTGTCTTGTAAGTCCAAGTTGGACTTAAAAGACGCATTGTTGGAAGTTGGACTTCCAAGTTGGAGGAGACCTCATCGGCCATCCAGTCCAACCCCATTCTATATTGCATTCAAATCACCCCTGACAGATGGCCATCCAGCCTCTGTTTAAAAGCTTCCAAAGAAGGAGCCTCCACCACACTCCGGGGCAGAGAGTTCCACTGCTGAACGGCTCTCACAGTCAGGAAGTTCTTCCTCATGTTCAGATGGAATCTCCTTTCTTGTAGTTTGAAGCCATTGTTCCTTGTCCTAATCTACATGTAAGCAGAAAACAAGCTTGCTCCCTCCTCCCTGTGGCTTCCTCTCACGTATTTATACATGGCTATCATGTCTCTCTCAGCCTTCTCTTCTTCAGGCTAAACATGCCCAGCTCCTTAAGCCGCTCCTCATAGGGCTTGTTCTCCAGACCCTTGATCACTTTAATCGCACTCTTTCTCTGGACACATTCCAGCTTGTCAATATTTCCCTTCAATTGTGGTGCCCAGAATTGGACACAATATTCCAGATGTGGTCTAACCAAAGCGGAATAGAGCATGGGGAGCATGACTTCCCTAGATCTAAACACTAGGCTCCTATTGATTAGGGTTAGGGTTGATGCAGGACAAAATTCCATTGGCTTCTTTTGCTGCCACTTCACATTGTTGGAGGCTTGGCCACCTCCTGAGCTCCTTAACCAATGGGCGAACTCACGCCACTTCAGCCTCCTGGCCAATCGGGAGAGAAGGAGGCGAGATGAGAGGGAAACAATGAGAACTGGAGTGGATTATGGAAATATGTGGTGTCCATTTGGTCGGCGAGTCCTCAGGGGGCCTTCTAGCCAACCAGCCTATTGTCTTGAGAGGTGGCAATCAACGTTAATGTCTGGCGAGATGGCCAGAATCCAGATTTTTCTTGAACTGAGATATGGAGACAATGGGGTAATCCTGGCTGTAGTTTTGGTGGATGGAAGATAACTGAGAGAACAGATCAGGACAAATTGTGGCTTTCCGAAGGCCCTTTGTCCTGTTGAGATACGATCAATCATGCCAAGTGGGCACCCTCCCCTGGGATTGGCCCTCCTCCAATCTGCTGGAACTTCTCCCGTTCTCAAAGATGATTGCCAATGGTTCCAAAATGACTTCCGCTAGTTCCTTCAATACTCTTGGGTGTAGCTGATCTGGCCCTGAAAGGGGACTTGAACTCATTGAGAATGGCCAGGTCTTCCTGGACGACTTGTTTCCCAATTTGGGATTGGATGTCCTCATCCACTCCATCTTGCTGAGGTTGAAGATGAGTTCTTTTTGTGAGAAGACCGAGGCAAAGAAGGCATTAAGTAGTTCTGCCTTTTCCCTTTCATCCCCTGTCAGCATTGCCCCATCTTCTCCTCGAAGAGGCCCTATCGCCTCCTTGTTTTTCCTTTTTCTACTGACATTAGAAAAGAAGCCCTTTTTATTGTTTATAATGTCCTTGGCAATCCTGAAGCCTTGCGGACCTTTTCCCTACAGGTGTTGGCTATTTGTTTGAATTCTTCTTTGGTAATTTCTCCCTTTTTCCACTTCTTGTGCATGTCTCTTTTGTGACTTAGCAGAGTTAGAAGTTCTTTGGACTCTCACATATTTATACATGACTAGCCATCCCTTGCCACGTGTTGTTGTGGCCCAGTCTGTATATATGTTTTGTGCATGTGTATATGTGTATGTATGTGTGTTTGCATATAGATAGAAAGGTAGATAGATAGATAGATAGAGCTATATAAATAAAAATGTAATGTTCGCTTGTGGGATTAACAGTACTCAAAAACCACATCTGTACGCTTGTCATCACCATCATCATCATCATCATTATATTTAATTACTTATTAATCGCCCTCCATCTGAGAATGCTCTAGGCGATTTACAAGGCCTTACTAAAATCCAGATCCATGGCATTACTGAAATCCAGATCCATGGCATTCCCCGCATCTACCCAGCTGTTGTAAATTTGGGGGGCGGGGGGGGGGGGCGGGAGGAGACAACTACACCAATATCTGACTTTTCTTAGCACTTGAGAATGACCTCTCAAGAATAATATTTCAACCTGGATCTTTCAATTCCCACTCCGACCCTCACAACCAGCACAAACCAATTGCATCGGAGACTCTGGCCCGGGCTTCTGAGAGCTCCTTCTTCAATTCTGCAATGACGACCTCGTCGGACAGGATTCGGTGCTTGGCAACTTCCAATTCTTTCCTGGAGTGAGAACATAAAGACATTTTGGACACCCCAGTTTTCATTTCCGAAAGACCACGAGATGCTCATTCCTGGACGACTGACAAACTATTGGAACTAGGTGGCTACTAGAGGTATGTGAAGTGACTGAAATCCGATTAGTCACTCGTTTTGGAGATTCTGACGGCCCCTGCTTCATTTCGTAAAGATAAGTAACTCCAAATAGGTAGAAAAGATAGATATAAACAAATAATCCAGGAAATTAGTCTGTCAGGGTTGTGTGTGTGTGTTGAAGAAATACCTTATGATGTTAATTATTATGTTTCGAGGCTCATTTCTCCATCATTTCTATGGTTATCAGAATGAAACTTGGCACACTAGTGGGCGGGGCGGCTCGTCCATTATGCAAAGTAAGCGGTCGCAGAACACTTTTTTTTGCCAGGGGTGCAAAGGTGCCTCTGTAAATCTCCCTCGACCGCCAGTTGAGGAGCGCCCCCTCCGCTCACAACAGCCCTAGCAGTCTGGGGGGAGCCTCGGCTTTCTTGCCTTGCTGCCGGGCGATCCTCTTCCCAAAGGGGCCGGGCCCTTGAGCCTCGCCTAGCCCCTCTCGTTCCTGCTCCACCGGCCACCGGGTGCGCGAGCAGAGCCGGCGCTCAATCGTTCTCCGCGTTCAATCCCTTCCCCATGACCGGCTCCCTTTCCCGATCCCCGGTGCTCCACCCGCCTCCTCTCCTCTCCCCAATCTGCGGGTGGGCCAAGGGGCGGAGCCGCCCCTGGCCCGCTTCGGGTCCGGAGGCGTGTCTGAAGACCCCAGCGTGCACACCAAAAGTCGCCTCTTCTCCTGACTTTCTCTTCAGCCATTGGGACCAAGAGAGAGAGAGAGAGAGAGAGCCCCTCCGGCTGGAGGTATCTCCTACCTCCGCTCCCTCCTTTGTTTTTGCGCCTACCTTCAGGAAAGGTGGGCATCTCCACCTCTCTCTCTCTCTCTCTCTCTTGGTCCCAATGGCTGAGGAGAAAGTCAGGAGAAGAGGTGACTTTTGGTGCACACGCCGGGGTCTTCAGGCACACCTCCAGACCCAAAGCGGGCCAGGCAAGGGAGCAAGTGCGGCAAGTGTAGTTACTGGGATGTATAGTTCACCTACAATCAAAGAGCATTCTGAACTCCACCAATGATGGAATTGAACCAAATATGGCACACAGAACTCCCACGACAAACAGAAAATATATATCAATGATTGGTTGGGGGGGGGGGCGCCAAAATACTGTTTGCTTACCGTTGAAAATTACCTAGGGCCACCTCTGCTAGTGGGCAACATTTCTTACTTTAAGTCTGCCATGTTTCAGAACATTTCGGTCACCCGGAGCTTTGCACAACACTAATAGCTACCAATAGAGGCGGCCCTAGGTAATTTTCAACGGTAAGCAAACAGTATTTTGGTGGCCCCCCCCCAACCAATCACTGATATATATTTTCTGTTCGTCGTGGGAGTTCTGTGTGCCATATTTGGTTCAATTCCATCATTGGTGGAGTTCAGAATGCTCTTTGATTGTAGGTGAACTATACATCCCAGTAACTACAACTCGCATATGTCAAGGTCTATTTTCCCCCAAGAGAGCCTTAAGAGCGCCCCTGGGCAAAATCAACTCTACCGCAAAGGCTTACTTTGCGTAGTGGTTGAGCCGCCCCTGGCTACCAAAAGAGTCTTATTGTGGTTTTGTTAGAGAATCAACAGGGAAGAATGTGAAGAAATCAGTCACTTACTTCAAGAAGACGTGGAACCTTTCTGGAGACGTGGCCTCAGGCAAATAAGATTTGCAAGGCACCTTCTGCATTTCTAGGGGGAAAACAAAACACAGACACAAAAAGGCAAAGAATAAACAAGGGTACAACCCGGTTCTCGACAATCCTGCGACGACGCCAGCTTCATATCAAGATGTGGGTTTTTGGGAAATGACCCATAAAGAGTGTCAGTTAAGCCATTAATCATTTAGTCTAATTGATTAAGAAGATCTGCTTGCTGCACAACAGTCTTGACTCAATGCCAACATTGCTTTGTCTGGCTACAGATTCTGCACTTGACACTTTTATCCCCTAATCTACTCTATATACCAAATGGCCAGGAATGGATTTCTTCTCAGCCTTGAATCTGCTATCAGGCTCTCCTGCAATCTGGCAGAGCACCGGAAAGCCTGGTTTGTTTTTCTTTGCTGACTGAAAACACTTCTATCTACTGACTCATTAATTTCTGCCCCTGGACCAGGCGCCAAACCTTTCTAAGTTTCCAAGTCTTGGGAATTCTCTGATAGCAATTCAGATCCTGGGAACACGCCACTCACAGATTGCTGTGAGTTTTCCGGGCTGTCTGGTCATGTTCCAGGAAGCATTCTCTCCTAACGTTTCACCCACATCTATGGCAGGCGCCCTCGGAGGTTGTGAGGTTTGTTGGAAACTAGGCAAAAAGGGTTTATATATCTGTGGAATGTCCAGAGTAGGAGAACGTTGATTTAAGGAGTAGACGTGCTGGCTGATATCTGAACAGAGAATGGGCCAGAGATGTCATTGCCTTGGTCCTTTCATTATTGGCTGCTACCTCCCGGAGGATGTCAGCCAGTGGTGTAGAGATCTTGTGATAATGTGGAATGTCTCATTAAGAGACGCATTCACTGTTTTAACGCGGTGATGTGTTCCACCCTGGCCTGCGTACTCAGCAGCAGAGTAGCCAAACGCAAGGGCGGATGTCATCACTGTGTCTGGTTGTGATCCCTAAGTTGTACCAATCAGCTTTCATATGATATTGTTTCTAGCACCCATATTTTGCTTGATAGTCAAGCAGTGCGTCTTGTAAGTCCAAGTTGGACTTAAAAGA
>NW_026844811.1:6544148-6559835 GCF_025583915.1 Anolis sagrei ordinatus
GGCAGTGTCCTTTGGTTTTGGAGTTGTAGTTCACCTACATCCAGAGATCACTGTGCACTCAAATAATGATGGCTCTGGACCAAACTCTACATGAATACTCAATATACCCAAATGTGAACATCAATGGAGTTTGGGGAAAATAGAATCTTGACATTTGGGACTTGTAGTTTCTGGGATTTATAGTTCACCTACAATCACAGAGCATTCTGAACCCCACCAGCGATAGAATTGGGTCAATACTATGTTTTCTGATAGTCTTTGGTGACCCCTTTGACACTCCTTCACGACCCCCTCATTGGTCCCGACCCTCAGGTTGAGAAACACTGCAGTAGATGTTTGATTTTATTCCTATTTTATATAGGAACCATGGGCCGCATTTCTTCCCACAGGACGACGTGATTTCAAAACTGGGGAGCGAAATCGGCCGCCTTTCCGCCTTTGAGAGCGAGTGCAGCCGCAAAGACTCACTGATTGCTGAGCTCCAAGCGGAGATTGTGGCCTTGAATGACCGGCTGGCGGCGCCGAAAGCAGAGTTTCAGCAGAAGTTGGCGGGACTCGAGCAAGAAGTAGTTGCAAAGGCCGAAGAGATTAAAGCTTTGAGAGAGCAGGTGTGCGACTTAAGCAATGTATGCGACAGATACTCGCTTGTTCAGTAGACTCTCCTCTACAGTTCCATTTTGGTGGGAAGCCTCAGCATTGAACCGTTGTGTTGTTAAAGTGTGAAGTATGGAACCCTGTGCAGACAGTCGGTCAATGCGACTTAAGCAACGTATGCGGCAGGTACTGGCTAGTTCAGTAGACTCTCTTCTACAGTTCCATTTGGGCGGGAAGCCTTAGCATTGCACGGTTGTGTTGTTAAAGTGCGAAGTATGGAACCATGCGCAGACGGTCAGTGCGACTTAAGCAACGTATGCGGCAGGTACTGGCTAGTTCAGTAGACTCTCCTCTATAGTTGCATTTGGGCGGGAAGCCTTAGCATTGAACGGTTGTGTTGTTAAAGTGCGAAGTATGGAACCCTGCGCAGACAGTCTGACAATGTGACAAGCAAAATATGCAGCAGGTACTGGCTTGTTCAGTAGACTCTCCTCTACAGTTCCATTTTGGTGGGAAGCCTTAGCATTGCATGGTTGTGTTGTTCAAGTGTGAAGTATGGAACCCTGCGCAGACAGTCTGACAATATGACTTCAGGAGAGTCTACTGAACAAGCCAGTACTTACCACATACCAGTACTGCCATCTGTTGAGGAGTTACGAAGGTGGAGGCATTACTTTTCATTCAACCCTCATATGTTAAATATGTCACTTTCCTCCCCATCTCCAAAAATGGAATGCAGACAAATTCTATCATAAGACTAGTTAGCAATTGACTAAATAATTGACTAAAGTAAAGCAGTTTGAAAGTGTCACATTACTCAATCCAAAAGGGAGAACAACGAAATAGAAACAATTCTATGAAACGACCCATTTTTTCCCCATGTTCCTGTTCTTCCAGATCGACAACTTGCAGAAAAACACCAGCGAGGTCTTATACCATTCCCTTTCTGAGCGGGATTTGCAGATTGCGCACTGGAAGAACGAGACAGAGACGCTGAAGAAGAGCTATTCCCTGACTACAGGTGCGTTTCGCAATAACGTTACGTCTCTTCCTCTCTCTTTTCCCAAAATATACTGTGAACCACCACCGCCTCCTCCTGAGAAAAATGTATAGTATCTCAAAGGACAACCACCTCACCCGCCTCATAGGAAACCTGCTACAAAACAGGAGCTTCTTTGTTGAGTTCCAGGGCCAGAGAAGCAGATGGCGGAAACAGAAGAACGGCCTGCCTCAGGAGAGCGCTTGCTCCATCCATGTTCAACATCTACACAAATGACCAGCCACTGCCAGAAGGGACAGAGAGTTTCATCTATGCTGATGATCGTGCCATCACCGCTCAAGCAGGGAGCTTTGAGATGGTTGAACAGAAGCTCTCCGAAGCTCTAGGTGCCCTTACTGCCTATGACAGGGGAAACCAACTGATCCCTAACCCATCAAAAACACAGACATGTGCCTTTCATCTCAAGAACAGAGAAGCATCCCGAGCTCTGAGGATTATTACCAGGGAAGGAATCCCACTGGAGCCAAAGACTTGGGAGTCACTCTGGACCGTGCTCTGACCTACAAGAAGCATTGCCTGAACATCAAGCAAAAAGTGGGCGCTAGAAACAATATCATACGAAAGCTGACTGGCACAACCTGGGGATCACAACCAGACACAGTGAAGGCATCTGCCCTTGCGCTATGCTACTCTGCTGCTGAGTATGCATGCCCAGTGTGGAACACATCTCACCACTAAAACAGTGGATGTGGCTCTTAATGAGACATGCCGCATTATCACGGGGTGTCTGCGCCCTACACCACTGGAGAAATTACACTGCTTAGCCGGTATTGCACCACCTGACATCCGCCGGGAAGTAGCAGCCAATAGTGAAAGGACCAAGGCAGAGACATCTCCAGCTCGTCCCCTGTTTGGGTATCAGCCAGCACACCAACGACTTAAATCTAGAAATAGTTTTCTAAGATCTACAGAGACACTCGCTGGAACACCTCAGCAAGCAAGAGTCCAAAAGTGGCAGGCTCAAACCCAGAACCTCAATCCATGGCTGATACCAAATGAGAGACTCCCCCTGGGCACACAGAAAACTGGGCGACTACCACCTCACCCACCTCATAGGAAATCTGCTACAAAACAGGAGCTTTTTTGTTGAGTCAATGAGTTTCATGTAGACAAAGAGGCTTCGGTGCAAAGGGCAGATTCTCATGAGAATGTTTCTGTCAGGCCTTGGGAGAAAGGTTTACTCCCTCCGTCTGGGCGCTCTCCAGATTCTAGTTTGGAAAACAGTCTGACACCTGAGGAGTCAGATAAGCAGAGTAGGCGGCTGGAGATTAGCCAGAATCGACAAGAGGCCCAATGTTTACGTAGATCCGAAAGAATTCGTCAATTAAAGTCAAAGACTGGGGAAAAATGAAAGCAGTTTTTGGGATTTAAGGTTTGCCTATAGAAAATCTTATCAGATCAGGCATCGTTTGGAAACCAAGTTCTTCTGCCACTGAAGTCTTGTTTCTATGGATTTTTTTAGCCTTTTGGATTGTCTTTGCATCCTGCTTGATTCCTGGCTGGATTGATGCTCTCTTAGATTGCCTGTATTTCTTGTGTGGACATTGCTTTGGGTTACTACAATGAACAATTTCAGACCAATCTCCAACCTCCCTTTCTTGGGCAAGGTGCTGGAGCGGGTGGTCGCCTCCCAGCTCCAGGGTTTTCTGGATGACATCAACTACCTAGATCAGTCACAGTCTGGTTTCAGGCCTGGTCACGGCACCGAGACGGCCTTGGTCGCCTTGGTGGACGACCTCTGTAGAGAGCTGGACAGGGGGAGTGTGACTCTGTTGGTTCTCTTGGACATCTCAGTGGCTTTCGATACCATCGATCATGGTATCCTTCTGGGTCGTCTCTCTGGGATGGGTCTCATGGGCATGGTTTTGTCCTGGCTCCGGTCCTTCCTGGAGGGTTGATCCCAGATGGTGAAGCTGGGAGATGCCTGCTCGGACCCCTGGCCTTTGACCTGTGGGGTCCTGCAAGGCTCTATTCTGTCTCCCATGCTTTTCAACATCTACATGAAACCGCTGGGAGAGGTCATCCGGAGTTTTGGAGTTAGGTGCCATCTCTATGCAGATGACACACAACTCTACTACTCTTTTCCACCTAATTCCAAGGAGGCCCCTCGGAGTGCTGGACGAGTGCCTGGCCGCTGTGGCTATCTGGATGAGGGAGAACAAGCTGAAGATCAATCCCGACAAGACAGAGGTCCTCCTGGTCAATCGTAAACCGGATCGGGGTATAGGGTGGCAACCTGTGCTGGACGGGGTTACACTCCCCCTGAAGTCACAGGTCCGCAGTTTGGGAGTCCTCTTGGATTCCTCACTTACACTTGGGGCTCAGGCGTCGGCTGTGTCCGGGAGGGTGCCAACTGCGACCGTACCTCGCAAAGGCCAATCTGGCCGGGGTGGTCCATGCCTTGGTCACCTCTAGACTGGACTACTGTAATGTGCTCTAGGTGGGGCTGCCCTTGAAAATGGCTCGGAAATTTCAGCTGGTCCAATGGGCGGCGGCCAGGATGTTAACTGGCGCTCCTTACAGAGAGAGGTCAACCCTCCTGTTTAAGGAGCTCCATTGGCTGCCGTTCATTTTCCGAGCCCAATTCAAGGTGCAGGTGCTTACCTACAAAGCCCTAAATGGTTTGGGACCTGCCTACCTGCATGACCGCATCTCCGTTTATGAACCCACGCGCTCTCTTCGCTCATCCGGAGAGGCCCTGCTCACGATCCCACCTGCGTTGCAAGCTCGTTTGGTGGGGACGAGGGACAGGGCCTTTTCTGTGGTGGCCCCCCGACTTTGGAACTCCCTCCCCAAAGACATCAGACAAGCCCCTACGTTGGCAACTTTAAAAAAAGATTTGATTCCTCACTCTTTGTGTGGTGCATTTTAAGTCAGAAGGCTTCTTCTGGACCTGGAGTGCAACACTACTACTGTTACATGATAACATTATTACAAGGAAACTTTCTTTTCCCTTGTGGAGTGTGTTTTGTCTTCGCAACACCCCTCTGAATTTCTGGTGTCCCATCCCATAGGGCTGGTAACCAGTTTGCAGAAGGACATGACCGTGAAGGACCAGAGGATCCAGGAGCTCAAAATGGATGCCGAGAAACTGAGGAGGGAGATCCGGGAGAAGGACAACCAACTTGCTCGTGTTTCTGCCCAGGTGACTGGCGATTGCGTTGACGCTGAACCATATGTGGATTCAACACATCTAGTGGATTGTTCCCCTCTTTCACTTATGTAAACAAATGGTCCATAGTTTTTAGGCTTTAACAAATGTCACAAAAACTTTGTGAATGTTCTTTGATCCATTTTCAGTAGGACTGAGTGCGTCAGGTACATCCCGAGGAAGAAGTAGACACACAGACTCCAGTACTAGGTTTTATAATAATTATATTGGTTACATAGACAAAGGGGAATATGTCAAATCTACTCAAGACATTCACCCCTTCTTCAGTCATACTCTATTCATTCACTTGTTCATACACACCATCCTTCTTCACTCATACTCCATTAATTCACTCATTCATACTCACCATCCTTCTTCACTCATACTCCATTCATTCACTCATTCATACTCACCATCCTTCTTCACTCATACTCCATTCATTCACTCATTCATACTCACCATCCTTCTTCACTCATACTCCATTCATTCACTCATTTATACTCACCATCCTTCTTCACTCATACTTCATTCATTCACTCATTCATACTCACCATCCTTCTTCCCTCATGCTCCACTCATTCATACTCACCATCCTTCTTCACTCATACTCTATTCATTCACTCGTTCATACTCACCATCCTTCTTCACTCATACTCCATTCATTCACTCGTTCATACTCACCATCCTTCTTCACTCATACTCCATTCATTCACTCGTTCATACTCACCATACTTCTTCACTCATTGTCCATTCACTCATTCATACCATCCTTCTTCACTCATACTCCATTCATTCACTCATTCATACTCACCATCCTTCTTCACTCATACTCCATTCATTCACTCGTTCATACTCACCATCCTTCTTCACTCATCCTCCATTCATTCACTCATTCATACTCACTATCCTTCTTCACTCATACTCCACTCATTCATACTCACCATCCTTCTTCACTCATACTCCATTAATTCACTCATTCATACTCACCATCCTTCTTCACTCAGTCCATTCATTCACTCATTCATACTCACCATCCTTCTTCACTCATACTCCATTCATTCACTCATTCATACTCACCATCCTTTTTTATGCATGAGCGATGTTCCATGATTCTGACCTTGACAGATCTACTTGTCATGCCAATATAAAGAAGGTCACATGGGCATAAAATACAATATATAGCATTTTCCGAGGAGCAGGTAGTAAAATCATTTAAAGGTATAGTAATCTTCATGGTTGGGTGTGTGAATTGTTAAACACCGACCTTAATAGGCCCTTAGCCAGACCCCAAGCGTACAATTTCACACAAACAACAACAGTAAAGGTCCCACGGAGTCTTCCTTTCTCGGCTGATGGAGTTCTCCTCCGTTGATCTTTTGTTGCAGTGTTCGAGGATTAAAGAGGAAATGAAACGTGAACTCCGGGACAGAGAAGCGAATGCCTACGAGAATGTGAGTTTGCCTTTACTGTCTTGTTACTTTGCATGTGTAGACTCGATAACACAAATGGGGCCTCCCAATACTTTATTTATTTATTTATTTGGGGTGCTTCTACCCCTCCCTTCTCAACCCCCTGGGGGGGGACTCAGGGCGGCTTACAAAAGGCACAATTTGATGCCTAACAATTACAACATACAATGCAATATACAATACACAAATTTACCACATAATATCACAGTTATAACTAATTAAAACAATCAGACAATATACTAGCAGCAATAAAAACATCTTGTGGTCAATGTTCACCAAATCCAAGTCCGTAAACCATTTAGCATCGTCATTGTCCTTTCCTACTCTGGTCATTATTGGTTGTCTTTGTCCATCTGCCAGCTTACCCGAAGGCCTGGTCCCACATCCAGGTCTTTAGCTTCCTTCTGAAGGAGAGGAGGGATGTTGATGTCCTAATTTCCCCGGGGAGCGCATTCCACAGGTGAGGGGCCACCACCGAGAAGGCCCTGTCCCTCGTCCCCACCAGTCTCACTTGTGATAAAGGTGGGGCCGAGAGCAGGGCCTCCCCAGAAGATCTTAAACTCCGAGGTGGGACGTAGAAGGAGATACGTTCGGACAGGTACACTGGGCCAGAGCCGTAAAGGGTTGTGCTCGGAACTGGATTGGCAGCCAGTGGAGCTGGCATAGCAGGGGGGTGGTATGCTCCCTGTATGACGCTCTGGTGAGCAATCTAGCCGCCTGTTGGACTAATTGAAGTTTCCGAACAGTCTTCAAAGGCAACCCCACAGTAATCTATTCGGGATGTAACAAGAGCGTGGACCACCGTGGCCAGATCCGACTTCCCAAGGTACAGGCGCAGCTGGCGCACAAGTTTTAATTGTGCAAAGGCTCTTCCGGCCACCGCTGAGACCTGGGGTTCCAGGCTCAGTGACGAGTCCAGGATCACCCCCAAGTCTTCAGGGGGAGTGTAGCCCCGTCTAACACAGGCTGTAACCCTATACCCTGTTCGGCCTTACCACTGACCAGTAGGACCTCTGTCTTGTCTGGATTCAGTTTCAATTTGTTAGCTCTCATCCAGTCCAACACAGCAGCCAAACACCGATTCAAGGTCTGGACGGCCTCCTTGGTGACAGATGAGGAGAGACAGATTTGGACATCATCTGCGTAGAGATAACACCTCAGTCCGAAACTCCAAATGATCTCCCCCAGCGGCTTCATGTAGATGTTGAATAACATTGGGGACAGAATTGATCCCTGTGGGACCCCACACAACAACGGTTGAGGGGCTGAACAGGTGTCACCCAGTAACACCTTCTGAGACCGTCCCTCGAGGAAGGACCGGAGCCACTGCAAAGCAGTACCCCCAAGTCCCATGTCCTCGAAGGATTCCGTGGTCAACGGTATCGAAGGCCGCTGAGAGGTCCAGCAGAACTAACAGGGACACACTCCTCCCCGTGTCGAGCTCCCGGCGAAGATCATCTACCAAGGCGACCAAGGCTGTTTCCGTTCCATGTCCCGGCCTAAAGCCAGACTGTGCCAGATCTAGATAATCAGTGTCTACCAGAAATCCCTGGAGTTGTGTCGCCACCACACGTTCCATGACTTTGCCCAAAAAGGGGAGATTGGATACTGGCCGATAGTTGTCGAATCGAGCGGGGTCTAGTGATGGCTTTTTCAACAGCGGTTTTATAACAGCTTGTTTTAAGCTCGTTGGAAACTTTCCTTCCTTTAAGGAGGCATTAACCATTTAAGGAGGCTTTCCCATTTGCAGCGTATTTCGGAGCTGGAGCTCCAAGCGAAGCGATCGGAAGACGACCTGAAAAAGTCCCAAACAGAGCAGGACGCCTTGGCCAAAGAGCTGGCCCAGAAGAGCAAGGTAAATGATTTGTTTTATCCCATTTTTGTTGTTAGATTCATAGAATCCTAGAGTTTGGAAGGGACTTCCAGGGGCCATCTAGTCCCACCCCTTTTCTGCCAGAAATAATAATAATAATAATAATAATAATAATAATAATAATGATGATGTCAGGGTTAATTTAGTTATGTATGTGTTTTAAATGTGCTTCTATGTATTGCCAAGATGGATGCTACTGTGAATTGAAAATGCCATGCAGAAATGTTTATACTTTGAGGCTGTGATTAAGTGAACTTGAGAAAAGTAAGATAAGGTTTGTTCTTGCTGAGAACGGAAGGGAGTTGCCGGTCTCAGCAAGAGAAGATAAGCAGATGTGCAGAGGCTTTCGGTTTTGACTAGTTCCTGAATTGTAGCTCGCTGTAGGAAGATGTGTCTGATGTATGTACTTAGTAAACTTAGTTTCTTTTGTAACTCAAAGCCTGCAGAGTTCTTACTTTGCAACTCAGTGTCTGCTTGATCTAGCATTCCTTCCGCTGCGTATCGTCAATCTCTGACAAATACTACATAGAATCCTAAAGTTGGAAGAGACCTCCAAGGGCCATCTAATCCAACCCCTTTTCTGCCAGGAATAATAATAATAATAATAATAATAATAATAATAATACTGCATGGAATCCTAGAGTTGGAAGAGACTTCCAGGGGCCATCTAGTCCAACCCCCTTCTCCAAGAAATAATAATAATAATAATAATAATAATACTGCATGGAATCCTAATACTAATAATAATACTGCATAGAATCATAGAGTTTGGAAGGGACTTCCAGGGGGCATCTAATAATAATAATAATAATAATAATAATAATAATAATAATACTGCATGGAATCCCAGAATTTATTTATTTATTTATTTACTTTACTTTACTTTACTTGTATACCGCAGTTTCTCAGCCCAACAGGCGACTCAATGCGGTTTACAACAAGGATAAAAAGTCAATCAAACAACACACAATTTAAAATCAATTAAAAACATCGTATACACAATAATGACACATCAATAACAGTCCAATAACATCTCATAACTAGAATCATAATCCAATTCGTCGTCCATAATTCCGTTCCTGTATTCATCATCTTCATTGCGTTGTTATCCGAATGCCCGTTCAAACAGCCAAGTTTTTAATTTTCTTCGAAACACCATTAGCGAAGGGGCTGATCTAACCTCCGTAGGAATTGGAAGAGTCTTCCAGGGGCCGTCTAGTCCAACCTCTTTACTGCCAATACTAATAGGCCTGGGTAACAACGGAAAAATTTGTTTCTAAAATCGATTTGTATTTGGGGTTTTTTTTTTGTTTCGATATTTAAAATAATTACAAAATTTTCCTTTTAAAAAGTTCGATATTTACGAAATTTCGTAAATGGTAAAAAATTAACGAATCGATTTCCGAAACAATAACGAATCGATGCGTTAATGGCGGACGCGACCGCGAAATACGCTAAAAAACCTCCAAAACCTTCTGAAGCTTCCCTCTCCCTCTGTTGTTGACTGTTGGTGTGATATTATAATTTTTTTCAATAATTAAACCATAAAACTGGCCCAGACATGCGGAAATAATAACGAAACGACCTCAAAACAATAACGAAACGAATACAATATCGAAATACGAAGCATTTACAAAACGTTTTTGAAAATTCGTTTTTTTTTTAATAATTGCTCCAGAATGGTTCGTTATCGTTTTGTAATTGAAAAAAAATTAACGAATTATTAACGAATTACGAATTAACGAAACGAAACCGCCCAGCCCTAAATACTAATACTGATACTAATACTAATAATAATACTGCATAGAATCATAGAGTTTGGAAGGGACTTCCAGGGGCCATCTTTTTCTTCTTCTTCTTCTTCTTCCTTCTTCTTCTTCTCTTTCTTCTTTCTTCTTCTTTTTCTTCTTTTTCTTCTCCTTTCTCCTTCATCTTTATTCTTCTCCTTCTTCCTTCTTTCTTCTTTCTTCTTCTTTCTCCTTCTTCTTTCTTCTTCTCCTTCTTCTTCCTTCTTCTTTCTTATTCCTTCTTTCTTCTTCTTCTTCTTCTTCTTCTTCTTCTTCTCTTTCTTCTTTCTTCTTCTTTATGGGGTTGGACTGGATGGCCTTAATAATAATAATAATTATTATTATTATTATTATTATTAATAATAATAATAATAATAATCTTTATTTATACCCCACCACCATCTCCCCAGTGGGGACTCGGAGCGGCTTACATGAGGCCAAGCCCAAACAACAAATTACAATAAAATAAAACCAAAAAACAACCAAAAACACAGACAATAAACAACATCATAATTACATAAAACATGTAAATACATAGCAATATAAAACTGCAATATGCGCAATCACAATGACAATGGGCAGGCTACATGTAATGATTAAAAGAGAGACTAATTAAAATTAATTACAACTCGGGTGAGTTAAAAGAGAGACAGATTATTTGCGGAGGAGGGCTCATTATAGCGGGGGTTGTGGAATCAAGTTTTCCCACAGAGGGGGGACAACGACATATACTCCAATGACAGAATGTTGAGGCTAAGCAGTAGTGTGGGATTGTATACCTACTCTCCAAAGGCGCAATGGAAGAACCGGGTTTTAAGGTCCTTTTTGAAGGTTTCTAGGGTAGGGGCTTCCCTAATTTCTCCAGGTAGTGAGTTCCAGAGTCGGGGGAGCTCTGAACTTTCTTCCAACCATAGGATCCTATGACTGTAAAACTATTAATATCTATGAGGCAGCATGGCCATTTGTTGGGAGGGCTTTCATTGTGTCTTCCTTTGTGGCCGAATGGGGTTGGACTAGATGTCCTTTGGGGGACCCTTCAGACCATAGGGTTTTCTATTATTCCCCAATAAATAAGATAAACAAAGGGAACCATTGCTGTTTTTGCCAAAGTTTCAGAAAGTCCCGGCTTCCTTTGTTACAGGCCGAAGGAGCGCTGCGGGAAGAGTGCATATGGAGATTGCAGCAGCTGCAAGAAATGGGGCGCCGGGAGCGGCTCATCAGGTCGGACATGGATCTGGCTGTGACACAGGTACGGGCGGAAGCGACACTTAGATTGCAATAAGCAAGGGAAGCAAATCAAATCATTTGTTTCAGACACTGACCAGCACAGGAAGTAAAAGTCACAGTTTCATACAAACTTGGTATGTTTAGTACACTAAAAATATAAATATAAATACTGAAGCACAATAGTAGGGCTGGGCGGTTTCGTTTCGTTAATTCGTAATTCGTTAAAAATTCGTTTTTTTTATAACGAAGCGATATTGAACCATTCAGGAGCAACTAAAAAACGAAACGAATTTTTCCAATTCGTTTCGGAATTGATTCGTTATTCGTTATTGATTCGTAAATGTTTCGTTATTATTTCCGCATGTCTGGTGCAAGTTTTAGGGTTGCTGTTTGTTTTCTCAGTGAAAAAAAATATAATTATCACACCAACAGTCAACAACAGAGGGAGAGGGAAGCTTCAGAAGTTTTTTTAGCGTATTGCGCGATCGCGGCCGCCATTAACGAATCGATTCGTTATTGTTTCGTTATTGTTTTGTAATTTTTTTACCATTTACGAAATTTCGTAAATATCGAACTTTTTTTAAGGAAAATTTCGGAATTCTTTTAAATATCGAAACGCAAAAAAACCCCAAAAAACGAATCGATTTTAGAAACAAATTTTTCCGTTGTTACCCAGGCCTACACAATAGGGGTGAGGATCATGTAACCCATCTATTGAGTGTCACGTTGCCAGGGCTCTGCCTTATTTAGGTAGAGATGAATCAAACTCCCAGTTTTATCGAACAGTTTAATTAAAACAGCACTTATTTATTTATTTATTTATTCAACTTGTATACCGCTACTCCCAGATTAAAACAATACAATTAGCTTTAAAATGACCATAACAATCACAATAGGCAGCGAGAACAGGCATAGCCTGGGTTGTTCACCCATTGAAAGCTTGCCGGAAAAGAAAAGTTTTACAGGCTTTCCGAAAAGCAAGTAGGTCTCGGATGGTTCGAGTTTCGACCGGCAAGGCATTCCATAAACGAGAAGGCCTAGTAGATGACAAATGATAGGTCTGGATGTTAAGGACTGCAAGCAGATTTTGGTCTTCAGACCGGAGTAATCTCTGGGGTTGGTAGGGGGATAAGCGGGCCCTCAGGTACGCCGGCCCCACCAAACCCTTCCAGTATTTTCTGTTGGTCAAGGGAGTTCTGTGTGCCAAGTTTGGTTCAATTCCATTGTTGATGGAGTTCAGAATGCTCTTTGATTGTAGGTGAACTATAAATCCCAGCAACTACAACTCCCAAATGACAAAATCATAATTTTTTGAGTGATGGTCACTCCTTGTGTTGTGAGACGTTTTGTTGCCAAATTTGGTGGGATTTCGTTCATTGGTTCTTTTGTTTTTAAGGTACTCATGACGCCCAGAGCATTTTTATATATATAGATTATTCTTTCCCTGACCCCAGGCACAGTCCTTTAGGCACCAAATCACCGAAATACTGTTTTTTCAACTTCCCGAGGATTCGGTGACTGAGCAGCAGGTAATCATAACAACACGAATACCCCTCGTTTAGAAAATACTATGCAGCGTATATCTCTATGACAATGTTTCTCTACCTGGGGGTTGCGACCCCAGGGAGGGTCGCGAGGGGGGTTTCAGAGAGGTCACTGAAGACCAACAGAAAAAAAATTATATATATATATATGGATGTAGGTGAACTACACCTCCCAAACTCAAGGTCAATGCCCACCAAACCCAGTATTTTCTGTTGGTCATGGGAGTTCTGTGTGCCAAATTTGGTTCAATTCCATCACTGGTGGAGTTCGGAATATTCTTTGATTGTAGGTGAACTATAAATCCCAGCAACTACAACTCCCAAATGTCAATATCAATCCCCTCTAAACTCACCAGTATCCAAATTTGGGCATATCGAGTATTTGTGCCAAATTTGATCCAGTGAATGAAAATACGTCCTGCGTATCAGATATTTACATATTATTATTATTATTATTATTATTATTATTATTATTATTCCTTCAATATATTATTATTATTATCCCTGTTACATATTATTATTATTATTATTATTATTATTATTATTCCTTCAATATATTATTATCCCTGTTACATATTATTATTATTATTCCTTCAATATATTATTATTATCCCTGTTACATATTATTATTATTATTATTATTATTATTCCTTCAATATATTATTATTATTATCCCTGTTACATATTACTATTATTCCTTCAATATATTATTGTTATCCCTGTTACTACTACTACTTATTATTATTATTATTATTATCATTATCATTATCACTATTACTACTAAGCATGGGCTGGATGGCCATCCTTTGGGAGGGATCGGATTGTGCCTTTCCTTCAAGACAGATGGGAGTTAAACTGGATGGCCCTTGAGGTCTCTTCCATGGTTATTCGTGGATTTGATTGACAACGTTCACTCGTAAGAATATTCACTCTAGTGTTGTCAACGTACTCAAGTCACGCAAGAAGACAGTTCGATTGTATTATTATTATATTGTTGTTGTTGTTGTTGTTGTTGTTGTTATCCCTTATTATTATGCTTTCTCCTTCCTGAAAAACAGATTGTAGAGAAGATCAAGCACATCGAAGCCACGAATGCAGAATATTGCCGGAAGGAAATGGAGCTGAGGGAGGAGATGCGCGTCAAAAGATCCGAAATGGAGCAAGTGTCCGAAAACATTGAGAGGTTGAAGAAAGCCTTGGAAGGAGTTCAGGTACCACCAGAAAGCCACACTTGTCTCAGATTACTTGCTCTTGGCTGTTGGGAGTTGTAGTTCACCCAATTCCGGAGAGAACTGTGACTTTCACCAGCCATGGATATGGACCAAACTTTTAGTTGGCTCTTTCTAGGAAAGAGAAGGAAGAGACGAAGAAAGACGTCACCAAAGAACTACGCATTCTATTCAGACACGGCAATGGATCATTCGGGATCGGAAGAAGGAACTGTTGTTTTCAAACAACGTCAATGGACTAAATTCTCCGAATAAAAGAAAAACTATTTAGCACCAAATAAAAAAAGAACATTATAATGTTGTTTCTTTGCAAGAAACAACCATCACACAAAGAAAAATTGACCCAGGATGTTGGGAGTTATAGTTCACCCACATTGAGAGAGTTCTAGTTCATCCCACCAACAATTGACATAGACCCGCAAACCATGGATATGGGCCAAACTTGGCACACAGACCCAACATGACCAACTTTGAATACTGGCAAAGTTTGGGGAGAAAAATTGACCCAGGATGTTGGGAGTTAAGTTCACCCACATTGAGAGAGTTCTAGTTCATCCCACCAACAATGGATGTAGACCCGCAAACCATGGATATGGGCCAAACCTGGTATACAGACCCAATATGACCAACTTTGAATACTGGAAAAGTTTTTTTGGGGGGGAAATTGACCCAGGATATTGGGAGTTATAGTTCACCACATCGAGAGAGTTCTAGTTCATCCCACCAACAATGGATGTAGACCCACAAATCATGGATATGGGCCAAACTTGGTATACAGACCCAACATGACCAACTTTGAATATTGACAAAGCTTGGGGAGAAAAATTAACTCAAGATGTTGGGAGTTGTAGTTCACCCACTTCCAGAGAGTTATAGTTCATCCCATCAACAATGGATATAAGCCAAACTTTACATACAGATCCAACATGATGACCAACTTTGAATACTGGCAAGATTTAGGAAGTGAATTATTGACCTAGGATGTTGGGAGTTGTAGTTCACCCACATCCAGAGAATTATAGTTCATCCCACCAACAATGGATGTGGACCAAACTTGACATACAGATCCAACATGACCAACTTTAAATACTGGCAATGTTTAGGAAGTGAATTATTGACCTAGGATGTTGGGAGTTGTAGTTCACCCATATCCAGGGGATTATAGTTCATCTCACCAACAATTGATATGGACCAAACTTGACATACAGATCCAACATGACTAACTTTGAATACTGGCAGGGTTTAGAAGATGTCTCAAGAAGTTGGGAGTTGTAGTTCTCCTACAATCAAACGTTTGTCCTTTCCTCTATTTCCCCTCTTAGGATTTCTTGCAAACTCCCTACTGCAGCCACAGTTTGCAGAAGAAGGTCTTCGATCTTCAGAACATCAACCTGACCCCACCGGCTTCGGACGTCCAAGCCGCATCGGTCCAAATCCTGGGCGGTTTGTTGAACTGGGTGGACGCGATGGAAGGCCTCCTTCAGGACTTGGAGTTGGATCTGCCCGCCTGTGAAAAAGGTTCTTGAGAACTTCCTTTCATTTGGGTTTTGTGTGTGTATATGCATATGTGGTTTTGCGCATCCGTTGTAATGTATTTTTTGGCTTTTTAAGTCCCTTCCGCCAAGTTTTCCAGTGTTTTTATGAGTGATGGTCACTCATTGGCCTGAGAGGTGTTGTGTCCAAATCTGGTGTCCATTTGCCCAGTGGGTTTTGTGTTCTATTCATCCCACAAATAAACATTACATTGTTATTT
>NW_026844811.1:6584516-6596230 GCF_025583915.1 Anolis sagrei ordinatus
TCCCTAATTTCTCCAGGTAGTGAGTTCCAGAGTCGGGGGAGCTCTGAACTTTCTTCCAACCATAGGATCCTATGACTGTAAAACTATTAATATCTATGAGGCAGCATGGCCATTTGTTGGGAGGGCTTTCATTGTGTCTTCCTTTGTGGCCGAATGGGGTTGGACTAGATGTCCTTTGGGGGACCCTTCAGACCATAGGGTTTTCTATTATTCCCCAATAAATAAGATAAACAAAGGGAACCATTGCTGTTTTTGCCAAAGTTTCAGAAAGTCCTGGCTTCCTTTGTTACAGGCCGAAGGAGCGCTGCGGGAAGAGTGCATATGGAGATTGCAGCAGCTGCAAGAAATGGGGCGCCGGGAGCGGCTCATCAGGTCGGACATGGATCTGGCTGTGACACAGGTACGGGCGGAAGCGACACTTAGATTGCAATAAGCAAGGGAAGCAAATCAAATCATTTGTTTCAGTCATAGACCAGCACAGGAAGTAAAAGTCACAGTTTCATACAAACTTGGTATGTTTAGTACACTAAAAATATAAATATAAATACTGAAGCACAATAGTAGGGCTGGGCGGTTTCGTTTCGTTAATTCGTAATTCGTTAAAAATTCGTTTTTTTTTTAACGAAGCGATAACGAACCATTCTGGAGCAACTTAAAAACGAAACGAATTTTTCAATTCGTTTCGTAAATGCTTCGTATTTCGTTATGTATTCGTTTCGTTATTGGTTTGAGGTCGTTTCGTTATTATTTCCGCATGTCTGGGGCAAGTTTTATAGTTGTTTTTTGTTTAATTAGTGAAAAAAAATTATAATATCACACCAACAGTCAACAACAGAGGGAGAGGGAAGCTTCAGAAGTTTTTTTAGCGTATTGCGCGATCGCAGCCGCCATTAACGAATCGATTCGTTATTGTTTCGTTATTGTTTTGTAATTTTTTTACCATTTACGAAATTTCGTAAATATCGAACTTTTTTTAAGGAAAATTTTGGAATTCTTTTAAATATCGAAACGCAAAAAACCCCAAAAAACGAATCGATTTTAGAAACAAATTTTTCCGTTGTTACCCAGGCCTACACAATAGGGGTGAGGATCATGTAACCCATCTATTGAGTGTCACGTTGCCAGGGCTCTGCCTTATTTAGGTAGAGATGAATCAAACTCCCAGTTTTATCGAACAGTTTAATTAAAACAGCACTTATTTATTTATTTATTTATTTATTCAACTTGTATACCGCTACTCCCAGATTAAAACAATACAATTAGCTTTAAAATGACCATAACAATCACAATAGGCAGCGAGAACAGGCATAGCCTGGGTTGTTCACCCATTGAAAGCTTGCCGGAAAAGAAAAGTTTTACAGGCTTTCCGAAAAGCAAGTAGGTCTCGGATGGTTCGAGTTTCGACCGGCAAGGCATTCCATAATCGAGAAGGCCTAGTAGATGACAAATGATAGGTCTGGATGTTAAGGACTGCAAGCAGATTTTGGTCTTCAGACCGGAGTAATCTCTGGGGTTGGTAGGGGGATAAGCGGGCCCTCAGGTACGCCGACCCCAGACCATATAAGGCCTTAAAACTCCCAATGGGAGTTCTGTGTGCCAAGTTTGGTTCAATTCCATCGTTAGTGGAGTTCAGAATGCTCTTTGATTGTAGTGAACTATAAATCCCAACAACTACAACTCCCAAATGACAAAATCAATTTTTTGAGTGATGGTCACTCCTTGTGTTGTGAGACGTTTTGTTGCCAAATTTGGTGGGATTTCGTTCATTGGTTCTTTTGTTTTTAAGGTACTCATGACGCCCAGAGCATTTTTATATATATAGATTATTCTTTCCCTGACCCCAGGCACAGTCCTTTAGGCACCAAATCACCGAAATACTGTTTTTTCAACTTCCCGAGGATTCGGTGACTGAGCAGCAGGTAATCATAACAACACGAATACCCCTCGTTTAGAAAATACTATACAGCGTATATCTCTATGACAATGTTTCTCTACCTGGGGGTTGCGACCCCAGGGAGGGTCGCGAGGGGGGTTTCAGAGAGGTCACTGAAGACCAACAGAAAAAAAATTATATATATATATATGGATGTAGGTGAACTACACCTCCCAAACTCAAGGTCAATGCCCACCAAACCCAGTATTTTCTGTTGGTCATAGGAGTTCTGTGTGCCAGGTTTGGTTCAATTCCATCATTGGTGGAGTTCATAATGCTCTTTGATTCTAGGTGAACTATAAATCCCAGCAACTACAACTCCCAAATGTCAAAATAAATCCCTCTAAACTCACCAGTATCCAAATTTGGGCATATCGAGTATTTGTGCCAAATTTGATCCAGTGAATGAAAATACGTCCTGCGTATCAGATATTTACATATTATTATTATTATTATTATTATTATTATTATTATTATTCCTTCAATATATTATTATTATTCCTGTTACATATTATTATTATTATTCCTTCAACATATTATTATTATCCCTGTTACATATTATTATTATTATTATCATTATTATTATTATTCCTTCAATATATTATTATTATCCCTGTTACATATTATTATTATTATTATTATTATTATTCCTTCAATATATTATTATTATTATCCCTGTTACATATTATTATTATTCCTTCAATATATTATTGTTATCCCTGTTACTACTACTACTTATTATTATTATTATCATTATCATTATCACTATTACTACTAAGCATGGGCTGGATGGCCATCCTTTGGGAGGGATCGGATTGTGCCTTTCCTTCAAGACAGATGGGAGTTAAACTGGATGGCCCTTGAGGTCTCTTCCATGGTTATTCGTGGATTTGATTGACAACGTTCACTCGTAAGAATATTCACTCTAGTGTTGTCAACGTACTCAAGTCACGCAAGAAGACAGTTCGATTGTATTATTATTATATTGTTGTTGTTGTTGTTGTTGTTGTTATCCCTTATTATTATGCTTTCTCCTTCCTGAAAAACAGATTGTAGAGAAGATCAAGCACATCGAAGCCACGA
Source organism: Anolis sagrei ordinatus (assembly GCF_025583915.1). Lineage (NCBI taxonomy): Eukaryota > Metazoa > Chordata > Lepidosauria > Squamata > Anolidae > Anolis > Anolis sagrei. The sequence continues at coordinate 6,587,533 of NW_026844811.1, forward strand.
ATGCGGAATATTGCCGGAAGGAAATGGAGCTGAGGGAGGAGATGCGCGTCAAAAGATCCGAAATGGAGCAAGTGTCCGAAAACATTGAGAGGTTGAAGAAAGCCTTGGAAGGAGTTCAGGTACCACCAGAAAGCCACACTTGTCTCAGATTACTTGCTCTTGGCTGTTGGGAGTTGTAGTTCACCCAATTCCGGAGAGAACTGTGACTTTCACCAGCCATGGATATGGACCAAACTTTTAGTTGGCTCTTTCTAGGAAAGAGAAGGAAGAGACAAAGAAAGACGTCACCAAAGAACTACGCATTCTATTCAGACACGGCAATGGATCATTTGGGATCGGAAGAAGGAACTGTTGTTTTCAAACAACGTCAATGGACTAAATTCTCCGAATAAAAGAAAAACTATTTAGCACCAAATAAAAAAAGAACATTATAATGTTGTTTCTTTGCAAGAAACAACCATCACACAAAGAAAAATTGACCCAGGATGTTGGGAGTTATAGTTCACCCACATTGAGAGAGTTCTAGTTCATCCCACCAACAATTGACATAGACCCGCAAACCATGGATATGGGCCAAACTTGGCACACAGACCCAACATGACCAACTTTGAATACTGGCAAAGTTTGGGGAGAAAAATTGACCCAGGATGTTGGGAGTTAAGTTCACCCACATTGAGAGAGTTCTAGTTCATCCCACCAACAATGGATGTAGACCCGCAAACCATGGATATGGGCCAAACCTGGTATACAGACCCAACATGACCAACTTTGAATACTGGCAAAGTTTTTTGGGGGGAAAATTGACCCAGGATGTTGGGAGTTATAGTTCACCACATCGAGAGAGTTCTAGTTCATCCCACCAACAATGGATGTAGACCCACAAATCATGGATATGGGCCAAACTTGGTATACAGACCCAACATGACCAACTTTGAATATTGACAAAGCTTGGGGAGAAAAATTAACTCAAGATGTTGGGAGTTGTAGTTCACCCACTTCCAGAGAGTTATAGTTCATCCCATCAACAATGGATATAAGCCAAACTTTACATACAGATCCAACATGATGACCAACTTTGAATACTGGCAAGATTTAGGAAGTGAATTATTGACCTAGGATGTTGGGAGTTGTAGTTCACCCACATCCAGAGAATTATAGTTCATCCCACCAACAATGGATGTGGACCAAACTTGACATACAGATCCAACATGACCAACTTTAAATACTGGCAATGTTTAGGAAGTGAATTATTGACCTAGGATGTTGGGAGTTGTAGTTCACCCATATCCAGGGGATTATAGTTCATCTCACCAACAATTGATATGGACCAAACTTGACATACAGATCCAACATGACTAACTTTGAATACTGGCAGGGTTTAGAAGATGTCTCAAGAAGTTGGGAGTTGTAGTTCTCCTACAATCAAACGTTTGTCCTTTCCTCTATTTCCCCTCTTAGGATTTCTTGCAAACTCCCTACTGCAGCCACAGTTTGCAGAAGAAGGTCTTCGATCTTCAGAACATCAACCTGACCCCACCGGCTTCGGACGTCCAAGCCGCATCGGTCCAAATCCTGGGCGGTTTGTTGAACTGGGTGGACGCGATGGAAGGCCTCCTTCAGGACTTGGAGTTGGATCTGCCCGCCTGTGAAAAAGGTTCTTGAGAACTTCCTTTCATTTGGGTTTTGTGTGTGTATATGCATATGTGGTTTTGCGCATCCGTTGTGATGTATTTTTTGGCTTTTTAAGTCCCTTCCGCCAAGTTTTCCAGTGTTTTTATGAGTGATGGTCACTCATTGGCCTGAGAGGTGTTGTGTCCAAATCTGGTGTCCATTTGCCCAGTGGGTTTTGTGTTCTATTCATCCCACAAATAAACATTACATTGTTATTTAGGCCTGTTTGATCAAGAAAAAATTTGTTTCTAAAATCGATTTGTAATTGGGGTGTTTTTTTGTTTCGATATTTAAAATAATTACAAAACTTTCCAAAAAAAGTTTTGGTATTTAAGAAATTTTGTAAATATTAAAGAATTTTTAGAATATTTTTGGTATTTCTTAAGAATAATATTAAAATAATATTAAAAAATATTTTAAAATGGAAAATTAACCAAAAAATGGCCCAAATGTGGACCAAACACAGGCAGGATACAGCAAATGAGAGCACACACCAACAGAAGAGTCTTTTCTTTTTTAGAATATTTTTTAAGAATAATATTAAAAATAATATTAAAAAATAATATTAAAATAATATTAAAATAATATAAAAAAATAATATTAAAAAATATTTTAAAATGGAAAATTAACCAAAAAATGGCCCAAATGTGGACCAAACACAGGCAGGAGACAGCAAATGAGAGCACACACCAACAGAAGAGTCTTTTCTTTTTTAGAATATTTTTTAAGAATAATATTAAAAAAAATATTAAAAAATAATATTAAAAATAATATTAAAAAATAATAATAAAAAATAATATTAAAAAATATTTTAAAATGGAAAATTAACCAAAAAATGGCCCAAATGTGGACCAAACACAGGCAGGAGACAGCAAATGAGAGCACACACCAACAGAAGAGTCTTTTCTTTTTTAGAATATTTTTTAAGAATAATATTAAAATAATATTAAAAAATATTAAAATAATATTAAAAATATTTTAAAATGGAAAATTAACCAAAAAATGGCCCAAATGTGGACCAAACACAGGCAAGAGACAGCAAATGAAGCAAGCAGCACTCACAGCAGCAAGGAATGAATCCAATCCCAGTTGCTAGCAGCCATTGCCAAGCCAACCCAATGCAAACTCCCTCGCCCTCCAGCAAGCTACGGGCCGCGCGGAGCCGCTTTGAAAGGGCTCGCCGGCCAATCAAAAACAGACACAGCCACGGACCCATGGTGCACTGCTTGGGAGCGCCGGATTGGCTCCCATGCACCAGCACTCCAGCAGCCTCCACCCCATTAACGAAACGAGCGGAGGCTCGTTAAAACTATGGGGGTTGCTGGTTCGATATTTAAAAACCCTTCCGGGTTTGGAAATATGTTTCAATATCGCTTCGGAAATGCCAAAAATAACGAATTAATAACGAATTAACCAATTAACGAACGAAACCGCACAGGCCTATTATATAGATACTAGCTGTACCCACCACACGTTGCTGTGGCCAACCTTCCCTCTTTCTCTTCTTCTTTCCCTCCTTCACTCCCTCTTTCCTTCCTTCCTTCCTTCCTTCCTTCCTTCTTCTCTTCTTCCTTCTTCTCTTCTTTCCTTCCTTTCCTCCCCTTTCCTTCCTTCCCCTTTTCTTTCTCTTCTTTTGCTGTCTCTCTTTTCTTCCTTCACTCTCCTCTTCCCTTCCCTCCCTTTTTTAATTTCTCTCCTTTCTTCCTTCTCTACCTCTTTCCTTCCTTCTTTCATTCTGTTTCCTTCTCCCTTTCCTTCTTTCTTTCCCTCCCTCTTTCTCTTTCCTTCCTTCCTTCCTTCCTTCCTTCCTTCCTTCCTTCCTTCCTTCCTTCCTTCATAGAATCCTAGAATCCTAGAGTGGGAAGAGACCTCCTGGGCCATCACCCAGTCCAACCCCATTCTGCCAAGAAGCAGGAATATTGCATTCAAATCACCCCTGACAGATGGCCATCCAGCCTCTGTGTAAAAGCTTCCAAAGAAGGAGCCTCCACCACACCCTGGGGCAGAGAGTTCCACTGCTGAACGGCTCTCACAGTCAGGAAGTTCTTCCTCATGTTCAGATGGAATCTCCTCTCTTGTAGTTTGAAGCCATTGTTCCCTTGCGTCCTAGTCTCCAGGGAAGCAGAAAGGAAGCTTGCTCCCTCCTCCTCCCTGTGGCTTCCTCTCACATATTTATACATGGCTCTCATCATGTCTCCTCTCAGCCTTCTCTTCTTCAGGCTAAACATGCCCAGCTCCTTAAGCCGCTCCTCATAGGGCTTGTTCTCCAGACCCTTGATCATTTTAGTCGCCCTCCTCTGGACACATTCCAGCTTGTCAATATCTCTCTTGAATTGTGGTGCCCAGAATTGGACACAATATTCCAGGTGTGGTCTAACCAAGGCGGAATAGAGCATGGGGAGCATGACTTCCCTAGATCTAGACACTAGGCTCCTCTTGATGCAGGCCAAAATCCCATTGGCTTTTTTTGCCCCACATCACATTCCTGGCTCATGTTTAACTTGTTGTCCACGAGGACTCCAAGATCTTTTTCACACGTACTGCTCTCGAGCCAGGCCCCATCGTCCCCCATTCTGTCTCTTTGCATTTTGTTTTTCTTGCCAAGGTGGAGTCTCTTGCATTTGTCCTCGTTGAACTTCATTTTGTTAGTTTTGGCCCATCTCTCTAATCTGTCAAAATCGTTCCTTCCTTCTTCCTTCCTTCCTTCCTTCCTTCCTTCCTTCCTTCCCTGTCTCTCTCCTTCCTTTCCTCTCACATCCCTGCCTCCTTTCCCTTCCTTCCTTTCTTTTCTTCTACCTTTCCTTCCATTCATAATCTTCTCTTCTCTTCACCAATCCTTCTCTACCTTTCTTCTCTCCTTTCCCTTTCTTTCCCCTGCTTCCTCCAAGACAGTTTGCAAGGGTTTTTTAAGGGTTTTGGGGTGTGTGTGTGTGAAAGGGGGGATGTGGAGCCCAAGTGGGGGGCGGGGGCGGTGTGCAGATGCTCCTGCAGTCAGGCTTGTCTTGCAATCCTCTGGTCTTGGGGGAAGTGTTGCCTGGTAGCCACGTGGGCCTCATGGATCCTCTGCGGTGGCTCCAGCTGCTGCTGGGGCTTGCCTCACCAAGCCTCCACCCCTCCATTGGGCCAGGCCTTCTCCTTCCTTCCTTCTTTCCTTTCCTCAATCCCTCCACTCAACAAAAGAAAAAGGACTCTGCCTTCCTGCGTGGAAAGGGACTCCATGGCGAGGCTTCTCTTCCCTCACAACGGTTGGTGCTTCATTCTCCTCGTGCAATGGGGAGAGGGGCGTTTGCACATGCTCTGTAAGGCATTTTTCTTTTGGGGGAGTTTGAAGTCAATTTCCCCTTCATTTTATGGGTTTTTTCTTTGAAAGACATAGATTGGATTAAAATGTGATTTGCTGCCAAATTTGCTGTCAATTTGTCCAGTGGTTTTGTTCTGTTAATCATACAAACGAACATTACATTTTTATTTATATAGATAAATAAATAAATAACCAAATTTGAGACCTGGAATTGGGGCGTCAATGGAGACGGGTTGTGTTTCCTTGACGTGAAATTTCATCTCCGTTTGGCAAAGGAGCGAAATGAAACCAGACCTCCTTTCCTTGTCAGGAATGTCCTCCTACATAAAGGAGCTGCGGGACCATCACCACCACACCATGGCCCGGCTTCAGACGATTGAGGCATCTCAGGAGACCTTCCTGCAGGAGAAGCTGAAGGAGCTGAAGGACCAACTCCAGGAGGAGTTTCAAGGCAAAGAGAAGGACCTTCTGGAAGCTGAGAAGGAGCACCAAAAGGTAGAAGTCGGGGTGGGAGTAGCCTCCTCTCTTGGCCCTTCCACATCCCCTTCCACTCACTTGGGTTTTGGTTTGGCATCTAAACTGATCAAACAAAGACCTTCTGAGAGTTGTGCTCTTATGTTTCTTGTTCCCCAAGCTCACTGTGCATAACTATGCTGGGCCGCTCCACGGGTAAAGCCAAAGACTTATCAGCACCCTCTCGTAATGCCAAACATTTGTTCGTGCAGTGACTAGGAAATGGAATGTATGGAAAACATATTATTGTCCTGCAGTTTTTACGAGGAGGTTTGACAACACACAGGGGCGGCTCAACCATTACGCAAAGTAAGCCTTCGTGGTAGAGTTGATTTTGCCAGGGGTGCTCTTGAGGCGCTCTTGGGGGAAAATAGACCTTGACGTATGCGAGTTGTAGTTACTGGGATGTATAGTTCACCTCCAATCCAAGAGCATTCTGAACTCCACCAAGGATGGAATTGAACCAAATATGGCACACAGCATTTGCATTAAATTGTATGTACAACCCATACAGTTATACCCTATTGGGTGTGGTCCAAGAATTGCTGGTTGACCTACATTACCAGCTGCACATAATATTTATTTATTTATTTATTATTTCTAGCATTTCTATCCCGCTCTTCTCAACCCCCCCGGGGGGGGGACTCAGAGCGGCTAACAAAGGCAGCAATTCGATGCCACAAATCAATAACACAGTATAAAACCATAAATACATACAGAGTTAAAACAATAGCAATTAATTATAACCAAATTATCACAACAGTCATTAAAACAATACTCAGTCCACAAACCCACTGATAGAATAATAAAACCGTAGACTCGTACATATCGTCTTGCCAGTCTATTTCCAGTCAAAGTGCTGCTTTATGTTTATTGTTTGAAAGCCTGGTCCCAAAACCAAGATTTTAATTTCTTCCTGAACGCCAGGAGGGATGGAGTCGATCATATTTCATTTGGAAGCGAATTCCACAGGCGGGGGCTACAGCCGAGAAGGCCCTGTCTCTCGTCCCCACCAGCCGCATTTGCAATGTTGGTGGGAGCGAGAGCAGGGCCTCCCCAGATGATGTTAAGTTACGAGGTGGGATGTAGAGGCAGATGCGTTCGGACAAGTAAGCTGGGCCAGAACTGTATTGGGCTTTATAGGTCAAAACAAGGACTTTGAATTGAACTCGGAAGTGGACAGTAGGCCTGGGTAACAACGGAAAAATTTGTTTCTAAAATCGATTTGTATTTGGGGTTTTTTTTTGTTTCGATATTTAAAATAATTACAAAATTTTCCTTTAAAAAGTTCGATATTTACGAAATTTACGAAACAATACGAAACGAATTCGAAACGAATACGAATCGATTCGTTAATGGCGGACGCGACCGCGCAATACGCTAGAAAACCTCCATATGGGACAGGGGGAACTTCTGAAGCTTCCCTCTCCCTCAGTTGTTGACTGTTGGTGTGATATATTATAATTTTTTTTCACTGATTAAACCATAAAACTGGCCCAGACATGCGGAAATAATAACGAAACGACCTCAAAACAATAACGAAACGAATACAATATCGAAATACGAAGCATTTACAAAACGTTTTTGAAAATTCGTTTTTTTTATAATTGCTCCAGAATGGTTCGTTATCGTTTTGTAATTGAAAAAATTAACGAATTATTAACGAATTACGAATTAACGAAACGAAACCGCCCAGCCCTAGTACAGGGATAGTGGAGCTGGCACAACAAGGGGGTGGTATGCTCCCTGTATGTCGCTCCAGTTAGTAATCTGGCTGCCACCCGTTGGACTAACTGCAATTTCCAAACTTATAATTACCATCATGAGTTTTTTCTTCAACACACACACACACACACAAGGCCCTGCTACAACTTACTTACTACCAGATTGCAGGAGAGCGTGATAACAGAGTCAAGGCTGAGAAGAAATCCATTCCTGGCCGCTTGGTATATAGAGTAGATTAGGGGATAAAAAGTGTCAAGTACAGAATCTGTAGCCAGACGAAGCAACGTTGGAAATTCACTCTTGTAAGAGTTATTATCAAGGGGAAAAGGGATTTCCACTGAAGCTTTACCTCCAATCCTTGTTTCTACATTGAAATTGCACTTGGGGTCTCTTCGATCCTTGTGATTCTGTCTACTTTAGTGTGTAAGATAGGTCATTGTTGCAACCCAGAGCAGGAGACGAGGCCCTAAGATAACTATCCACCACACTTGACTGGGAAAAAACAATCTTTTTTTAATTGATGAAAAATGGTTACAAAATAAAGGAAAAATGCAAAGCCAAAAGCCACAGCAAAATCAGCAAACATGAATGTCCATGAACAAGATCAAAAACCCAAAGCCACACTGTAAAATACTGGAACCTGTTAGCAATCCACTAACCGTACTTGGTGTCCTAGAAATCTCTCAAGACGATGGCCAGAGGAACCGGGAGAACTGCCAAGGTCTTCCTCAATCTAAAACGATGCCTGAACTGAGAAAGTCAGCCCGGCGGAAGGCACTTAAAGCCGAGGAATTGGTTCCGTGATACGCCTCCCTGCTTTGAAGCCCTTGTTTGTATTTCTTGTAATCTGGAAGACCTTCGCAAGCTGAGTGATTGACTCCTGTCTTGCCAGATCTGGCCCCTTCTATTCTCATTAAGGTTCCCAGGTGCAGAAGGGAGTGAAAGGTCATGGCTTCCCTCTGAAACATTCTCATGAACACTGGTACTTTCATTTTCCAAATCTACGGAAGTTTCTTCCTCACTAATTTCAGGAGCATTGTCACTAATTTCAGGAGCATTGACATCAGGAAGTACATTTTCATTAGCATCAGTAAATATATTTTCATTAGCATCAGGAGGTACAAACAGAGAATCAGGTTCAAACTCAGGCTGAACCCCAACACTCATCTGCAATATTTGAGGCATCTGTATCCACAAATCCATAGAAATTCACGCTACTCTTTTTTCCAGGTTTTGGAGGAGATGGTTGCCCTGGAAGAAGAGAAATGGAAGGATGCCGTTGAGGAAGAAAAGAAGAAGGTCAAAGCTCTGGAAACTCAAGTGAAACAATTGGCTGAGGTGGGTGAGACACATCTGAAAGATATAATGCATTTCAAATGGTCAAAAGGCTGGCTGACCTACATTACCAGCTGCACATACTAATTACCATCATAAGGTTTTTCTAGAGGAACAGCTTGTTCCTCTACCACGTCATTAATTCCATGTGAG
>NW_026844811.1:6600614-6659916 GCF_025583915.1 Anolis sagrei ordinatus
ACATACTGTGTTTTTGTGTCAGTAAAATAATAATAATAATAATAATAATAATAATAATAATAATAATAATCCTCTTCCAACTCTTATTACTGTATGGCCCTTTCTATACTGCCATATAAAATCCAGATTATCTGCTTTGAACTGGCTATATGGCAGTTCAGACGCATGTAATTCAGTTCAGATCATCTGGGTTATATGGCAGTGTAGAAGGGACCCATGTTTCTTTCCCTCCGATTACAGATTCTTTGTATTTTATCAGATAAGCCAGAAGCAGATGGTCCCACCCAATTAGGGTTCACATAAGGAATAGGATGACATAATACTGAACTGTGAACGACTGTTTTCCCCAAAACTGAGAATGGAAGAACTACATTGTCCCGACTCCGTTCTAGTTTGAGAGACCGAACGTTCATTTGTTGACGCTGTTGCACAATGTTTGCTATGAGGAATCACCCCCACCTCGGTTACAGCGTGTGGCCATTTTACTGGGAGTCCACATAACCACAGTCTGCATTCCAAGAATATACTGGCTGCTCTCTTGCTACCCTTTGCTGGAAAATTCCTTTGTTTTCAAGGATGGGGGAATGAGCAAGCAACCTGGCTCATAATAGGATGTGCATTGGAAACAGGTGCAGGAGGGTGACTCAGGGAGGTAGTGAAATGCCACGGTTGGCCCTCCCAGTGACTGGTTCAGCAGCGCCATCAAGGTGGTGTTAAGTCAGGCCTTCCTTTAAGTACATTCTTGGCCTTTTTCCCCAAATGAGACCAGAAATGAGGAGATTGTAACACAGAAGCAACTGCTGGCTCTCTAAAGGCCAGAATGCCACACCCATTTCCAAGATGGGTGTCCTTATATATATTATAGAATCATAGCACAATAAAGTGGGAAGAGACCATGTGGACCATCGAGTCCAGTGTTTCTCAACCTTCCCAATGCCATGGCCCCTTAACACAGTTCCTTATGTTGTGGTGACCTCCAACCATAACATTATTTTCGTTGCTACTTCATAACTGTAATTTTGTTACTGTTATGAATCGTAATGTAAATACCTGATATGCAGGATGTATTTTCATTCACTGGACCACATTTGCCACAAATATCCGATAAGCCCAAATTTGCATACTGGTGGGGTTGGCGGCGGGTTTGATATTGTCGTTTGGGAGTTATAGCTGCTGGGATTTATAGTTCACCTTCAATCAAAGAGAATTCTGAACTTCACCAACGATGGAGTTGAACCAAACTTGGCACACAGAACTCCTGTGACCAACAGAAAATACTGGAAGGGTTTGGTGAGCATTGACCTGGAGTTTTCGAGTTGTTGTTCACCTACATCCAGAGAACAGTGTGGACTCAAACAATGATGGATCTGGACCAAACTTGGCACAAATAATATGCCCAAATGTGAAGGCTGGTGGAATTTGGGGAAAATAGACCTTGACATTTGGGAGTTGTAGTTGCTGGGATTTATAGCTCACCTACAATCAAAGAGAATTCTGAACCCCACCGACAATATAATTGGGTCAAGCTTCCCACACAGAATTCCCATGCCTTGAAGGGACTCGCTGGTGTGAACCGCCCTCGTCTTGCACGCTCTTCCTCGCCTGCACCACGCTGCTGTGTGCTGAGTATGCCTGCTCTCCCCTCTTCCGCTTGGAGTTTCAGAAACAGCCCACCCCTTGGCTGAGAGACTGGCCAATCACAGCAGGAGGAAGGCTTTTGGTAGGAGGATTCGCTGTCTATTTCCAAAAAGGAAGAGAAGGACAGGCGGAGAGATCTTCAGCCTTCTCTGCTCATGTTCAGCCCTCTGAGCTCAGTATTTATTACTGCTCAGGCTATTTATTGTTTTATGATGTTTGATATGTTTTATGATGTGTTTATGTTATTTTTAATCTTTATTTTATTGTGTCATGTTCTTAATCTATGTTTGCCCAGGCTTGTCCCCATGTAAGCCACCCCAAGTCCTTTCAGGGAGATGGAGGCGGGGTATAAAAATAAAGTTGTTATTATTATTTGAAACACAACAAGATGAGTCCAAAGAAAACAAGATCACTCTGCTGGTTGTTATATTGGATCACACGTCAGACACTTCCCAAGTGTCTAGGACTGTGTGATGTATTGGCAAATAATGCGTGAGGATCCCAGTAATGTGGCCTTTTGCAGCTGGCAGATGGTAATTTTGTCAGCGCCGATTGTGTTTAAGTGCAGGCCAAGGTCTTTAGGCACTGCACCCAGTGTGCTGATCACCACTGGTGACGTCGAGCATGCCCCCCCTAACAAGGGATGGTGACTTATAGTTCTGCAAAGGACAAAAAGGTACCAGACTGCACAATAGGGGTTAAGTCTTGGTCAATTTGCCAAGGCCTTAACAACAATGAGTACCCCATGAAACTTTGGGAATAGCTAGACCTTGGGTTCTTTGCCTCTCTCTCTCTCTCTCTCTCTCGAGCTGTAGTTTTCCAAGGACCATGGGACCGGCTTCCATCCCAGCGCTGCAGGGCTTTGCGTCTTGGCCCAGTGGAACTCCATAGACTCCCTTTGGTGGCTTTTTGAATTCTGCTACATTCCTGGACTTCACTCTCTTCAAGGACTCGCTCTCTACCCATGAACTTTCTTCAAGACAACTTATGAATTCATGCTGTGTCCTGATATCGTCTGCTTTTTATAATTGGTATTATTAATCTCTCTCTGGGGTCCTGGATGGGAAGATAGCTGCATATGATTTCCCTGTGTATAATTTCTATATGATTTTTATGTTTCCTTGTATTCCTGACCCTTTGCCCCTTCTCCCTCCAAAGAAATATGTAAGGGAACTCCCTGGCCTTCAGAAACAAAAGCCATTAGTGATTACTGAAACCTCCCGGCAAAGACACACTTGCATGGATAAAAGAAGGAGATTCTTATCTCTAGCATCGGAAGATGGCCCACTAGAGTAAAGAATCTTCCCCTCTGCTTTTGTTTACTTAGCATTAACCTGAGGCTGCCATCATTGTTCTCCTGTCTCACAGCCAGGAAGGATCAGGACACATGTTGATTCACAACACTCAAANCTGTAAGATAAGGGGAAATCTTCCCCTCTGCTTTTGTTTACTTAGCATTAACCTCAGGCTGCCATCATTGTTTTCCTGTCTCACAGCCAGGAAGGATCAGGACACATGTTGATTCACAACACCCAAAGCAGCCCTGCTTGAGCTCTTTGTCTCACCAGCCACATGGCATTTCCTTTGTTTACTCCTTTCCCAGATTCCTTTGTGCTCCCTCATCCCACCTCCATCTCTCCTGATTGGCTGTCGCCACCAGGTGGCAGAGGTCTTCCCATTGGTTCCTACGGACCACTTCCTGATTGGTCCAGAGGCACCAGGGGTGGGAGGGCCGCCTCCCAACTGTTTGCCCATCACCCAATCATGGCAGGAAACTTCAGGGAAGCCGGGGCGGGGAGTTTGAACTCTGCAACTTTGAATTTGCAATAAATATGCCTCTGATCAATGTACTGATATGCTTGTGGGTAAGCTATCCCCACATTTGCATCCGACTCAGCTGAATCGCTCATTAAACATCGATGCCTCTTCTTCGCCTTGGCAAGAGTCTCATTTCAATTATTAATATTAATAAAATTGCTGGAATCAGGCTTCTCTGACGGCTCGTCAAGGTCATAGACCCTCTTTGGTGCTGTCTTAGGGGTCTCTCTTACTGGGGAGACCCACCTAAAGTCCATATTGACTTCACTTTCTCTCCTTCTCACTCGCTCTCTGTCATTATGTTTGGTTTCTATGCTCTGCGTATACTGTTTTATATGTTTTGATGTGTTCACTTTAATGTTATGTTGTTTATTTTACTGTAATTTGTATTTTTATATTGAAGTTGTTGTTCAGGCTTTGCCCCATGTAAGCGGCTCCGAGTCCCCGTTGGGGAGATGGTGGCGGGGTATAAACAAAGATTATTATTATTATTATTATTATTATTATTATTATTATTATTATTACAATCACCATAAACAGCTTGCATTCTCTGATGCACTTCCTTTGGGATGACACCTTCTGCTGTCAAGAATTCAATGACTGCACGTTGCTTAAGTCGCATTGACCTGTTCAGGGTTCCATACTTCATACTTAAACAACACAACCATTCAATGCTAAGGCTTCCCACCAAAATGGAACTGTAGAGGAGAGTCTACTGAACAAGCCAGTACCTACTTGAAGACGCAGGTTCGCAGCTTGGGAGTGATCCTGGACTCATCACTGAGCCTGGAAGCCCAGGTCTCAGCGGTGGCCAGGAGAGCTTTTGCACAATTAAAACTTGTGCGCCAGCTGCGCCCGTACCTTGGGAAGTCGGATCTGGACACGGTGGTCCATGCTCTTGTTACATCCCGATTAGATTACTGCAATGCACTCTACATGGGGTTACCTTTGAAGACTGCTCAGAAACTCCAACTAGTCCAGCGGAAGGCAGTCAGACTGCTCACCGGGGCATCATACAGGGAGCATACCACCCCCCTGTTGTGTCAGCTCCACGGGCTGCCGATCCAGTTCTGAGCACAATTCAAAGTGCTGGTTTTGACCTACAAAACCCTATACGGTTCCGGCCCAGGGTATCTGTCCGAACGGATCTCCCTTTACGTCCCACTCCGGAGCCTAAGATCCTCTGGGGAGGCCCTGCTCTCGACCCCGCCTCTATCACAAGTGAGGTTGGTGGGGATGAGGAGCAGGGCCTTCTCAGTGGTGGTCCCCCGCCTGTGGAATTCACTCCCCGGGGAAATTAGATCTGCAACATCGCTCCTTTCCTTCAGGAGAAAACTAAAAACATGGATTTGGGACCAGGCATTCGGACAATCGGGCAGATAAAGAAAGAACTTTGATGATGACTAGGAAATGATTAATGGATTGATTCTATGGAACTCTGGAAAATGAAACGCTGGTTATGAGAATGGTTTTATATGATGTTTTATATGATGTTTTATGTACTGGTTGTTTGATTGTTTTAATTGCGATAACTGTTTTTAACTACGTTTTTGTATATTATATTATGTGTAAGTTGTACAGGCATTGAATTGTGCCTTTTTTGTAAGCTGCCCTGAGTCCCCCTTCGGGGGTTGAGAAGGGCGGGGTAAAAGTACCAGAAATAAATAAAATAAATACCAGTACTGCCACCTGTTGAGTTATGAAGGTGGAGGCATTACTTTTCACTTTAACAACACAACCGTTCAATGCTAAGACTTCCTGCCAAAATGGAACTGTAGAGGAGAGTCTACTGAACAAGCCAGTACAGCAGGCATTACTTTTCATTCAATCCTCGTATGTTTGTACTTTGAAGGTTAGACATGGACCAAACTTGGTACACTTTACTCTTCATTATCCAAATTAAAATACTGGTGGAGTTTAAACTAAAATGTCCACCTCTTTTGGAGCTATGGACTCAATTCTGGGGGGGAAATGTGTGCATATGCACTCTTGGTTTCTATGAGATTCAATCATTTCAAAGGAACTCTCCGAGGTGCTGAAGTCGGTCCCAAAATAGGTTCAGCAGCATGGAAAGTTCCTCAAACACTGCAAGCTACTTCCACTGCCATCCTATGAATCCCATAATATTGTCACACTCTTGGCCCATCATCTCCCTAATCTGTCAAAATCGTTTTGAATTCTGCTCCTGTCTTCTGTAGTATTGGCTATCTCTCCCAATTTGGTGTTGTCTGCAAACTTGATCATGCCTTCTAACTCTTCATCTAAGTCATTAATAAAGACGTTGAACAGAACCGGGCCCAGGACGGAGCCCTTCTGATGGCCTGCCACTTTTGGACTCTCGCTTGCTGAGGTGTTCCAGAGAGTGTCTCTGTAGATCTTAGAAAACAATTTCTTGATTTATTATTTTATTTATTATTTATTTACAGTATTTATATTCCGCCCTTCTCACCCCGCAGGGGACTCAGGTTGGATTACAGTGTACACATATATGGCAAACATTCAATGCCAAACATATGCAGCAGTGTTTCTCAACCTGAGGGTCGGGACCCCTAGGGGGGTCGCAAGGGGGTTTCAGAGGGGTCGCCAAAGACCATCAGAAAAAAACGGATTTCTGATGGTCTTAGGAACCCCTTTGGCAGACAAGACTGAAGATATGTCTGCCTGCCCTTCTCTTCCTTTTTGGTGTTGGTGAACTACAACTCCCAGAATTCAAAAACAGCCCCCCCCCCAACCCCACCAGTATTCAGTGTTGACCATGTAGGTAGTGTGCCAAGTTTGGTACAGATTCATTGTGGGGTGCGTTCAGATTGCTCTTTGATTGTAGGTGAACTATAAAGTCCACCAACTACAACTCCCAAAGGTCCAGGTCTACTTTTCCCCAAACTTCAGCAGTGTTCACAACTGGGCATATTGAGAATTTGTGACCAGTTTGGTCCAGCTTCATCATTGTTTGAGTCCACAGTGCTCTCTGGATGCAGGTGAACTACAACTCCCAAACTCAAGGTCAATGCCCACCAAACCCTTTTCTGTTGGTCATGGGAGTTCTGTGTGCCAAGTTTGGTTCAATTCCATCGTTGATGGAGTTCAGAATGCTCTTTGGTTGTAGATGAACTATAAATCCCAGCAACTACAACTCCCAAATGACAAAATCAATCCCCCCGCCAACCCCATCAGTATTCAAATTTGGGCATATCAGGTATTTGTGCCAAATTTGGTCCAGTGAATGAAAATACATCCTGCATGTCAGATATTGATATGATGATTCATAACAGTAGCAAAATTAGGGTTATGAAGTAGCAACAGAAATAACGTTATGGTTTGGGCGTGACCACAACATGGGGAACTGTATTAAGGGGTCACGGCATTAAGAAGGTTGAGAACCACTGATATACAGACATAGACAGAGGCTATTTAACTTTTTCTGGCCGTCAGGGGAGCTGTCACTTTCATCGTCCATCTGCGATGCTGATGAAGCACTTCCGCATTCCCCGCATGCTTCCCCGCTGGAATGCTTTGCTGGAGTCTTCTTTATGGCCTCATAAATCAGTTAATTTAGCCTCCCCACCCTTTAAGGTGGTACCTAATTTTCCTACTTGACAGATGCAACTGTCTTTCAGGTTGCAAAGGTCGACAACTGACTACACACAATTGGTTGGAAACCCACTCTAACCTGGGCTGGCTTCAAACTCATGACGTTTTGGTCAGAGTGATCTTAATACAGCTGACACTCAGCCGGCTGCACCACAATCCCGGTGCTGGCTGATTTAAGTCATTGATGTGCTAGCTGATACCTAAACAGGGGATGAGCTGAAGATGTCACTGCCTTGGTCCTTTCACTATTGGCTGCTACTTCCCGGCGGATGTCAGGTGGTGCAATACCAGCTAAGCAGTGTAATTTCCCCAGTGGTGTGGGGCGCAGACACCCCGTGATAATGCGCCATGTCTCATTAAGAGCCACGTCCACTGTTTTAGTGTGGTGAGATGTGTTCCACACTGGGCATGCGTACTCAGCAGCAGAGTAGCACAGCGCAAGGGTGGATGTCTTCACTGTGTCTGGTTGTGATCCCCAGGTTGTGCCAGTCAGCTTTCGTATGATACTGTTTCTAGAACCCACTTTTTGCTTGATGTTCAGGCAGTGCTTCTTATAAGTCAGAGCACAGTCCAGAGTGACTCCCAGGGATTTGGGTGCACTGCAATGCTCCAGTGGGATTCCTTCCCAGGTCATCCTCAGAGCTCAGGATGTTTGTCTGTTCTTAAGGTGAAAGGCACATGTCTGTGTTTTAGATGGATTAGGGATCAGTTGGTTTTTCCTGTAATAGGCAGTAAGAGCACCTAGAGCTTCGGAGAGCTTCTGTTCTGCCATCTCAAAGCTCCCTGCTTGAGAGGTAATGGCACGATCATCTGCATACATGAAACTCTCTGTCCCTTCTGGCAGTGGCTGGTCATTTGTGTAGATGTTGAACATGGATGGAGCAAGCACGCTCCCCTGAGGCAGGCCGTTCTTCTGTTTCCGCCATCTGCTTCTCTGGCCCTGGCACTCAACAAAAAAGCTCCTGTTTTGTAGCAGGTTTCCTATGAGGCGGGTGAGGTGGTCGTCCTTTGTGATATTATACATTTTTCTCAGGAGGAGGCAGTGGTTGACAGTATCATAGGCTGCTGACAGGTCTATGAAGACAGCTCCTGTGATCTGCTGCCTTTCAAAGCCATCTTCTATGTGCTGAGTCAGGTTCAGCACTTGCGATGTGCAGCTTTTGCCTTTCCTGAAGCCAGCTTGCTGTGGAATCAGACATGGGTCTATTTTTTTCATATTCTTTCCAGGATGAAGAGGAAGCATTGGTGAGAATCACCCTCTGGGTTCGTCCATTTACCCAATTACAGATCCACCTCACCGTAGTTTTGCCTAGCCAACATTGGACTAGTTTGTTTGGTAGAAGGTCATGGGGGACCTTATTGAAGGCCTTCTTGAAATCCAGATACGGTCCATCCAGGGCATTCCCTGCATCCCTGCATCATAATAGTATAATGATAAAAATAAACCACTTTTTGCCTTTGAACTCACTTTGCAGCAACTGAATAAGCCGTATCTAGGCTGTATCAATAGAAATCTAGTGCCAAGATGGATGAAAGTCACTCTATTCTGCTTTCATCTGGCCTCACCTTAAACAAAATTCAGGGCCTCCCTGTAACCAGAGAAGAATCATCAACATAGTGAGAGGGTTTGGAAAGCATGAATCCCCATGGAAAGTGGCTTAGGAAGCTGGGTACGTTAACATTTACCTTGGAGTAATGGAGCAATGGATTCAAATTGGGTCTGTGGGAAGGTATGAGCAAGTATGTGCCAGAGGCGGCCCTAGGTAATTTTCAACGGTAAGCAAACAGTATTTTGGCACACACACACACACACCCAACCAATCATTGATATATATTTTCTGTTTGTCGTGGGAGTTCTGTGTGCCATATTTGGTTCAATTCCATCATTGGTGGAGTTCAGAATGCTCTTTGATTGTAGGTGAACTATACATCCCAGTAACTACAACTCCAAAATGTGCCTGAAGACCCCGGCGTGTGCACCAAAAGTCACCTCTTCTCCTGACTTTCTCCTCAGCCATTGGGACCGAGAGAGAGAGAGAGAGAGAGAGAGGTGGAGATGCCCACCTTTCCTGAAGGAAGGCGCAAAAACAAAGGAGGGAGCGGAGGTGGGAGATACCTCCAGCCGGAGGGGCTCTCTCTCTCTCTCCCAATAGCTGAAGAGAAAGTCAGGAGAAGAGGCGACTTTTGGTGCGCACGCTGGGGTCTTCAGACACGCCTCTGGACCCGAAGCGGGCCAGGCGTGGCGGCTCCGCCCCTTGGCCCACCCGTGGATTGGGGAGAGGAGAGGAGGCGGGTGGAGCGCTGGGGGATCAGGAAAGGGAGCCGGTCATGGGGAAGGGATCTAACGCGGAGAACGATTGAGCGCCGGCTCTGCTCGCGCACCCGGTGGCCGGGTGGAGCAGGAACGAGAGGGGCTAGGCGAGGCTCAAGGGCCCGGCCCCTTTGGGAAGAGGATCGCCTGGCAGCGAGGCAAGAAAGCCGAGGCTCCCCCCGGACTGCTAGGGCTGTTGTGAGCTGAGGGGGCGCTCCTCAAGTGGCAGTCGAGGGGCATTTACAGAGGCACCTCTGCGCCCCTGGCAAAAAAGTGTTCTGCGACCACTTACTTCGCGTAATGGACGAGCCGCCCTGGTATGAGCCATCCTCCAACATGTTTCTTCCAATAGTAGAAGGAGTCCTGTGGATGCATACATTATTATTATTATTATTATTATTATTAAACTTTATTTGTACCCCGCTAGCATCTCCCGAAGGATTCGATGTGGCTTACACAGGCCGAGGCCTCAACACACAACACAACAATACAATCTAAGCAAATCAAACAATTAAAAACAGAATAAAGCAAAATAAACAACAGGCACAATACAGTAAACACAATAAAACTGGGCCGGGCCAGAGCAATGGGTACAAGATTAAAAGTGCTGATGTGACAGGAGGTGTATAAAGGGCTTCTAGGGCAAGTGCGATGTGCGATGTGCAGCAATAATTGGTTCTGATAAAGTGCTTATGGGACTTGGTAGTGGAGATTTCCTAATCTGGGAAGGCGCATCGGAAAAGCCAGGTCTTCAAGTTCTTTCTGAAGACAGCCAATGTAGGGGCCTGTCTAAGGTCTTTGGGGAGGGTGTTCCAGAGTTGGGGGGCCACCACGGAAAAGGCCCTGTCCCGCGTCCCCACCAAGCGCGCTTGCGACGCAGGTGGGATCACGAGCAGGGCCTCTCCAGATGACCGAAGTGAACGTGTGGGTTCATAGATGGAAATGCGGTCACGCAGGTAGGCTGGTCCCAAACCGTTCAGGGCTTTGTAGGTAAGCACCTGCACCTTAAATTGAGCTCAGAATATAAACGGCAGCCAGTGGAGCTCCTTGAACAGGAGGGTTGACCTCTCTCTGTAAGGGGCCCCCGTTAGCATCCTGGCTGCTGATCGTTGGACCAGTTGGAGCTTCCGAGCCGTCTTCAAGGGCAGCCCCACGTAGAGCGCATTGCAGTAGTCCAATCTGGAGGTGACCAAGGCATGGACCACCGGCCAGATCCGCCTTCACGAGGTATGGTCGCAGTTGGCGCACGAGTCTCAGTTGTGCGAAAGCCCTCCCAGACACCTCCGACGCCTGAGCCTCAAGCGTGAGCGTTGAATCCAAGAGGACTCCCAAACTGCGGACCTGCGACTTCAGGGGTAGTCTAACCCCGTCCAGCACAGGTTGCCACCCTATACCCCGGTCAGGTTTACGATCGACCAGGAGGACCTCTGTCTTGTCGGGATTGATCTTCAGCTTGTTCCTCCTCATCCAGATAGACACAGCGGTCAGGCACTCGTCCAGCACCCGAGAGGCATCCTTGGAATTGGGTGGAAAGGAGTAGTAGAGTTGTGTGTCATCTGCGTAGAGACGGCACCCAACTCCAAAACTCCGGATGACCTCTCCCAGCGGTTTCATGTAGATGTTAAAAAGCATGGGAGACAGAATGGAGCCTTGCGGGACCCCACAGGTCAACGGCCAGGGGTCCGAGCAGTCATGACTAATAACCCTTTTGAAACAACATTTGGGGTAATTCTGATGCTATTTTATGACCGTTTAAAAAATTAATACCCTCTCAAAAGTCTTATGCAACAGACGAGCCTTTTTGCAGCTGCTCCGTCCCAAGAAAAGAAACAAATAATGAATAATTGAATTAATGCAGCAGATTAAGCAATGGCCCTAAAACAATATTGCAGGCAGTGGAAAAACACATTCAAAGGGGAACCCATGTTTCTTGCTTTCCTTTCTGGGTTTTGGGGGGTAACAGTGGCAATGACAGCCTACCAAGAGAAGGCCAGTACATACTAAATGAACCTGTATCATAGATAACAACAACAACAACAACAACAACAACAACAACACACTTTATTTATATGAGGGGAATGAAAAGTAATGCCTCCACCTTTGTAACACCTCAACAGATGACAGGACTTACTTACTTAAGCGATCTCTCGTAGTCTGAGTATGATGGTCCTCCAAGTTTGGTGTCCTGGTGGTGGGTCCGTAGGTGACTACGGAGCCCTATTCTTGCTCTGCATCTTCTTCCGCAGTGAGGGCATTGCTTTCCAGGTGGAAGGCACTCTCGGACGAGGTTGGCTTGACGTGCCTTCCTCTTGGCACGTTTCTCTCTTTCACCCTCCATTTGTGCCTCTTCCAATTCTGCAGCACTGCTAGTCACAGCTGACCTCCAGCTGTTGCGCTCAAGGTCCAGGTCTTCCCAGTTCTTAGTGTCTATGCCAGAGTTTTTAAGGTTGGCTTTGAGCCCATCTTTCAATCTCTTTTCCTGCCCACCAACATTCCATTTTCAATTCTTGAGTTGCTTTGGGAGATGGTGGTCGGGCATCCGGACAATGTGGCCGGTCCAGTGGAGTTGATGGCGGACGACCATCACTTCAATGCTGGTGGTCTTTGCTTCTTCCAGCACGCTGATGTTTGTCCGCCTGTCTTCCCAAGAGATTTGCAGGATTTTCCAGAGGCAGCCCTGATGGAATTGTTCCAGGAGTTGCATGCGATGCCTGTAGACAGTCCACGTTACGCAAGCATAGAGCAGGGTTGGGAGGACAATAGCTTTATAGACAAGCACCTTGGTATTCCTACGGATGTCCCGGTCCTCAAACACTCTCTGCTTCATTCGGAAAAAAAACTGCACTCGCAGAGCTCAGGTGGTGTTGTATTTCAGTGTCAATGTTGATATCTGTAGACAGTCCACGTCTTGCAGGCGTATAGCAGGGTTGGGAGGACAATAGCTTTATAGACAAGCACCTTGGTTTTCCTACGGATGTCCTGGTCCTCAAACACTCTCTGCTTCATTCGGAAAAAAAACTGCACTCGCAGAGCTCAGGTGGTGTTGTATTTCANTTATAGACAAGCACCTTGGTATTCCTACGGATGTCCTGGTCCTCAAACACTCTCTGCTTCATTCGGAAAAAAAAACTGCACTCGCAGAGCTCAGGTGGTGTTGAATTTCAGTGTCAATGTTGATATCTGTAGACAGTCCACGTCTTGCAGGTGTATAGCAGGGTTGGGAGGACAATAGCTTTATAGACAAGCACCTTGGTATTCCTACGGATGTCCTGGTCCTCAAACACTCTCTGCTTCATTCGGAAAAAATGCTGCACTCGCAGAGCTCAGGCGGTGTTATATTTCGGTGTCAATGTTGACTTTGGTGGAGAGGTGGCTGCCAAGATAGCAGAAATGGTCAACATTTTCTGATGTTACACCATTTTGCTGGAGCACCACGTGCTAAAAAAAAGCAAGTGAGGAGCCGGAATCAGCTCCCACTTGCTTTTGTGTTGAGCTGATTTTTGTACCGGGAGGGGCCTTCCAGTTATGTGCTCCTGAAGGTAACGAAAATAACGAAAGAACTGATTAAACTAAGGAAAATTGTTCTACTAGCCGACACACATTTTGGTACCTCAAATGTTAGCCCTGTTTCTGAGTATATTCCTGCTGATTCCAAAAATGGCACCAGTTTTCCCCTTTCAGCTCTAGTTTTTGAGATACCCCAAAACCGTTACCACATGCTCACCCATAAAAAACCGTGAGAAACTTATTGAAGAAACCAGAGCAGATGCTGTCTATCTGTGCCGTCACACCCAGACCCTCTAAAAATAAAACTAAGATGTGCTTCTCTCTTTGTCTGGCTCTTTCTTTAGAAGCTTGAGATTCCCAGCAACTGAGGCTACTACAGGTTTTGAACACCAAAACAGAATATTTATTTCTCAAAGTCCTTGCAGACTTGGCACAGCTTGGCAAAGTTACAAACAAAAGTAAATTGGTGAAACCATAGAGATGATCTTTCTTTTTTCTTCAGTTACTGGGGTAACTCTTCCCCAAATGGTAGAAAAAATTCTGAGATCTTTTTACCCCAACCCTGAAAGCATAGGCCTTCCCCATTCCAGCCAAAGGTTAATCTAGAGAGGAAGCAAAAAGATCTCAATAACTATCTCAATAGTCCTCTATACAAGTGATTCTCAACCTGGGGGTCGGGACCCCTGTGGGGGTCGCGAGGGGGTGTCAGAGGGGTCGCCAAAGACCATCAGAAAACATAGTATTTTCTGTTGGTCATGGGGCTTCTGTGTGGAAAGTCTGGTCCAATTCTATCGTTGGTGGGGTCCAGAATGCTTTTTCATTGTTGCTGAACTATAAATCCCAACAACTACAACTCCCAAATGGCAAGGTCTATTTTCTCCTAACTCTACCAGTGTTCACGTTTGGGCTTATTGATATTTGTGCCAAGTCTGATCCAGATTCATCATTGCTTGAGTCCACAGTGTTCTCTGGATGTAGGCGAACTACAACTCCAAAAAACTCAAGGTCAATGTCCACCAGACCTTCCCAGTATTTTCTCTTGGTCATGGGAATTCTGTGTGCCATGTTTGATTCAATTCCATCACTGATGGAGTTCAAAAGGCTCTTTGATTTAAGGCGAACTATAAATCCCAGCAACTCCAGCATTACCAAATGACAAAATCAATCACCCCCAACCCCACCAGTATTCAAATTTTGGGCGTATCGGGTATTTGTGCCAAATGTGGTCCAGTGACTGAAGATATATCCTGCATATCAGATATTTAGATTACGATTCATAACAGGAGCAAAATTACTGTTATGAAGTAGCAACAAAAATAACGTCATGGCTGGGGGTCACCACAACACGAGGAACTGTACTAAGGGGTTGCGGCATTAGCAAGGTTGAGAACCACTGTTGTTGTTCATTCGTTCAGTAGTCTCCGACTCTTTGTGACCTCATGGACCAGCCCACGCCAGAGCTCCCTGTCGGCCGTCACCACCCCCAGCTCCTTCGAGGTCAATCCAGTCACTTCAAGGATGCCATCCATCCATCTTGCCCTTGGTCGGCCCCTCTTCCTTTTTCCTTCTACTTTCCCCAGCATAATTGTCTTCTCTAGGCTTTGCTGTCTCCTCATGATGTGGCCAAAGGACTTCAACTTTGTCTCTAGTCTCCTTCCCTCCAGTGAGCAGTCGGGCTTTCTTTCCTGGAGGATGGACTGGTTGGATCTTCTCACAGTCCAAGGCACTCTCAGCACTTTCCTCCAACACCACAGCTCAAAAGCATCGATCTTCCTTCGCTCAGCCTTCCCTAAGGTCCAGCTCTCACATCCGTAGGTTACTACAGGGAATACCATGGCTTTGACTAGGCAATGGATCTTTGTTGCCAGTCTGATGTCTCTGCTCTTTACTATTTTATTGAGATTGGACAGCGGTATATAAGTAAAGTAAATAAATAAAGTAAATAATTGTGTTGCATTTCCACATAATGGAGAAGGAAAAGCTCTGGCTCCCTCTAGAGGTTCCCGGCCTCCATGCGCCTTGGCTGCCTTCATGGGTTTGCTGGCATGAAGTCCTCCCTGGCTCAACTTCTGACATCTGGCTGCCTAATTCATCCCAGAGCTTTTCTGTACCACTCGATTTGGCAAAGACAGGTTAGGAAACATATTGAATGGGATCTTTCATGAGATTCACACCCCCCTCGAGCTTCCATCCGAGTTCAAAAGGCCACAGAGAAAGACGCAGGAGCTGTTGGAACAAGCAGCAAGGCCGATAAGACTGGAGTCCGCACATTTGCCCACACATCGAGCCATCTGGATGAGGTGAGACACCTCTTCGGAGCAAAACATGGAGCTGGTCCATATGTTGCATTGATTGGTGAGCATCTCAGACAAGGTGCATAGAAATCAGTGTCAACACAATGACCATAGAATCATAGAATCAAAGAGTTGGAAGAGACCTCATGGGCCATCCAGTCCAACCCCATTCTGCCAAGAAGCAGGAATTTGCATTCAAATCACCCCTGACAGATGGCCATCCAGCCTCTGTTTAAAAGCTTCCAAAGAAGGAGCCTCCACCACACTCCGGGGCAGAGAGTTCCACTGCTGAACGGCTCTCACAGTCAGGAAGTTCTTCCTCAAGTTCAGATGGAATCTCCTCTCTTGTAGTTTGAAGCCATTGTTCCGTCCTAGTCTCCAAGGAAGCAGAAAACAAGCTTGCTCCCTCCTCCCTGTGGCTTCCTCTCACATTTATACATGGCTATCATATCTCCTCTCAGCCTTCTCTTCTTCAGGCTAAACATGCCCAGCTCCTTAAGCCGCTCCTCATAGGGCTTGTTCTCCAGACCCTTGATCATTTTAGTCGCCCTCCTCTGGACACTTTCCAGCTTGTCAATATCTCTCTTGAATGTGGTGCCCAGAATTGGACACAATATTCCAGGTGTAGTCTAACCAAAGTGGAATAGAGCATGGGGAGCAGGGCTTCCCTAGATCTAGACACTATGCTCCTATTGATGCAGGCCAAAATCCCATTGGCTTTTTTGCCACCATCACATTGTTGGCTCATGTTTAACTTGTTGTCCACGAGGACTCCAAGATCTTTTTTACACGTACTGCTCTCGAGCCAGGCATTGTCCCCCATTCTGTATCTTTGCATTTCGTTTTTCCTACCAAAGTGGAGTATCTTGCATTTGTCACTGTTGAACTTCATTTTGTTAGTTTTGACCCTTCATCTCTCTAATCTGTCAAGATCGTTTTGAATCCTGCTCCTGTCCTCTGGAGTCTTGGCTCTCCCTCCCAATTTGGTGTCGTCTGCAAACTTGATGATCCTGCCTTCTAGCCCTTCGTCTAAGTCATTAATAAACCATAAACAGCTTGCAATCTCTGATGAATCTCCTTTGAGGTGATACCTTCGGCTGTCAAGAATTCAATGACTGCACGTTGCTTAAGTCGCACTGACTGACCGTCTGCGCAGGGTTCCATACTGCGCACTTTAACAACACAACCATTCAATGCGAAGGCTTCCTGCCAAAATACAACTGTAGAGGAGAGTCTACTGAGTGTCGACTTCTTCTGTGACAGCTTCAGAAAGCCTATTCATTGTTGGCAGAAATGTATCCGATTGTCTGGTGATTATGTTGAAAAGTGAACCATTGTAGTTAAAGAGCACATTCTAAGGATTATTTCTGCATTTGATTTATTTAAATCAAATGACTTGGCCACAGTGGTTACATCCCATTTAGACTACTGCAATGCTCTCTACGTGGGGTTGCCTCTGAAGACTGCCCGGAAGCTTCAATCAGTCCAACACTCGGCAGCCAGATTTCTAACAGGAGCGGGGTACAGAGACCATATGACCCCTCAGTTACGCCACCTCCACTGGCTGCCGATTAGCTTCCGTGCACAATTCAAAGTGCTGGTTCTGACCTATAAAGCCCTAAACGACTCCAGCCCAGTTTACCTGTCCGAACGGATTCTCCCCTATGAACCATTAAGGCTATTAAGATCTTCCGGGGGGGGGGGGGGCTGCTCTCGGTCCCACCACCCTCGCAATCACGGTTAGTGGGGATGAGGGACAGGACCTTCTCGGTGGTGGCTCCCCGGCTTTGGAACTCCCTCCCACTAGAGATCAGATCTGCTCCCTCTCTCCTGATGTTCAGGAAATTACTAAAGACCTGGCTCTGGAATGTGGCATTTGAGGACTGAACCTATAACCTCCTCCCTGTGGTGAACGGTGATGAACTGTGACTACGAGTATGAGTATGACTATGACTGGATTGACGATTTGGCTTAGGTAATTGTGATGATGATGTTTTATTGTACTTTATTGTACAACTAGCTTGGGGACCCGGCGCTGCCCGGGGTATTTGGGATAGACATTGTGTATCAAGTTTGGTCTTTATCAGTTATTTATATGGCTCGCAGTGGTCTCAGGAAGTTAGTGAAGGTACTGTGAGTCCCATCATCTGTGGTCTATCCTCCTCCAAACAGCACCGGGATGCAGAGTGGGTCAAGGGGGCTCTGTGTGCCAAGTTTGGTCTTGATCGGTCATTAGATGAGGGTTGCAGCAGTCTTTGGTAGGGAGATGGAAGTCCCATCATCCATGGTCTGTCCTCCTCAAAAGTGTACCAGTATGTAGAATGGGCCATGAGGGCTCTGTGTGCCAAGTTTGGTCTTTATTGGTCTTTGTTGGGGGCCACAGTAGTCTGTGGGAATCGAAAGGTTGGAAAGTACTACAAATCCCATCCATTGTCCAGCCTCCCCCAAACCTCAGGGGAACATAAAGGGGATCATGGGGGTTATGTTTGCCAAGTTTGGTCTTGATCAACCATTGGATGAGGATCGCAGCAGTCTCGGCAAGCGAGTGGAGGTACTTCAAGTCCCATCATCCATGGTCCACCCTGCAGTAGGACGTAGAGTGGGTCATGGGAGCTCTGTGTGCCAAGTTTGGTCTTTATCGGTCTTTGTTGGGAACCACAGTGGTCTGTGGGAACCAAATGGTTTGAAAGTACTACAAATCCCATCATCCATTGTCTGTCCACTCCCAAACCGCACCAGGACGTAAAATGCATCATGGGGGTTATGTGTGCAAAGTTTGGTCCAGGTCTGTCGCTCGTGCAAGTCTCTGTGGCCTGTGAAAGTGAGAGCCAATCAGAAAGCTGCCACATACACTTCCGCCCTCCACATACATACATACAAACAAACAAACATTCACTTTTATTATATATATAGATTTTAATATGTATTGACTTTGCACTTTGTTGTATATGATTGTACTTTCATATATGTTGTAAACCGACCCGAGTCCCTCGTTGAGGTGAGAAGGCCGGTATAGAAAACTTCCAAATAAATAAATAAATAAATAATAGTCCTATCCAAACCCAAGTAACGAAGGTGGAGGCATTAGTTTTCATTCAACCCCCGTATTTATTGGTTAAGAAATTGAACAGCGGTCCATCAGTCTTCTGGACTTTCCATTCCAGATTTGAATTATCCAGAAACGGGCAGGATCTTTGGTACGACATAGACGTAGAGTTAAGCTTTCCCAGCTAGTAAATACCCTCCGTTCACTTAACCGCGGGGAGAAGGTAGAAATTAACCAGCTCATTAAGCGAGAGCGGGAGACACACACACAATTAACGGCACACATTCGTAGGCCGCAATTTGGGAGAATTTATTGCTCACTCGAAACGGGGATGACTTATTTTTTATGACAAAGGCTGTAATAAGAAGTGAAAAATGGGAAAAGGAGGCCGCTCGTATGGCAGGAGCGGTAACGAGAATCGGGCATGACAGAATGCTCGGCTGAACTAATTTGACTTCATAATTACAATCATATGGATAACTTTTAATGTCTTCATTGGGGTCATTTATTGCCTGTTTTCTCTCGGGAACGTTTCCATGAAAAAGGTCCTCGCAAGCCGGGCTTTTAAAAACAAACTGAAGGAAGAGCCCGGAGTGGAGCCCAGCCTCAGGAAAGGAAACTCAAGATTCGGAGGATTTAATGCGCTTTTAATGCTAGCCTCCGACTCTTTAAAAATGCACTTGTCTCCTCGTTGGATTGCCAACATCCATTGCCTTGGCTTTTAGTTGTTTCTGTGAATATTTTAGCAGTCGGTGCTTTACAAAAACGTCCCTTTCACTTGCTAGGGCCGCTTCAAAATGCCGTTCAGCAACCTGGTTGTTGTTGTTAGGCGATCCCTCGTTGTCTGAGTAGGATAGTCTACTGGCAGTGGGTACGTAGGTGACTGCGGAGCCCTATTCTTGATCTGTGTTTGCAGTTCAAGTTTGCAGACGACACCACATTGGGAGGGATAGCCAATAGGCCTGTGCGGTTTCGTTCGTTAATTCGTTAATTCGTTATTAATTCGTTATTTTTGGCATTTCCAAAGCGATATCAAACATATTTCCAAACCCGGAAGGGTTTTTAAATATCGAAACAGCAACCCCCATAGATTTAACGAGCCTCCGCTCGTTTCGTTAATGGGGTGGAGGCTGCTGGAGTGCTGGTGCCTGGGAGCCAATCCGGCGCTCCCAAGCAGTGCACCATGGGTCCGTGGCTGTTTGTTTTTGATTGGCCGGCGAGCCCTTTCAAAGCGGCTCCGCGCGGCCCGTAGCTTGCTGCAGAGGGCGAGGGAGTTTGCATTGGGTTGGCTTGGCTGAGCTAGCAACTGGGATTGGATTCATTCCTTGCTGCTGTGAGTGCTGCTTGCTTCATTTGCTGTCTCTTGCCTGTGTTTGGTCCACATTTGGGCCATTTTTTGGTTAATTTTCCATTTTAAAATATTTTTAATATTATTTTTTAATATTATTTTTAATATTATTTTTTAATATTATTTTTAATATTATTTTTTAATATTATTCTTAAAAAATATTCTAAAAAAGAAAAGACTCTTCTGTTGGTGTGTGCTCTCATTTGCTGTATCCTGCCTGTGTTTGGTCCACATTTGGGCCATTTTTTGGTTAATTTTCCATTTTAAAATATTTTTTAATATTATTTTAATATTATTTTTTAATATTATTTTAATATTATTCTTAAAAAATATTCTAAAAAAGAAAAGACTCTTCTGTTGGTGTGTGCTCTCATTTGCTGTATCCTGCCTGTGTTTGGTCCACATTTGGGCCATTTTTTGGTTAATTTTCCATTTTAAAATATTTTTAATATTATTTTTAATATTATTTTTAATATTATTTTAATATTATTCTTAAAAAATATTCTAAAAAAGAAAAGACTCTTCTGTTGGTGTGTGCTCTCATTTGCTGTCTCCTGCCTGTGTTTGGTCCACATTTGGGCCATTTTTTGGTTAATTTTCCATTTTAAAATATTTTTTAATATTATTTTAATATTATTTTTAATATTATTTTAATATTATTCTTAAAAAATATTCTAAAAAAGAAAAGACTCTTCTGTTGGTGTGTGCTCTCATTTTCTGTATCCTGCCTGTGTTTGGTCATTTTTTGGTTAATTTTCCATTTTAAAATATTTTTTAATATTATTTTAATATTATTTTTTAATATTATTTTTTAATATTATTTTTAAAAAATATTCTAAAAAAGAAAAGACTCTTCTGTTGGTGTGTGCTCTCATTTGCTGTATCCTGCCTGTGTTTGGTCCACATTTGGGCCATTTTTTGGTTAATTTTCCATTTTAAAATATTTTTTAATATTATTTTAATATTATTTTTAATATTATTTTAATATTATTCTTAAAAAAATTCTAAAAAAGAAAAGACTCTTCTGTTGGTGTGTGCTCTCATTTGCTGTCTCCTGCCTGTGTTTGGTCCACATTTGGGCCATTTTTTGGTTAATTTTCCATTTTAAAATATTTTTTAATATTATTTTAATTATTATTTTTAATATTATTTTAATATTATTTTAAAAAATATTCTAAAAAAGAAAAGACTCTTCTGTTGGTGTGTGCTCTCATTTGCTGTCTCCTGCCTGTGTTTGGTCCACATTTGGGCCATTTTTTGGTTAATTTTCCATTTTAAAATATTTTTTAATATTATTTTAATATTATTCTTAAGAAATACCAAAAATATTCTAAAAATTCGTTAATATTTACAAAATTTCTTAAATACCAAAACTTTTTTGGGGGAAAGTTTTGTAATTATTTTAAATATCGAAACAAAAAAACACCCCAATTACAAATCGATTTTAGAAACAATTTTTTTCTTGATCAAACAGGCCTAATAGCCAATACTCCAGAGGACAGGAGCAGGATTCAAAACGATCTTGACAGATGAGAGAGATGGGCTGAAACTAACAAAATGAAGTTCAACAGGGACAAATGCAAGATACTCTCCGTTAACTTATGCAAGATACTCTCCGTAAACTCGTGCGCCAGCTGCACCCGTACTTTGGGAAGTCTGACTTGGCCTCGGTAGTCCACGCTCTGGTTACATCCCGCTTAGACTATTGCAACGCTCTCTACGTGGGGTTGCCCTTGAAGACTGCTCGGAAGCTTCAAATGGTCCAACGTTCGGCAGCCAGGTTGCTAATGGGAGCAACACTCAGGGAGCACACCACTCCTCTGTTGCGCCAGCTCCACTGGCTGCCAATCTGCTACCGGGCACAATTCAAGGTGCTGGCTTTAGCCTATAAAGCCCTAAACGGTTCTGGCCCTACTTACCTCTCCGAACGCATCTCCTCCTATGAACCGACTAGGACATTAAGATCGTCTGGGGAGGCCCTGCTCTCGGTCCCGCCTGCGTCACAGGCACGCTTGGCGGGGACGAAGGGACAGGGCCTTCTCGGTGGTGGCCCCTCGGCTGTGGAACGCCCTACCTGTGGACATCAGACAGGCCCCTTCACTGCTGGCATTCCGGAGGAAGGTTAAGACTTGGCTTTACGAACAAGCGTTTGGCTAAACAGTGCAATGAATACAGGAAGATGGTACAACCGAACATAGGAATTGGTATAAAGGATTATGATTATGGATTCTGATTCTGATTTGTTGCTGAGGCGCTACGATTAGGATAATGATTGTCTTTGATTTGGTATATCTTGTATAAAGTGTTTTTAATTGCTTTTTTGATATTGTTGTGATTATCTTTACTATGTAAACCGCCTTGAGTCGCCATTTTGGCTGAGAAAAGCGGTATAGAAGTAAAGCAAATAAATAATAGATAAATAAATACTCCACTTTGGCAGGAAAAACGAAATGCAAAGATACAAAATGGGGGACAATGCCTGGCTCGAGAGCAGAACGTGTGAAAAAGATCTTGGAGTCCTCGTGGACAGCAAGTTAAACATGAGCCAACAATGTGATGTGGCAGCAAAAAAAGCCAATGGGATTTTGGCCTGCATCAATAGGAGCATAGTGTCTAGTAGGCCTGTGCGGTTTCGTTCGTTAATTCGTTAATTCGTTATTAATTCGTTATTTTTGGCATTTCCGAAGCGATATTGAAACATATTTCCAAACCCGGAAGGGTTTTTAAATATCGAACCAGCAGCCCCCATAGTTTTAACGAGCCTCCGCTCGTTTCGTTAATGGGGTGGAGGCTGCTGGAGTGCTGGTGCATGGGAGCCAATCCGGCGCTCCCAAACAGTGCACCACCATGGGTCCGTGGCTGCCTGTTTTTGATTGGCCGGCGAGCCCTTTCAAAGCGGCTCCGCGCGGCCCGTAGCTTCAAGAGGGCGAGGGAGTTTGCATTGGGTTGGCTTGGCAATGGCTGCTAGCAACTCGGATTGGATTCATTCCTTGCTGCTGTGAGTGCTGCTTGCTTCATTTGCTGTCTCTTGCCTGTGTTTGGTCCACATTTGGGCCATTTTTTGGTTAATTTTCCATTTTAAAATATTTTTTAATATTATTTTTAATATTATTTTTAATATTATTTTTAATATTATTTTAATATTATTTTTAAAAAATATTCTAAAAAAGAAAAGACTCTTCTGTTGGTGTGTGCTCTCATTTGCTGTATCCTGCCTGTGTTTGGTCCACATTTGGGCCATTTTTTGGTTAATTTTCCATTTTAAAATATTTTTTAATATTATTTTAATATTATTTTTTAATAATATTTTAATATTATTCTTAAAAAATATTCTAAAAAAGAAAAGACTCTTCTGTTGGTGTGTGCTCTCATTTGCTGTCTCCTGCCTGTGTTTGGTCCACATTTGGGCCATTTTTTGGTTAATTTTCCATTTTAAAATATTTTTTAATATTATTTTAATATTATTCTTAAAGAAATACAAAAAATATTCTAAAAATTCGTTAATATTTACAAAATTTCTTAAATACCAAAACTTTTTTTGGTATTATTTTAAATATCGAAACAAAAAAACACCCCAATTACAAATCGATTTTAGAAACAAATTTTTTCTTGATCAAACAGTAATAGCCAATACTCCAGAGGACAGGAGCAGGATTCAAAACGATCTTGACAGATGAGAGAGATGGGCTGAAACTAACAAAATGAAGTTCAACAGGGACAAATGCAAGATACTCTCCGTTAACTTATGCAAGATACTCTCCGTAAACTCATGCGCCAGCTGCACCCGTACTTTGGGAAGTCTGACTTGGCCTCGGTAGTCCACGCTCTGGTTACATCCCGCTTAGACTATTGCAACGCTCTCTACGTGGGGTTGCCCTTGAAGACTGCTCGGAAGCTTCAAATGGTCCAACGTTCGGCAGCCAGGTTGCTAACGGGAGCAACACTCAGGGAGCACACCACTCCTCTGTTGCGCCAGCTCCACTGGCTGCCAATCTGCTACCGGGCACAATTCAAGGTGCTGGCTTTAGCCTATAAAGCCCTAAACGGTTCTGGCCCCACTTACCTCTCCGAACGCATCTCCACCTATGAACCGACTAGGACATTAAGATCGTTTGGGGAGGCCCTGCTCTCGGTCCCGCCTGCATCGCAGGCACAGTTGGCGGGGACGAGGGACAGGGCCTTCTCGGTGGTGGCCCCTCGGCTGTGGAACGCCCTACCTGTGGACATCAGACAGGCCCCTTCACTGCTGGCATTCCGGAGAAAGGTTAAGACTTGGCTTTACGAACAAGCGTTTGGCTAAACAGTGCAATGAATACAGGAAGATGGTACAACCGAACATAGGAATTGGTATAAAGGATTATGATTATGGATTCTGATTCTGATTTGTTGCTGAGGCGCTACGATTAGGATAATGATTGTCTTTGATTTGGTATATCTTGTATAAAGTGTTTTTAATTGCTTTTTTGATATTGTTGTGATTATCTTTACTATGTAAACCGCCTTGAGTCGCCATTTTGGCTGAGAAAAGCGATAGAAGTAAAGCAAATAAATAAATAAAAGATACTCCACTTTGGCAGGAAAAACAAATGCAAAGATACAAAATGGGGGACAATGCCTGGCTCGAGAGCAGTACGTGTGAAAAAGATCTTGGAGTCCTCGTGGACAGCAAGTTAAACATGAGCCAACAATGTGATGTGGCGGCAAAAAAAGCCAATGGGATTTTGGCCTGCATCAATAGGAGCATAGTGTCTAGTAGGCCTGTGCGGTTTCGTTCGTTAATTCGTTAATTCGTTATTAATTCGTTATTTTTACCATTTCCGAAGCGATATTGAAACATATTTCCAAACCCGGAAGGGTTTTTAAATATCGAACCAGCAACCCCCATAGTTTTAACGAGCCTCCGCTCGTTTCGTTAATGGGGTGGAGGCTGCTGGAGTGCTGGTGCATGGGAGCCAATCCGGCGCTCCCAAGCAGTGCACCATGGGTCCGTGGCTGTCTGTTTTTGATTGGCCGGCGAGCCCTTTCAAAGCGGCTCCGCGCGGCCCGTAGCTTCAAGAGGGCGAGGGAGTTTGCATTGGGTTGGCTTGGCAATGGCTGCTAGCAACTCGGATTGGATTCATTCCTTGCTGCTGTGAGTGCTGCTTGCTTCATTTGCTGTCTCTTGCCTGTGTTTGGTCCACATTTGGGCCATTTTTTGGTTAATTGTCCATTTTAAAATATTTTTAATATTATTTTTTAATATTATTTTTTAATATTATTTTTAATATTATTTTTTAATATTATTTTTAATATTATTCTTAAAAAATATTCTAAAAAAGAAAAGACTCTTCTGTTGGTGTGTGCTCTCATTTGCTGTATCCTGCCTGTGTTTGGTCCACATTTGGGCCATTTTTTGGTTAATTTTCCATTTTAAAATATTTTTAATATTATTTTTAATATTATTTTTAATATTATTTTAATATATTCTTAAAAAATATTCTAAAAAAGAAAAGACTCTTCTGTTGGTGTGTGCTCTCATTTGCTGTCTCCTGCCTGTGTTTGGTCCACATTTGGGCTATTTTTTGGTTAATTTTCCATTTTTAAATATTTTTTAATATTATTTTAATATTATTCTTAAAAAATACAAAAAAAATATTCTAAAAATTCGTTAATATTTACAAAATTTCGTAAATACCAAAACTTTTTGGGGGAAAAGTTTTGTAATTATTTTAAATATCGAAACAAAAAAACACCCCAATTACAAATCGATTTTAGAAACAATTTTTTTCTTGATCAAACAGGCCTAATAGCCAATACTCCAGAGGACAGGAGCAGGATTCAAAACGATCTTGACAGATGAGAGAGATGGGCTGAAACTAACAAAATGAAGTTCAACAGGGACAAATGCAAGATACTCTCCGTTAACTTATGCAAGATACTCTCCGTAAACTCATGCGCCAGCTGCACCCGTACTTTGGGAAGTCTGACTTGGCCTCGGTAGTCCACGCTCTGGTTACATCCCGCTTAGACTATTGCAACGCTCTCTACGTGGGGTTGCCCTTGAAGACTGCTCGGAAGCTTCAAATGGTCCAACGTTCGGCAGCCAGGTTACTAACAGGAGCAGCGCTCAGGGAGCATACAACTCCTCTGTTGTGCCAGCTCCACTGGCTGCCAGTTTGCTACCGGGCACAATTCAAAGTGCTGGCTTTAGCCTATAAAGCCCTAAACGGTTCTGGCCCCACTTACCTCTCCGAACGCATCTCCACCTATGAACCGACTAGGACATTAAGATCGTTTGGGGAGGCCCTGCTCTCGGTCCCGCCTGCATCGCAGGCACAGTTGGCGGGGACGAGGGACAGGGCCTTCTCGGTGGTGGCCCCTCGGCTGTGGAACGCCCTACCTGTGGACATCAGACAGGCCCCTTCACTGCTGGCATTCCGGAGAAAGGTTAAGACTTGGCTTTACGAACAAGCGTTTGGCTAAACAGTGCAATGAATACAGGAAGATGGTACAACCGAACATAGGAATTGGTATAAAGGATTATGATTATGGATTCTGATTCTGATTTGTTGCTGAGGCGCTACGATTAGGATAATGATTGTCTTTGATTTGGTATATCTTGTATAAAGTGTTTTTAATTGCTTTTTTGATATTGTTGTGATTATCTTTACTATGTAAACCGCCTTGAGTCGCCATTTTGGCTGAGAAAAGCGGTATAGAAGTAAAGCAAATAAATAATAGATAAATAAATACTCCACTTTGGCAGGAAAAACGAAATGCAAAGATACAAAATGGGGGACAATGCCTGGCTCGAGAGCAGAACGTGTGAAAAAGATCTTGGAGTCCTCGTGGACAACAAGTTAAACATGAGCCAACAATGTGATGTGGCGGCAAAAAAAGCCAATGGGATTTTGGCCTGCATCAATAGGAGCATAGTGTCTAGATCTAGGGAAGTCATGCTACCCCTCTATTCTGCTTGGTTAGACCACACTGGGAATATTGTGTCCAGTTCTGGGCACCACAATTGAAGGGAGATATTGACAAGCTGGAATGTGTCCAGAGGAGGGCGACTAAAATGATCAAGGGTCTGGAGAACAAGCCCTATGAGGAGCGGCTTAAGGAGCTGGGCATGTTTAGCCTGAAGAAGAGAAGGCTGAGAGGAGATATGATAGCCATGTATAAATATGTGAGAGGAAGCCACAGGGGAGGGAGCAAGCTTGTTTTCTGCTTCCCTGGAGACTAGGACGCGGAACAATGGCTTCAAACTACAAGAGAGGAGATTCCATCTGAACATGAGGAAGAACTTCCTGACTGTGAGAGCCGTTCAGCAGTGGAACTCTCTGCCCCGGAGTGTGGTGGAGGCTCCTTCCTTGGAAGCTTTTAAACAGAGGCTGGATGGCCATCTGTCAGGGGTGATTTGAATGCAACATTCCTGCTTCTTGGCAGAATGGGGCTGGACTGGATGGATTGTAATTGCTAACCAGAGCGGCATACAGGGAGCATACCACCCGCCCTGTTGTGTCAGCTCCACTGGCTGCCGATCCAGTTCTGAGCACAATTCAAAGTGCTGGTTTTGACCTACAAAACCCTATACGGTTCCGGCCCAGTGTATCTGTTCCCCTCTACGTCCCACCTCGGAGCTTAAGATCTTCTGGGGAGGCCCTGCTCTCGACCCCGCCTCTATCACAAGTGAGATTGGCGGGGACGAGGAGCAGGGCCTTCTCGGTGGTGGCCCCTCACCTGTGGAACTCACTCCCTGGGGAGATTAGATCGCCGACCTCCCTTTTTTCATTTAGAAAAAAATTGAAGACCTGGATGTGGAACCAGGCATTTGGACGGTCGGACAGCTAAAGAAAGACATTGATGATGAGCAGGAATGGATAAAACGGAATGGACCTACGGAACTCTGAAAACGCTGAGCATAGGATTAATCTATTATTGTGTTTGTATTACTGTGTATTGATGAGGGAGCAGAAGGGGAACCAGGGTAAAAACATACAATGCCCAGATCCATCACCAAATTGTAGATTCAGGGAAGAAGATTACTGGACACACAGTTGACTTTTGGAACTAGTCATTCCCTGGCGGATTGCGTATGCTGCTGCACAGAACTTTGCAACATTGTAGGTTGTAGCTGAATTATTTATTTATTTATTTATTTGCTTTACTTCTATACCGCCTTTCTCAGCCGAAATGGCGACTCAAGGCGGTTTACATAGTAAAGGTCAACATAACAACAACACGAAGGCAGTTAAAAACACATTATACAAAACATTAGGTCAAAATATATGCCTCAGCAAACAAATCAGAATCAGAATCCGTAATCATAATCCTTTATACCAATTCCTGTGATCAATTGTACCGTATTACTGTATTTCATTGCATTATTTAGCCAAACGCTTGTTCGTAAAGCCAAGTCTTGACTTTCCTCCGGAATGCCAGCAGTGAAGGGGCCTGTCTGATGTCCACAGGTAGGGTGTTCCATAGCCGAGGGGCCACCACCGAGAAGGCCCTGTCTCTCGTCCCCGCCAACCGCGCCTGCGATGCGGGCGGGACCGAGAGCAGGGCCTCCCCAGACGATCTTAATGTCCTGGTCGGTTCATAGGAGGAGATGCGTTCGGAGAGGTAGGTAGGGCCAGAACCGTTTAGGGCTTTTTAGTATCTGCAAGTAGCAGGGAGGTATAAAATTGTCCTGAATGGCCTGGGTGCTTGTCTATCAGAGGTAAGATAAGCCTGGCACGGGTATCCCTGTAGAACGGGCACTGGAGGAGCACATGTTCTATTGTTTCTACATGACCCGAGTCACAGGGGCAGAGTCTCTCTGGGAAAGGGATCTTCCGGTAGCGGCCTTCGAGTACAGCTGATGGGAGAGCGTGGCATCGGGCCAGGGTGAAAGCCCTTCGATGAATAGGAACCTCTAAGTATGTTAAATATGCCATAGGGGAGGCAAGGTATCTGCTGTCTTCACTGATAAGGAAGGTTGGAGCCGAGGCCAGATCTAGTTGGCGCTCTGTGTCTGTGATACGTTGTTTAATAAGTGCTTTGGCTTGATTGTAATCCATAGCTAATAGTAGACCTGGAGAAAATCCCAACGAGGAGATTTTGGATGCTACCGCCTGCTTCCATGTGGATTGGAAGTCATCCTTCATGGTTAGTGGGGCAAGGCCAAGGGGTGCACGGGACAGTCTGAGCCAGAGGTTGAGTATGGCCACCCACACCCTGGCCTCCACTCTCATAAAGCCCGTCTCTAGTCGCAGGGTGGCATTAGAAACGCATTTAGGGACCTGCAAGGCCAACCTCAGAAACTTTGACTGAACCAGCTCTAATGGGGCAAAACTGGGGAAGGGGCCCAGCTGAGCACCATACAAGAGTTGGGCTAATGACTTGGCTTCAAACAGCTTGAGCACTGCCGGTGTGAAGTGGCCCCCTCTTGTCCTAAGATATTTAAGAATGGCAATTGAGCTCCCCTGCGTGGTGTTGGATACTTGATCCCCATGAGCTCTTCTGCTACCATTAGATTGGAAAACTACACCTAGATATTTGAAGGATGTAACTTGTTCAATTTTATGACCATCTATGCTCCAAGAGTAAGTAGCCATCTACTGGCTTGAGAGCAGTACGTGTGATCTTGGAGTCCTTGTGGACAACAAGTTAAACATGAGCCAACAATGTGATGTGGCGACATAAAAAGCCAATGGGATTTTGGCCTGCATCAATGGGAGCATAGTATCTAGATCTAAGGAAGTCATGCTACCCCTCTATTCCGCTTTGGTTAGACCACACCTGGAATATTGTGTCCAATTCTGGGCACCACAATTCAAGAGAGATATTGACAAGCTGGAATGTGTCCAGAGGAGAGCGACTAAAATGATAAAAGGTCTGGAGAACAAGCCCTATGAGGAGCGGCTTGAGGAGCTGGGCATGTTTAGCCTGAAGAAGAGAAGGCTGAGAGGGGATATGATAGCCATGTATAAATATGTGAGAGGAAGCCACAGGGAGGAGGGAGCAAGCTTGTTTTCTGCTTCCCTGGAGACTATGATGCGGAACAATGGCTTCAAACTACAAGAGAGGAGATTCCATCTGAACATGAGGAAGAACTTCCTGACTGTGAGAGCCGTTCAGCAGTGGAACTCTCTGCCCCGAAGTGTGGTGGAGACTCCTCCTAAGGAGGCTTTTAAACAGAGGCTGGGTGGCCATCTGTCGGGGGTGCTTTGAACACGATTGTCCTGCTTCCTGGCAGAATGGGGTTGGACTGGATGGCCCATGAGATCTCTTCCAACTCTAGGATTCTAGGATTACATGATCTATGCTCCAAGAGTAAGTCCTGGGCCTATTAGCGAAAGCCATGATTTTGGTTTTATTGTAATTGAGTTGGAGCTGATCTGTGTTGCAATGTTGTATTAATGCTCTCAAAGCTCTTTTGAGCCCAATGGGTGTTCTAGAGAGTACAGGACAAAAGTGTGGCGGTGCGACGGGAGGAGTATGTGCCAGCATTTTGATTGGCCAGCCTGAAAGTTCCAACATTCTGATTGGCTGCCGCAGTGGTGCTATTTGCATATGGTCTCTGATTGGCCAGCTTCAATAGGAGCCCCTGGTGGAGAAAAGAGTTCATGGCAGAAACGGGGACATGAGAAGGAAATTTGCATATGGTCTCTGATTGGCCAGCCTCAATTCCAAGATTCCGAGATGACAAAGAGAGGAAAGGAAAAGGCCAGAGGGGGCCGAGTCAGACAATTACCAATACAGACTACACTTGGCACACAGAGCCCGCAAGACCGACTCGACATCCTACTGCAGTTTGGAGGAGGATGAACCATGGATGATGGGACTTGCAGTACCATCACTCACATTCTGAGACCGCTGTTAACCTCATCCAATGACTGATCAGGACCAAACTTGGCACATAGACCTCTCATGACCCACTTTACGTCCTGGTGTGGTTTGGCCGGGGATGGACCATGGATTATGGGACTTGCAGTACCTTTGCTCAATTCTTGAGACCACTGCAACCCTCATCCAATTACCGATAAAGACCAAACTGGGCACACTGAGTCTCCATGATGCACTCTACATCCTGGTGCGGTTTGGAGTAGGATGCAGCATGGATGATGGGACTTGAAATACCTGCACTCCCTTCCAAAGACCATTACAACTGCCAACAATGATGGATCAGGACCACAATTTACACAGAGAGCCTGCATGACCTACTCTACATCCTGGTGCGGTTTGGAAGAATTTGTCAATGGATGATGGGACTTGCAGTCACTTCACTCACTTCCTGAGACCACTGTGACCCTCATCCCCAAAAAAAAAACTTTTTTTTTTTTATGGATGATGGGACTTGCAGTCACTTCACTCACTTCCTGAGACCACTGAGACCCTCGCCTATGACTGATCAAGACCAAACTTGGCACACAGAGTCCCCATGACCCACTCTACATCCTGCTGCACTTTCGAGGAGGACAGACCATGGATGATGGGACTTCAAGTACCTCCACTCCCTTCCCAAGACTGCTGCAACCCTCATCTAATGTCCGATCAAGACCAAACTTGGCACACAGAGCCCCCATGACCCTATCTACATCCTGTTTCAGTTTGGAGGAGGGTGGATCATGGATGATGGGACTTGCAGTACCTTCACTAACTTACTGAAACCACTGCGACCCTAATCCAATGACTGATCAAGACCAAACTTAGCACACAGAGCCCCCATGACCCACTCTACATCCTGCTGCAGCTTAAAGGAGGATGGACTTTGGATGATGGGACTTGCAGTACCTTCACTCACTTCCTGAAAACAACGCAACAGTCATCAAATGACCAATAAAGACCAAACTTGGCATACAGAACCGCCATTACCCACTTTCTCAAATAACCCGGGCAGCACCGGGTCCCTAAGCTAGTAAATAAATAAAATAAACATCCATATCGAATTCCACCTCCTACTTGATAATATTCTTTCGGTTAGCCAAATTTGTTTGGGGACGTCCTTCTATTTTCCTTTCATGTATGCCGAACTATTTTTTTTTCTGGCTCCAAAGAAAGAGCTCAGCTAGTATTCTGTCCTTCGCTCTCCTGAGAATTGCTTAAAAGAGACATGCGATGCCCAGACTTAATTTCAGCGAGAAGCCGCTGAGCGAAACACCAACAAGAAGGGGGGAAAAGGCCCGAGGCGTTTTCTGCTGCCTGGAATACATTCGAGCTGCGGCCGGCAGCCAAGTGACAACAATGCCGACACATTCTGCATGTCAGCCCTCATTTAATTTGCCAGGCAGCGTGAGCCCACGACAGGTGGAAGAGTAACGCCTATGTGTTACAAGATTTATTTAATGGGTATCTGATGGGACCTCGGGTCCTCTCGGAGCCCTATTATCTCTGCCAAGAATAATAATAATAAAAAAGGACGACTGCAATGGCTGGGTTTTGATAGTCACAATCTGTTATCTGGAAATTGAACTGTCACCCACGTGTGTCGTGTTCATTTGAGCTGATTAAAGAGATATTAATCTACTGTCATCGTTACAGTATCTGTCATCGGTTGGAGATGGGGACGCTCGGGGAGAGCTCTCCGAGAAGCACGCAGACCGGCAAGCGCAGAATATCAATGAAACTGTGTTTGGCTTGAAAAAGGGAGACGTGGCAATGGCTTTCTCTGCAAATCAGACAAGCAGATTGGTGGGATAGAGATACGACCAATATGAGGCACTATGTATCTACAACAGACCCTCCTCAGCCATAGATTCTATGCCCATGGACTCAACCATTGGAAAATATTGCACAAAATTGGTTGTTGTAGGTTTTTTTGGGCTGTTTGGCCATGTTGTAGAAGCATTCTCTCCTGACGTTCTGCCTGCATCTGTGGTAGGCATTAGGCATGGTTACGTTCGGTCGGAATCTTCATAATTCGGAATAAATTCGGAAATATTTGCTTTTTGAAGCGATTTTGGTGACAGTAGATATTAATACCACCAATATGAGGCACTATGTATCTACAACTGACCCTCCTCAGCCATACATTCTACACCCATGGACTCAACCATTGGAAAATATTTCACAAAATTGGTTGTTGTAGGTTTTTTCGAGCTGTATGGCCATGTTGTAGAAGCATTCTCTCCTGACGTTCTGCCTGCATCTGTGGTATGTATGCTCCCTGCGTTCCGCTCCTGTTAGAATCATGGCTGCC
The DNA here is from genome assembly GCF_025583915.1 of Anolis sagrei ordinatus. Taxonomy (NCBI): domain Eukaryota; kingdom Metazoa; phylum Chordata; class Lepidosauria; order Squamata; family Anolidae; genus Anolis; species Anolis sagrei. The sequence continues at coordinate 6,633,330 of NW_026844811.1, forward strand.
GCACGTTGGACTAGTTGAAGCTTCCGAGCCGTCTTCGAAGGCAACCCCACGTAGAGAGCATTGCAGTAGTCTAGGCGGGATGTAACCAGACTACCGTGGCCAAGTCAGACTTCCCAACTCATGCCTGATACTGAATGACTCACCTCAGCAAGTGAGAGTCCAAAAGTGGCAGGCTAAACCCCGGAACCTCAATCCATGGCTGATACTGAATGAGAGACTCAAGTCAGCAAGTGAGAGTCCAAAAGTGGCAGGCTAAACTCCAGAACCTCAACCCATGGCTGATACTGAATGGCTCACCTCATCAAGTGAGAGTCCAAAAGTGGCAGGCTAAACCCTGGAACCTCAATCCATGACTGATACTGAATGAGAGACACAAGTTAGCAACCGAGAGTCCAAAAGTGGCAGACTAAACTCCAGAACCTCAACTAGTGATGCTCCCAAGGAAGTTCATTGCTATACGTAAGGAATCAACTCATGAATCCAGGTAAAGGAGGAATGCTCTAGAGAGCCATAAATTCATGTCTTTACTTCTAGCGCCCCCTTAACCACATTAACACAAACGTGGTTGCACATATCTTCCTCTACAACCATTTGGGAGAGAGGGAAAAGGGAATTTTGCCCAACCTTGGGCCAACTTTGAAGGATGACACAACATCAATTGGGCAAGGAGAGTGGATACATGCATGCTCTGCCTTGAAGATAGCCGATGCCCAGAAACGGGCTTCGATTCTGTGCCCTCTACGGTTGCCTTCACGTTCCCCGTCACAATATAGTGAGTGCTCATGGTTCAAATCGATCATTATTTGAGAGTTTGGGGCAACAGTTGGTGCCCGGCACTTTGTGGAGAAGGCCTTCACCCTCCTGATAGCCACTCTGCATATGACTCATGAAATATTTAGACGATTCCTATTGTGGAATTAACTATTTATTGATTTATAATTTTAAAGATTTATGCTCGGCCATAAAAAAATATATACTCCAAACAGCCTTTCACTTCTAAGAGATGTCAGGTGCCATTTGCAGGTTGCAAATGTCGAATGTACCCTTTTCACCTCCATGTGGTGAAGGAAGGGCAATTATTCAAGGCGCACGGTTCAATACATTCGTGCCCACCGCATGGGGAGAAGACCGGGGCTCCGTGGCGCATGCTGCCTTTCCCATATTCGCTTTCGCTCAGGGAGCTTTGCGCTTACTTACCCCACGAGCGGCCACCAAACTGCCTCGCTAGCACTTTTGCGGCTTGTGTGTTTGTGCATCCGGGAGAAACTTCGGATGATTTTTATACTGTGAGCGATTGCCGGATTCTTGTGGCAAGATGCAGCCGAGGAATCCAAGGGAGAGGTACTTGCTGATACAGCAGTATTCGTTAGAGAGCGCAAAATCAATGAGCTGGGCACTGACACCTCCATTTAATTTTTGAATAAACAGAAATACAAGGGTTGAATGAAAAGTAATGCCTCCACCTTCGTAACTCCTTGACAGATAGCAGTACTGGTATGCGGCAGGTACTGGCTTGTTCAGTAGACTCTCCTCCACAGTTCCATTTTGGCAGGAAGCCTTAGCAGAAGAAGTACTGCCTCCACCTTTGGTCCCTGGTCAAGTGGTCCCTGGTCAAGTTGTCTCTGGTCAAAGTGTTCCCTGGTCCAATTGGTCCCTGGTTAATTGTTCCCTGGTCAAGTGGTCCCTGATCAAGTGGTCCTTGGTCAAAGTGGTCCCTGGTCAAGTGGTCCCTGGTCAAAGTAGCCCCTGATCAAAGTGGTCCCTGGTCAAAGTGGTGCCTGGTCAAAATGGTGCCTGGTCAAATGGTCCCTGGTCAAAGTGGTCCCTGGTCAATTGGTCCCTGGTCAAAGTAGCCCCTGATCAAAGTGGTCCCTGGTCAAAGTGGTCCCTGGTCAAAGTGGTCCCTGGTCAAAGTGGTCCCTGGTCAAGTGGTCCCTGGTCAAAGTAGCCCCTGGTCAAGTGGTCCTTGATCAAAGTGGTCTCTGGTCAAAGTGGTCGCTGGTCAAAGTGGATCCTGGTCAAAGTGGTCCCTGATCAATGTGGTTCCTGGTCAAGGTGGTTCCTGGTCAAAGTGGTCTCTGGTGAAGTGGTCCCTGATCAAAGTGGTCCCTGGCCAAGGTGGTCCCTAGTAAAAAAAAAAAAAGGCTGGAACCACGGCACTGGACCCAGGACTGATCCCTGTGGCAATTCACTGATCCCTTCTCTGCTCCTTGAGAAATCATGTGAAATTGCTCTCCCATGTTCTCAACTGAAAAATGGGACAGAGAATTTCTAGAGGACCTTTGCTCTTACCCAACCGCATCCCTGTACATCACAAGTTCTTTCTTTCACTTGGCCTTCCTCAGAAGCTCCCCAGAAGTAGAGATGGAGCTATTGTTAGTTCTGTTCACTTTCTGTATATCTACCTTCTTACTGTAAGGTGGTGACTGAATACAATCCCTACCCCAGGAGCTTCCGAATTAGCTTTAGAGGCTTTTCTGTGGGAGACACTTTGAGGCAACTCTACTGTATCTGTTGGAACGTAAAGACCCCTTCTTAGACGCCTATCAAAACCACAGAGTATAATTAGCAGGATCCTATCAGACGAAAACATACAAGAGTCTAATGGATTATACTTGAGAAATCACTGATCCAGCTTCTCCCCTCCGCAAATTATAAATAACAATTGCTTGGGGTTGAACGAAGGAACCTGCTATAAATAATGACTATTTGAAGACTCCCATGTCGTATTCCCGCATGGCAGAAGGATTAGCTTTGGGAAGATAATTATCAGAATATCAGATGCTAAATGGTAAGAAGTTGTATTAAAATTGGCATAATAGAAAGAACCAGAGGGAACGGGGTAAGGAAGCTCGGAGGCCTCCTCCTGAGACCATATTACCGCAGGAGAAGGCTTGCCTTGTAATACACTGTTATATATAAATATTGTGTTACAAATAGCTTAGCAGAAAGTTTCTTGTCGGAAAACAAAATGTGCCGAGGCTTCGCTGAAGCACTCTTTTGTAGTTCCTTGGAGAGCACGGTCCTATATGAAGATGCATCCAGGGGCGGCTCAACCCATTATGCAAAGTAAGCATTTGCCATATAGTTGCCCAGGGGCGCTCTTGGGGGAAAATAGACCTTGACATATTGGAGTTGTAGTTACTGGGATGTATAGTTCACCTACAATCAAAGAGCATTCTGAACTCCACCAATGATGGAATTGAACCAAATATGGCACACAGAACTCCCACGCCGAACAGAAAATATATATATATATCAATGATTGGTTTCTGGTTGCAGGGAGCTTTGAGATGGTAGAACAGAAGCTCTCCGAAGCTCTAGGTGCTCTTACTGCCTATTACAGGGAAAACCAACTGATCCCTAATCCATCTAAAACACAAACATGTGCCTTTCACTTAAGAACAGACAAGCATCCCGAGCTCTGAGGATTACCTGGAAAGGAATCCCACTGGAGCATTGCAGCACACCCAAATACCTGGGAGTCACTCTGGACCATGCTCTGACCTACAAGAAGCACTGCCTGAACATCAAGCAAAAAGTGGGCGCTAGAAACAATATCATACGAAAGCTGACTGGCACAACTTGGGGATCACAACCAGACACAGTGAAGACATCTGCCCTTGCGCTTTGCTCCTCTGCTGCTGAATATGCATGCCCAGTGTGGAACACATCTCACCACACTAAAACAGTGGATGTGGCTCTTAATGAGACATGCCGCATTATCACAGGGTGTCTGCGCCCTACACCACTGGAGAAATTACACTGCTTAGCCGGTATTGCACCACCTGACATCCGCCAGGAAGTAGCAGCCAATAGTGAAAGGACCAAGGCAGAGACATCTTCAGCTCATCCCCTGTTTGGGTATCAGCCAGCACGTCAACGACTTAAATCCAGACATAGTTTTCTAAGATCTACAGAGACACTCGCTGGAACACCTCAGCAAGCGAGAGTCCAAAAGTGGCAGGCTCAAACCCAGAACCTCAACCAATGGCTGATACCAAATGAGAGACTCCCCCCTGGGCACACAGAAACTGGGCGACTTGGAAGGCGCTGAACAGACTGCGCTCTGGCACCACGAGATGCAGAGCCAACCTTCAGAAATGGGGCTACAGGGTGGAATCCTCGGCATGCGAGTGCGGAGAAGAGAAACCAGAGACCACCTGCTGCAATGCACCCTGAGCCCTGCCACATGCACAATGGAGGACCTTCTTGCGGCAACACCAGAGGCACTCCAAGTGGCCAGATACTGGTCAAAGGACGTTTAACCAACTCCCAAATTTGCAAAATCTGTGTTTTCTTTTTCTTTTCTTTTTAATCTGTGTGTTTGTTTTGCTCTGTTAGAATTGTAATACAATGGTATGGTTGCTGATGACACAATAAATAAATAAAGCCTAATATCTACCCTTCTGAATTTGGGAGGCTCCCAAAAAGAATGGATAGGCACCCCACCGAAAGCTGGGACACAAAACAGGTCAAGGTTTCTCTAGATTGCACAAGCTTAGTATCCATTCACTTGGGTAAAGCAGACACCACCATGAAAGTTATCAAGAAGAAAAAGAAATAGCAAACATCTGGGCATGGTCAGAGGGCGGAGGGGGAATTGTCCTAAAATTACATTGGCAGATGTCTAACAACTTGGACTTTGCTCTGAAAATAGCTACAAGTCTAGTATTTTCTTCACTTGGTTGTCACTACTTTTTCCTTGGAGGGTGAAGAGCTTGTGCAAACGCATCCGTAAATGGGTTTTGTCAGACCCGCTGGTTTCTCTTTCACTCCGAGAGTGGGAGAGATAGCTCTCCAGGACATGCCGAAGCTCACATCTGTCTCCTTCTTGTGGATCCTTTGGTTTCCAGTCCATTAAAGATGACACATGCAATAGACAGTGCATCGGTCACTGCTGTCCCAAAGGGGCCGAAGCTTCTCTCGGATGGACACTTTGTGCCGACTCCCTTTGCATATTTCAAGCATCCATTTCAAACCTAGGCTGCGAAATCCCTGGGTGGTGGCCTGGAATGAAAGACTGATCCTCGTGTCTTAAGTTGTTGGGTTCCCAGGGCGTTTGCCTGTTAACTGAGATGACGGACTAAAGTGCTCTTCGGGGTCCCTCCATTGCATGGAAGAAGAGCTGATTGAAGCAATGGTGGGCTTTGACAATACTGCCAAAGTAAACGCTAACTATGTGACTGTAATATTAGCAGGATAACAGTGGACCTCCTCTTGTGCATATTAGACATGGTTAGATACCACTGGAATCTCCATAATTCGGAATAAAGTCGGAAAAAATACCTCTTTGAAGTGATTTTGAAGTTTTTAAGAAAACCGGAAGTCCCTTTGCCCTTCCAAAGCCTATTCCACCATTTTTGTTACGACTCATGAAGTGAGTTGGAAATTATTCAGCTTTTGCCCGTTTCTGGTCCCTGGCCTCAGTTCAAGCCAGAGAAGACAGTTTTAAACCAGAGAAGGAAGGAATTTCCTGACCTCTGCTCAAGCCAGAGAAGCCAGTTTTAAACCAGAGAAGGAAGGAATTTCCTGGCCTCTGCTCAAGCCAGAGAAGCCAGTTTTAAACCAGAGAAGGAAGGAATTTCCTGACCTCTGCTCAAGCCAGAGAAAGCCAGTTTTAAACCAGAGAAGGAAGGAATTTCCTGACCTCTGGTCAAGCCAGAGAAGCCAGTTTTAAACCAGAGAAGGAAGGAATTTCCTGACCTCTGCTCAAGCCAGAGAAGCCAGTTTTAAACCAGAGAAGGAAGGAATTTCCTGGCCTCTGCTCAAACCAGAGAAGCCAGTTTTAAACCAGAGAAGGAAGGAATTTTCTGGCCTCTGCTCAAGCCAGAGAAGCCAGTTTTAAACCAGAGAAGGAAGGAATTTCCTGACCTCTGGTCAAGCCAGAGAAGCCAGTTTTAAACCAGAGAAGGAAGGAATTTCCTGACCTCTGGTCAAGCCAGAGAAGCCAGTTTTAAACCAGAGAAGGAAGGAATTTCCTGACCTCTGGTCAAGCCAGAGAAGCCAGTTTTAAACCAGAGAAGGAAGGAATTTCCTGGCCTCTGCTCAAGCCAGAGAAGCCAGTTTTAAACCAGAGAAGGAAGGAATTTCCTGGCCTCTGCTCAAGCCAGAGAAGCCAGTTTTAAACCAGAGAAGGAAGGAATTTCCTGGCCTCTGCTCAAGCCAGAGAAGCCAGTTTTAAACCAGAGAAGGAAGGAATTTCCTGACCTCTGCTCAAGCCAGAAAAGCCAGTTTTAAACCAGAGAAGGAAGGAATTTCCTGGCCTCTGCTCAAGCCAGAGAAGCCAGTTTTAAACCAGAGAAGGAAGGAATTTCCTGACCTCTGCTCAAGCCAGAGAAGCCAGTTTTAAACCAGAGAAGGAAGGAATTTCCTGGTCTCAGCTCAAGCCAGAGAAGCCAGTTTTAAACCAGAGAAGGAAGGAATTTCCTGGCCTCTGCTCAAGCCAGAGAAGCCAGTTTTAAACCAGAGAAGGAAGGAATTTCCTGACCTCTGGTCAAGCCAGAGAAGCCAGTTTTAAACCAGAGAAGGAAGGAATTTCCTGACCTCTGCTCAAGCCAGAGAAGCCAGTTTTAAAGCAGAGAAGGAAGGAATTTCCTGGCCTCTGCTCAAACCAGAGAAGCCAGTTTTAAACTAGAGAAGCCAGTTTTAAAGCCAGAGAAGCCAGTTTTAAACCAGAGAAGGAAGGAATTTCCTGGCCTCTGCTCAAACCAGAGAAGCCAGTTTTAAACCAGAGAAGGAAGGAATTTCCTGGCATGCTCAAGCCAGAGAAGCCAGTTTTAAACCAGAGAACGAAGGAATTTCCTCCGCTTGCTTTTTCCCGCCTCTGGAATAAAACAACTGCTTTCAAAGTAAAGACCACCCAATGATACAGGAAAGATACTTTCAAATAATTAATGAAAGGATTTGGAAGTTTCGGAAGTTTCAAAAAGTTTTGAACATTTCTTTTTCTGTGAAAATTGGAATTTACATTCGAATCAAACCACCAGCGCCCTCTACATCCAAAACAAGTATTGAACCAATTTTTTTGATCAACCAAGCGTAGTGCATATCCATGGATTCAACCAGTCACAGCTCAAAAATATTGAAACTTCTGTTTGTTATTTTGTTTTACTACACCACTGTGTATGGTTCTTGAGCATCCATGGGTTTCAGCATCCACAGGAGGTCTTGGAACCAAACCCCCAGCAGATACCAAGAACCCACTTTAGTACTACTGTGGATGGTCAGGGATATGGCTCGGTCCTTCAGCCTAGAAGCCAGTTGGATCTCCTTCTTCTCAGTCTCAGCCACCCATTGCTCAGGAATGGTACCCTTCTCAGTAATGATCATTTTTCCACTATTCTCTTAGACCTGCAACATCCTGATCACTCCTTTTCATGTTCAAAAGGCCTGCTCAGAATGCTGAGGAACAATTGCTTTCACTAAAGGCTCATCTGACTGCGGTGGAGGCCGAACATGGCGTGGCAGACTGCTGGGAGCTGCTGACTTCCATCTCTTCTGCTGGCCCTTTCAAGCAACTCCTCAATATCTCCATTGGCCGTAACTATGAGGGCCATCCAGTCCAACCCCTGCCTGCTATGTGCCTTGAAGTGGTTTCCAGATTATGGTGACCCAAAGATGAATGGCCTCAAGGTTACTAGTGGGTTTCCATAGATGAGCAGCAAATTGGACATTGGTCTCCAGTTATAGCTCCATCACACACTATATCTGACTTACAAGCAGCACTGCTTGAATATCAAGCAAAAAGTAGGTGCTAGAAATAAAATCATACGAAAGCTGACTGGCACAACCTGGGGGTCACAACTAGATATACTGAAGACATCTGCCCTTGTGCTTTGCTATTCTGCTGCTGAATATGCATGCCCAGTGGGGATGACATCTCACCATGTTAAAACAGTGGATGTAGCAGTAGTAGTAGTAATAATAATAATAATAATAGACAACAGATCCGAAATGTAGACTCTGCAAGGTAGCAGATGAAACAATAGATCCCATCCTCAGCTGCTGCAAGAAGATCGCGCAGACAGACTACAAGCAGAGGCACAACACCATTGCTCAGATGATTCATTGGAACTTGTGCCACAAATACTATCTGCCTGCGACAAAGAACTGGTGGGATCACAAGCCGGAAAGAGACCTGGAAACCGATGCCCTCACTGCGGGAGAAGATGCAGATCAAGGATATGGCTCCACAGTCACTTACGGACCCACCACCAGAACACCAAACTTGGAGGACCATCATCTCCGGACTATGAAGGATCACCTAAGTAAGTAAGTAAGTACTTCAAGAATCCTCCAATGTTCTCAAGTTCTTCAACAGACTTCTTGGTGCAGCATCGTTTACATTTGACTTTATCCTGACTGGAGAGACAAGGAGGTTACTTGGTACGCTGAGGCTCAGCTCAGTTGTGCACTAAATTGCCATCACAGCCTAGCAAGATTAATAGAACATTGCTCTGTAGCTGAGGAGGGAAAAAAGGCAAGGTTTGATGGAAAAGGTGTAGGAATGGAGGAAGCAGTTGATTTCCCACGGGAGCCATAAATCCACCTTCATTGTCCGTCGGAATTTTTGTCACCATCTCTCTCCCGATCGTTCTTTCTCTCTTTTAATAAAAAAATCATATGGTGGTAAAGAGCATGAAATAGTTCATGTGCTTATTTACTGTAACAGGGGGAGGGAAAGAGAATCTGATTCCGTGGCTTATGAGTACAAAATGGATTTTTGGTCTGCTTCGGAAGACAAGCAAGCAAACACAAACACACTCACAAAGTGGGAACTTTGATGAACTGGAGCGCAAGGTCCTTCTGATGAATGAGAAGACCTTGACCTACACAGTCCTGCCTCAAAGGAAGAAAGTCTTTTTTTAATCCTCTATAACAGGAGCAATAATATTATCGGCATCCTGAAACTCTTCAGTCCAGCGGAGTTGATCGCGGAGGACCATCGCTTCAGTGCTGGTGGTCTTTGTTTCTTCCAGCACACTGACATTTGTCCGCTTGTCTTCCCAGAGATTTGCAGGATTTTTCGGAGGCAATGCTGATGGAATCGTTCCAGAAGTTGCATGTGATGGGAGAGGCTCCATTACTGCATCTCCAAAACTAATCTTGAGCTTGGATAGGGGAAGACCTGCTCTTTCTGAAAGATAGCAGCTCAGGGTTAGGGTAAAAGATCCCAGGATTTTTCTACCTTTGGGGGAAAGTTAACTCGGCAACTGAAGGAAAAGGGAAAGAAAGAACATCTATATCAGTGGTTCTCAACCTGGGCTCCCCCGATGTTTGTGGCCTACAACTCCCAAAAATCCCAGTCAGTTGACCAACTGTTAGGATTTCTGGGAGTTGAAGGTCAAAAACATCTGGGGACCCCAGGTTGAGAACCACTGATCTATATGGTTTCCCAAATTGACTGTTTGTGTTTGTAACTTCATCAAGCTGTGCCAAGACTGTCAAGGACTTTGAAAAATAAATGTTTTGTTGATGTTCAATTCTGGACTGGCCTCAGTTGCTGGGAATCTGGAGCTTCTAAGAAAGGCACCCGCGGTTCACCCAGATAAAGAGAGAATCACATCTTAGTTTTAACTTTATAGTGTCTGGGTGTGATGGCACAGGACGAATGCTGGGAGTTGCAGTCCAAGAACAGGTAGAGAAGGAAGAAAGGGGAGAAAGGGGAAGGCAAAGAAAAGTGGGGGGAGGAAGAGAAGAGGAAAAGGAGGAAGGAAGGAGAGAAAGAAAGAAAGAAAGAAAGAAAGAAAGAAAGAAAGAAAGAAAAGGAAGGAAAGAGGGAGGGGAAAGAAGGAGAGAAAGAAAGGAGGAGAGAAAGAGGGAGGTTGGCCACAACAATGCGTGGTGGGTGCAGCTAGTCAGAAATATATGTTTTCTGGTGGTCTTTGGTGACCGCTCTGAAACCCCCTTGCCACCCCCTCCCCAGGCTGGGAAACGCTGGTCTAAATGAATGTATTGCTTACTTCTGATTAGAGTTACAGAACTGTTAACCTGGGGCCCCATCTACACTGTCACATAATGCATTTCAGTGCAGCTAAACTGCATGATATGGCAGTGTAGATGGGGCCCGGATCAAACTTATGGATTCCCTGTTGACTCATCTTTGAAAGTTATGCCCCAATCAATAGTTTTGGACGGGCAAGAAGACTGGCACTTTCTGAAAAGCAAACTCATTTTGACCGTTGAGCCTGCGAAGCCGACATGGAGAGAAATATGGTAGCAATTACTTTAAGAGCCGTCTTTGGGGCAATTCCCAGAGAGACAGCCGACCACGTATTTATGAAACCGATTGCATTGGACCCTAATGAAACAATTAAGCAAAGGTCCTCTGCCTTTGATCTCAATGTGGTAATTTTTACAAAAACATCACCGAGTGATAGATACCCAAAACTCGGAGTCCTTAATTGTACTTAATTTGTTTGGAATACGAATGTGCTTTTAATTACGGCCGGGCTTTGGCCCACATGTTTTCAGAACAGCTGTCAAGGAAAATTAAGACCTACTTTACTTTCAAAGTTACTGGATTTTATCAGACCAGGACAACCATCTTCGAACAGAAGGTTATTGATAATTAAGAGGACTTCGAGAGTGGATGACGAAGAAAGCCCCGAAAGACACTATGCAGCTGAAGGAAGGGTGGGTTGCGTCAACACAACTGGATGAAGACAAGAATTCCCTAATCACAGGGTCTGGAGCATGAACCGCTAGAATTCGGTATAGGGAAGGGTTTGCCAGAAGAAACAGATGGAATGTCTGTATTGTAATCTAAAGGTTTAACATGAGATATGTTGCCTGTAAAACAGGAGGCGGCAACAAAGTACCGTATATACTCGAATATAAGCTGGGTTTTTCAGCTGGCCTTGGCCTCCATGGACAGAGGTGGCCCTAGGTAATTTTCAACGGTAAGCAAACAGTATTTTGGCGCCCCCCCCCCCCAACCAATCATTGATATATATTTCCTGTTCGTCGTGGGAGTTCTGTGTGCCATATTTGGTTCAATTCCATCATTGGTGGAGTTCAGAATGCTCTTTGATTGTAGGTGAACTATACATCCCAGTAACTACACTTGCCGCATTTGCTCCCTTGCCTGGCCCGCTTTGGGTCCGGAGGCGTGCCTGAAGACCCCAGCATGTGCACCAAAAGTCACCTCTTCTCCTGACTTTCTCCTCAGCCATTGGGACCAGAGAGAGAGAGAGAGAGAGAGGTGGAGATGCCCACCTTTCCTGAAGGTAGGCGCAAAAACAAAGGAGGGAGCGGAGGTGGGAGATACCTCCAGCTGGAGGGTCTCTCTCTCTCTCTCTCTCTCTCAGTCCCAATGGCTGAAGAGAAAGTCAGGAGAAGAGGCGACTTTTGGTGCGCACGCTGGGGTCTTCAGACATGCCTCTGGACCCGAAGCGGGCCAGGCGTGGCGGCTCCGCCCCTTGGCCCACCCGCAGATTGGGGAGAGGAGAGGAGGTGGGTGGAGTGCCGGGGGATCGGGAAAGGGAGCCGGTCATGGGGAAGGGATCGAACGTGGGGAACGATTGAGTGCCGGCTCTGCTCACGCACCCAGTGGCCGGGTGGAGCAGGAACGAGAGGGGCTAGGCGAGGCTCAAGGGCCCGGCCCCTTTGGGAAGAGGATTGCCCGGCAGCGAGGCAAGAAAGCCGAGGCTCCCCCCGACTGCTAGGGCTGTTGTGAGCTGAGGGGGCACTCCTCAAGTGGCGGTCGAGGGGCATTTACAGAGGCGCCTCAGTGCCCCTGGCAAAAAAAGTGTTCTGTTACCGCTTACTTCGCATAATGGACGAGCCGCCCCTGCCGGAGGAGGTGGACAAATGGCAGCCTTGTGCCTTCTTCTTCCTTCTCGGGCCAGAGAAGTGGCTGGCGAGAGCAACTGTGCTGGTACGGCTGTACCAGGAGCTCCAAATTTATTTGCTTTGTATTAAATGTTTGCTTGCAGCCCTGGGTTTTAGGGACTCTGCAGATAGATGGCTTCCTTTGGTTGCAGTCATAGGGCGAGTCACCTGTCCATCATCGTTAAGTTTTGGTTCTGCCCTTGCTCAGGATAATTGGGAAGGGAACGGAGCAATTTTTTAGTTAGTCTCAGCAAGGAAAGCTAATGTACAGGACGTGTGCAAGCTTCCCCTGTACAAAAACTTCAACCCTTAAGACTTTCCGAGGGAAAACAGTCTTAAGAGCATACAAGATTTTCCAGGGCAAAACAGTCTTAAGAGCATTAAGACTTTCCAGGGGAAACAGTCTTAAGAGTCTCCAAAGATTTCTAGGAAAACAGCCCTAAGGACCAAAGAACTCCAGCTGGAGAATATCTAAGCCTTTACTGGTAGGTCCACTCAGCGTTTGAGACGCAGTTCGACCCGGTAGCGGAGCCCACATCAGTAAGGGTTAGATTGCAGTCAGCCTGGGAGAAGTTAAAAGGGGGATTTCCCATTTAAAGTAAAGAAGTTATTGAAGACAGTTGCCTGTCCTTCATGGGCAAGATTAGGAAGTCACCAGTTGCATAAAACCTGGAAGCATTTGTTTAGCTTTATTGAAGACAAGAGAAGTTTCTGTTTGATTGTTCATTAATAAAATACTTTGTTATACTTCACAAGCCATCTAAAGGTCTTTTGTGGTGGAAAACCTCTGAGAACTTCTCCTTGGGCCCCCTGGCTTTCCGCTGGGCAAAGGTTTCACGTCCTGTCTTAAAGGAAATTCTTTTTTTAAAAAAATATTTTTTTTATTTGGAATATGTTGCTCTTAGAGGAGCTGATAGAAAGAGGAAGTAGTAGTACATGGAAACAGACAAACAAACAACAGCAGGATGTGACACAACAACAACAACAACAACAACCATACCAACACCAGTAACCATACCCCAAAGTGCCCTTAAAATACTTCCAGGAGTTCCTGGGCAGATAACCAGGGAGTAAACAATACTTTAGTCCCTTTGTTGTCTAATCCAATCATGGTTCATTCGCCAGTTTCTTACTGATAATCCTTTGAGTTTCTTCACTGCGCAGTGCTGATATAAATTTCGTTATTTAACCCTTTAATGTATTCCAAAAAAAATCCCCAATTAGTCTTGGGTGGTTTTGTTATGTTCTGTGATATTTTTTGAGTTAAGATGTTCATATTCATAATGTCATATTTTTAGCAACCATTGCTCCACTGTGGGGGTTTCCTTGGATTTCCAGATTCTGGCTATCACTATTCTTGCGGCTGTAGTGAGATAAAAGAACAGTTTTTCCCAATTTTTGTCCTTGATGGAGTCTATAATTCCCAATAGCATTGCCTCAGGTTTGAATTCTATTTTTTCCTTTAGTATGACTTCTAGGGCTGGGCGGTTTCGTTTCGTTAATTCGTAATTCGTTAATAATTCGTTAATTTTTTCAATTACAAAACGATAACGAACCATTCTGGAGCAATTATTAAAAAAACGAATTTTCAAAAACGTTTTGTAAATGCTTCGTATTTCGATATTGTATTTGTTTCGTTATTGTTTTGAGGTCGTTTCGTTATTATTTCTGCATGTCTGGGCCAGTTTTATGGTTTAATTAGTGAAAAAAATTATAATATCACACCAACAGTCAACAACAGAGGGAGAGGGAAGCTTCAGAAGGTTTTGGAGGTTTTTTAGCGTATTTCGCGGTCGCGTCCGCCATTAACGAATCGATTCGTTATTGTTTCAGAAATCGATTCGTTAATTTTTTACCATTTACGAAGTTTCGTAAATATCGAACTTTTTAAAAGGAAAATTTTGTAATTATTTTAAATATAGAAACAAAAAAACTAGGCCTGTGCGGTTTCGTTCGTTAATTCGTTAATTCGTTATTAATTTGTTATTTTTACCATTTCCGAAGCGATATTGAAACATATTTCCAAACCCGGAAGGGTTTTTAAATATCGAACCAGCAACCCCCACAGTTTTAACGAGCCTCCGCTCGTTTCGTTAATGGGGTGGAGGCTGCTGGAGTGCTGGTGCATGGGAGCCAATCCGGCGCTCCCAAACAGTGCACCACCATGGGTCCGTGGCTGCCTGTTTTTGATTGGCCGGCGAGCCCTTTCAAAGCGGCTCCGCAGCGGCCCGTAGCTTCAAGAGGGCGAGGGAGTTTGCATTGGGTTGGCTTGGCAATGGCTGCTAGCAACTCGGATTGGATTCATTCCTTGCTGCTGTGAGTGCTGCTTGCTTCATTTGCTGTCTCTTGCCTGTGTTTGGTCCACATTTGGGCCATTTTTTGGTTAATTTTCCATTTTAAAATATTTTTAATATTATTTTTAATATTATTTTTTAATATTATTTTAATATTATTTTTTAATATTATTTTTAATATTATTCTTAAAAAATATTCTAAAAAAGAAAAGACTCTTCTGTTGGTGTGTGCTCTCATTTGCTGTCTCCTGCCTGTGTTTGGTCCACATTTGGGCAATTTTTTGGTTAATTTTCCATTTTAAAATATTTTTTAATATTATTTTAATATTATTTTTTAATATTATTTTAATATTATTTTTAAAAAATATTCTAAAAAAGAAAAGACTCTTCTGTTGGTGTGTGCTCTCATTTGCTGTATTGTGCCTGTGTTTGGTCCACATTTGGGCCATTTTTTGGTTAATTTTCCATTTTAAAATATTTTTAATATTATTTTAATATTATTTTTAATATTATTTTAATATTATTTAAAAAATATTCTAAAAAAGAAAAGACTCTTCTGTTGGTGTGTGCTCTCATTTGCTGTATCCTGCCTGTGTTTGGTCCACATTTGGGCCATTTTTTGGTTAATTTTCCATTTTAAAATATTTTTTAATATTATTTTAATATTATTCTTAAGAAATAAAAAAAATATTCTAAAAATTCGTTAATATTTACAAAATTTCTTAAATACCAAAACTTTTTTTGGAAAGTTTTGTAATTATTTTAAATATCGAAACAAAAAAACACCCCAATTACAAATCGATTTTAGAAACAAATTTTTTCTTGATCAAACAGGCCTAAAAAAACCCCCCAAATACAAATCAATTTTAGAAACAAATTTTTCCGTTGTTACCCAGGCCTAATGACTTCCATTATTTTTTTAACCTCGTGCCAGAAGTTCTTAATCCTGTTGCATTTCCACCACATGTGGATGTAATTTCCTTTATGCTTTTCGCATTTCCAACAAACATCACTAATTTTACCTCTACTGAACTTGGCTATTTTGTCGGGCGTGAGGTACCATCTGTAGAAAGATTTATACCAGTTCTCCTTCATTTCGGATGCATAGGCTGTCTTAAAGGAAATTCTTTACAGGCCCAGCATGCAACAGAACAGCAACTGCCACCGCTTCTGGCAGGGCCACCTCTGGCTCAGTCTTCAGCCTCCAGGAGTGGCCTTGTAGGAAGGGGAGGTGGCAGCAGGTGCACTCGCTAGCCACTTCACTCACCAAAAGCAAGGCCACATGGAGTTGGCTACGGAGGCCTGCGCTGGCTGCGGAGGCCAGCGCAAGCCTCTGCAGCCAGCGCAGGCTTCCGTAGGCCTCTGCAGCCACGGAAGGCAAGCAGGCAGGCTGCTTTAAGTGGCGGTCCTTCTCCGCTGTGTTGGCTGCATCGTCCGTTCACTGCGCACGCCATGTCTCTGCAGGAGCAAGTGGAGGATGCAGCCAATACAACGGAGAAGGACCTCCACTTAAAGCAGCCTGCCTGCCTGTCTTCCGTGGCTTCGGAGGCCTGCGGAGAGCCTGTGCTGGCTGCGCAGGCCTCTGCAGCCAGCTTCAAACCAAAGTGCTGTTCCAGCAGTCACCAGCCACCCCCTCCCCAATGCCAGAGATACAGCTTAATGGTGTAGCATTAGAAAATGTTGACCATTTCCGCTACCTTGGCAGCCACCTCTCCACCAAAGTCAACATCGACGCCAAAATACAACACCGCCTGAGCTCTGCAAGTGCAGCATTTTCCCGAATGAAGCAGAGAGTGTTTGAGGACATCTGTAGGGATACCAAAGTGCTTGTCTATAAAGCTATTGTCCTCCCAACCCTGCTATATTCCTGTGAGATGTGGATTGTCTACAGACGTCACATGCAACTCCTGGAACAATTCCATCAGCGCTGCAAATCTCTTGGGAAGACAGGCGGACAAACGTCAGCGTGCTGGAAGAAGCAAAGACCACCAGCATTGAAGCGATGATCCTCTGCCATCAACTCCACGGTCAACTTGACGATGACAACGTCGTCTGTGCGCATTCAGAAGAAGATCTACAAGCCACTCTAAACACCTTCGCAGAAGCATATGAGAAGCTCGGCCTGTCATTGAACATTGAAAAAACCAAGGTGCTGTTCCAGCAGACACCAACTAACCCCTCTCCAATGCCAGAGATACAGCTTAATGGTGTAGCATTAGAAAATGTTGACCATTTCTGCTACCTTGGCAGCCACCTCTCCACCAAAGTCAACATCGACGCCGAAATACAACACCGCCTGAGCTCTGCAAGTGCAGCATTTTCCCGAATGAAGCAGAGAGTGTTTGAGGACATCTGTAGGGATACCAAGGTGCTTGTCTATAAAGCTATTGTCCTCCCAACCCTGCTATATGCCTGTGAAACGTGGACTGTCTACAGACGTCACATGCAACTCCTGGAACGATTCCATCAGCGCTGCCTCCGGAAAATCCTGCAAATTTCTTGGGAAGACAAGCGGACAAATGACAGTATGCTGGAAGACGCAAAGACCACCAGCACTGAAGCGATGGTCCTCCACCATCAACTCCGCTGGGCCGGCCACGTTGTCCGGATGCTCTACTCCGAACTCAAGAACGGAAAACGAAACGTTGGTGGGCAGGAAAAAAATTTGAAAAATGGACTCAATGCCAATGAAGGAATTCCAAAGAAGCGTACAAACTGGGACTTGGTAAAAAGCTACTTTAAACACTGAAAGATAGAGGTTCTTTTTTGGAAGGAGCAAAACGATGTAAGAGAAGAACCAAAATAAGGAAGATACTTGTTAACATTATATATGGAAAAGCTGGCAAAAGATCTTCAAAGAATAGATGGAAATCCGATCACATTTTACTTCCATGTCCTTTTTTTCCTTTTTTTTTTTGGTGTGTGTGCTTATTTTATCTTTTTTTTTCTTTTTGAATGGGGTCTTATACATGTGAGAGTATATATATATATATATATATATATATATATATATATATATATAAATTTCTTTATAATCTTTTCAATTAAGCTCCTTTCCTACTTTTCTACCTCCTTTGCAATGTTCTCCCACTTTCATTGTAACTCTATATCATACTAATAAAAATTATTTACGAAAAGAATGGAAAACGAAATGTTGGAGGACAGGAAAAGAGATTGAAAAATGGACTCAAAGCCAACCTTAAAAACTCTGGCGTAGACACTGAGAACTCGGAAGCCCTGGCTTGTGAGCGCTCCAGCTGGAGGCCAGCTGTGACCAGCAGTGCTGCAGAATTTAAAAAGAGGCACGAATGGAGGGCAAAATTTATTTATTTAAAAGTTTTATATACCGGCCTTCTCACCTCTCTTGAGGGACTCAACCATAATATCACATACAATCAATAAAACATCATAATTCATATTACAGTCAAACATTAAAACAGTAATTACAATCAATAACTACAATGGTCAGTCGTCAGACTAAAATCGTTGCTCATCATTCTCCCTCCATATCTCAGGGTGTTGGCCCACTCATCGAATGCCTGTCTCCATAGCCAAGTCTTCACCTGTTTCCTAAATGTCAGGATAGAAGGGGTGGTTCTGTTCTCCAGTGGGAGAGAGTTCCAGAGCCAAGGGGCCACCACCGAGAAGACCCTGTCCCTCGTCCCCACCAGACACGCTTGCGAGGCTGGTGGGACCGAGAGCAGGGCCTCTCCAGATGATCTTAATAATCTTGATGGTTCATAGGGGAGAATACGTTCAGAGAAGTAAACAGGGCCGGAGTCGTTTAGGGCTTTATAGGTTAACACCAGCACTTTGAATTGTGCTTGGAAGCAAGAGAGAGTAACGTGCCAAGAGAAAGGCTCATCAAGCCAACCCTGACCGGGACCGCCTTCCACCTGGAAATGATGTCGAGCACTCCCCCCCCCCCTCAAAAAAAAAATAAGGGATAGTGACTTATAGTTCTGCAAAGGGCAAGGGCACCAGACTACACAACAAGGGTTAAGTCTTGGTCACATTGCCAAGGCACTGACAACAATAAGGACCCCACAAGGCTTTTGGGAAATGGTTGGATCTTGGGACTTCTGCCCTTTGTGAGAGTTGTAGTTCCCCAAGGGCTGAGCGATGGATTTTGTTATGGATCAACTCAGCGCCCATCTGTTGACTTCTGCAGGGGGAAATAACTCTTTGCTGCCTGACTTGGACTGCAAGCCACCTCCGCTTCCACAAACCTTCCCCAGGGGCATGGGATTTCCAGTTCTTTTAATAAATCAATATTGTAATAAAATAATAAAGATGTGGGGTGGCAAAGAAAATTTTATATGAACTTTGTATAAGATAATACTGTATGAGATGTAGTCTGTTTCCCCCTTTCCCCCTTGACTTTTGCCCTACTAAAGGTGACCAGGAAATGTGGAAATGCCCGAGGGAGACCCCCTGCCTCTCTCGAAACTCATTTTTGATTGACTCGTAAGGCATGGACAATAGCCATTTATGATTTCCTTCCTCACCCTCTGAGTTCGTCTGGCGAGATAAGAAAGTCAAAATGAGATACCGGACATTTGTGATTGATTTACAAAGGGCAGCGTTGACCCCCTGAGGTCCGCTGCCCACCCTGTTGTCATTCTCAACCGAAACTCATCATAGACAGGAAAACTCTTGTTTGTGGAGATCACACCTTGCCAGCCAAAACAAAGCCTTGCATTCCAGCTGGCCGGCAATCTGTAATCCCATCATTTCCCCCATTGTCTGTGGTTGTCCCGCCTTGCCTGCTTCTGATTCGTCCATCCTCAGAAGCGAGGAAAGCCTGCTGATTGGCCCTCCAGAGGCAGAAGAACTTGCTGATTGGCCCAGAACAAGGCGGGCCGCCAAGCCTCCTCCCAGCTGATCGTGCTGTCAACCAATCAGCGCGAAGCCGGCCGGCAGAGGGCGGGCGGGAGATTTGAACTGTTTTTCTTTGTGTTTTCTCTATAAATATGCTTGTAACTGCCCTAGCAGCATGCTTGTGGTGGAATTATTCCTACAATGCATCCAATCTCAGCTGAATCGCTAATAAAGACACCTTGATTGCTGAACTTCTTCCGCTTTGGTGAGGATTATTATTTTATAATATTTTTATCACTGAAATTGGCTTTTCCTGGCCTCATCAAGGTTTAAGGACTCTCTTTGGTGCAGTTCTCGGGATCCCCCTAGCTGGGGAGATCCTCCTAAAAGCAGCTCGATATCAGAAACCAATGCCCTCGGGAGTTGATGCAGATCAAGAATCGGGCTCCAAAGTCACCTACGGACCCACCCTGGGGGATTATCCTACTCAGACAACGAGGGATCACCTAAGTAAGTAAGTAAGTAATAACTTCTCCAGCTTTGGATCCCACAGCTCCAAGATAGACCTGGAACAACTGTGTTTTCTCAGAGTTGTGAAGAGTCCTCCCTCTTTCTCAAAAAAATCTGTTTGGCTTCACTAAGTTTTTTTTTCCAGCTCTGACATTTCCCAGCGTGTCAGGCCTGTTCTCTTCCATCTCCTGAGGGTCTTGAGATTAAAAGTTTCAAGCCCTGGCTCCCTCACCTAGCCATCTGACATTCACAGCAGATGGAGTTGGGGGAAGGTGGGTTGTTGATATGACTGACATCTTCCTAGGTGTACACGATGGCAGAGTTAATGAAGGGCAAGGCTCGAACGCAGAGGGTCAGTTTGGAAGCAGGATTTTCTGTTGCCAGGCATCTGTTCGGCAAGAGGACAGTTTTGCATCAGGGCTGTTCGTTTTCTTGCTTCCCGTGCCATGCGCTCAACAGAGAGCACAGGAACGGGTCTCAAGGCATCAAGACATACGAGGGGCGTTCATTAAAGATTTCCCCCGACCCACTTCTATTTATCACAGTGTGCTGAAACTGCACCTGTGTAATGATATACGTCACTACAGCTTATGTGCCAATTTACAACTTTGAACTGAGAATGGTCTTGACGTTACAGGTGCGGAAGTGGTATTGAAGTCAATAGGAGCTTTAGAAAGGTCGACCCCAAGAGGAGAGACCCTGCGGCCCCACCAAAGAGAGATCGCTACGTTGGTGAGCAAAGAGAAGCCTAATTTGAAGCAATTTATTTTCCCTAAGTTCCCAAAAAGAATCTCACCAAAGCTGAAGAAAGCGCCACCGAGATGTTTATTAGCAATTCAGCTGAAAAGGATGCAAAGCAGCAATCATTCGCCAAGCTAAGCATACATGTACACAAATAAATGCCATTTTTATAGAAAAAACAGAGTGTGGGGCTAAGTTCTGGAATCATTATTACGAGGGTTGAATGAAAATTAATGCCTCCACCTTCATAACTCCTCAACAGATGGCAGTACTGGTATGTGGCAGGTACTGGCTTGTTCAGTAGACTCTCCTCTACAGTTCCATTTTGGCGGGAAGCCTTAGCATTGAATGGTTGTGTTGTTAAAGTGCAAAGTATGGAAACCTGCACAGATAGTCAGTCAATGCGACTTAAGCAACGTGCAGTCATTGAATTCTTGACAGCAGAAGGTGTCACCCCAAAGGAGATTCATCAGAGAATGCAAGCTGTTTATGGTGATTGTGTTGATGTGAGTACTGTGCATTGTTGGGCGAGTAAGTTTAAAGATGTTGAGGTGGGACCATCTGTGCACAGATCTTCCGATAGCTAAGCAAAGCAATAATGTGACCCACATGTTCTTGTGAAATGCCGATTATGCTTGAAATTTCTCTCTGAGTGATACAACGATCATCCCGAATCAATCTGTCAACCTTTTCCTTGTGAAACTCGGTGGTTGCTGTCACAGGACGTCCAACTCTTTTTTTGTCACGCAAGTTAGATGTTCCCACCTCAACTTACTTGCCCAACAACGCACAGTACTCACATCAACACAATCACCATAAACAGCTTGCATTCTCGGATGAATCTCCTTTGGGGTGACACCTTCTGCTGTCAAAGGCATAAGACAAAACTTCAAAGATTGGAGTCCTCATGGACAACAAGTTAAACATGAGCCAACAATGTGATGTGGCGGCAAAAAAAGCCAATGGGATTTTGGCCTGCATAAATAGGAGCATAGTGTCTAGATCTAGGGAAGTCATGCTACCCCTCTATTCCGCTTTGGTTAGACCACACCTGGAATATTGTGTCCAATTCTGGGCACCACAATTCAAGAGAAGCTGGAATGTGTCCAGAGGAGGGTGACTAAAATGATCAAGGGTCTGGAGAACAAGCCCTATGAGGAGCAGCTTAAGGAGCTGGACATGTTTAGCCTGAAGAAGAGAAGGCTGAGAGGAGACATGATAGCCATGTAAATATGTGAGAGGAAGCCACAGGGAGGAGGGAGCAAGCTTGTTTTCTGCTAGTATGGAGATTAGGATGCGGAACAATGGTTTCAAACTACAAGGGAGGAGATTCCATCTGAACATGAGGAAGAACTTCCTGACTGTGAGAGCCATTCAGCAGTGGAACTCTCTGCCCCGGAGTGTGGTGGAGGCTCCTTCTTTGGAAGCTTTTAAACAGAGGCCGGATGGTCATCTGTCAGGGGTGATTTGAACGCAATATTCCTGCTTCTTGGCAGAATGGGGTTGGACTGGATGGCCCATGAGGTCTCTTCCAACTCTTTGATTCTATGATTCTATGCATTTTAACAACACAACCATTCAATGCTAAGGCTTCCCGCCAAAATGGAACTGTAGAGGAGAGTTTACCTCCCGCACACCAGTTCTGCCATCTGTTGAGAAATTACAAAAGTGGAGGCATTACTTTTCATTCAACTCTCTTATATGTGTATTGTTATCCGCCCTGAGTCCCCTGCAGGGTGAGAAGGGCAAAATATAAATACTGTACATAAATAAATAAATTCTCTGGAGGTTTTCAAGCAGAGGCTGGATGGCCCTCTATTTAGAGGTCTCGGATTGTGTGTTCCTGGATGGCAGAAGATGGTCGGGCTGGATGGCCCTTGGGATCTCTTCCAACTCTATGATTCTATGATTCTATGCGCTTTAACAACACAACCATTCAATGCTAAGGCTTCTCACTGAAATGCAACTGTAGAGGAGAGTCTACTGAACAAGCCAGTACCTGCCGCATACCAGTACTGCCATCTGCTGAGGAATTACGGTGGAAGCATTACTTTTCACTTTAACAACACAACCATCAAATGCTAAGGCTTCTCACCAAAATGGAACTGTAGAGGAGAGTACTGAACAAGCCAGTACCTGCCACATACCAGTACTGCCATCTGTTGAGGAGTTACGAAGGTGGAGGCATTGCTTTTCACTTTAACAACACAACCATTCAATGCTAAGGCTTCTAACCAAAATGGAACTGTAGAGGAGAGTCTACTGAACAAGCCAGTACCTGCCGCATACCAGTACTGCCATCTGTTGAGGAATTACTAAGGTGGAGGCATTACTTTTCATTCAACCCTCATATATGTCCATTGTTATCATGCCCTGTGGGGTGAGAAGGGCAAAATATAAATACTGTAAATAAATAAATAAATTTTCTGGAGGTTTTCAAGCAGAAGCTGGATGACCCTCTATCGAGAGGTCTCGGATTGTGTGTTCCTGGATGGCAGAAGATGGTCAGGCTGGATGGTCCTTGGGATCTCTTCCAACTCTATGATTCTATGATTCTATGCACTTTAACAACACAACCATTCAATGCTAAGGCTTCTCACCAAAATGGAACTGTAGAGGAGAGTCTACTGAACAAGCCAGTACCTGCCACATATCAGTACTGCCATCTGCTGAGGAATTACGAAGGTGGAAGCATTACTTTTCACTTTAACAACACAACCATTCAATGCTAAAGCTTCTCACCAAAATGGAACTGTAGAGGAGAGTCTACTAAACAAGCCAGTACCTGCCGCACACCAGTACTGCCATCTGCTGAGGAATTACAAAGGTGGAGGCATTACTTTTCACTTTAACAACACAACCATTCAATGCTATGGCTTCACACCAAAATGGAACTGTAGAGGAGAGTCTACTGAACAAGCCAGTACCTGCCGCATACCAGTACTGCCATCTGTTGAGGAATTACGAAGGTGGAGGCATTACTTTTCACTTTAACAACGCAACCATTCAATGCTAAGGGTTCTCACCAAAATGGAACTGGAAGGGAGGGTCTACTGAACAAGCCAGTACCTGCCACACACCAGTACTGCCATCTGCTGAGGAATTACGAAGATGGAGGCATTACTTTTCACTTTAACAACACAACCATTCAATGCTAAGGCTTCTCACCAAAATGGAACTGTAGAGGAGAGTCTACTGAACAAGCCAGTACCTGCCACACACCAGTACTGCCATCTGCTGAGGAATTACAAAGGTGGAAGCATTACTTTTCACTTTAACAACACAACCATTCAATGCTAAGGCTTCTCACCAAAATGGAAATGTAGAGGAGAGTCTACTGAACAAGCCAGTACCTGCCACACACCAGTACTGCCATCTGTTGAGGAATTACGAAGGTGGAAGCATTACTTTTCACTTTAACAACACAACCATTCAATGTTAAGGCTTCTCACCAAAATGGAACTGTAGAGGAGAGTCTACTGAACAAGCCAGTACCTGTTCAGTAGAGGAGAGTCTACTGAACAAGCCAGTACCTGGAGAGTCTACTGAACAAGCCAGTACCTGTCGCATGCCAGTACTGTCATCTCTTGAGGAGTTACGAAGGTGGAGGCATTACTTTTCACTTTAACAACACCACCATTCAATGCTCAGGCTTCTCACCAAAATGGAACTGTAGAGGAGAGTCTACTGAACAAGCCAGTACCTGCCGCACACCAGTACTGCCATCTGTTGGCTATTGGGATCCCTTCCAACTCTATGATTCTATTTCCTGGGTGTCAACAGAACAGCGGGAGAGAAAGAGAGCACTTTGAGAAAATGCCCATGCTGCATTTTCTTCCGAAATCACATCTGAGTTGGATTTATGTCTTATTCATGTCTTTGGCTCCTAGCTGCTTTCCAATCTCATTGTTGTGTTTTATCTCCCCCTACTCTTTGACACACATGCATGGGTGCACGCACGCACGCACAGGGAGACTTGTGTAAAGGAATCAAGACGTCTCCTTTATTAAATCCGTCATGGCGCTTGTTCGATTGCCATCGCGGCCATCGCTATAAACATTCTGCAATCTGGAGCATTTGGAGAACTGCATGGGCTGAAGGAGTCCATAAAGAGGCCCCGTGCAAATCCAAAGATGACTGATAACGCCCGTCCTGAAGGCCCCCGCTCATTGCAGTCATTACCTCCAGAGTGCTTTGTGGGGAATGTGCCTCTTATCTCTCACTGACAATGCTAATAGAATATGCATCGCCCTATTAGCATACAAGATAATAGCCCCCTGGAGGGGACACAGCCATAAAACTTTAAGTAGAAATCAAAACGGGGGAATAGGGGAAGGGGGAGGGGGAGAAAGGAATGTTGTCACAAGTAGAAAGAGCGCCCGAGGGCACATTTTGCTGCAGCCGGCGAAACGTAGTCATAACTCTTACGGTAGTTGCTATGCAAATGGTAATAGGCCCGAGTCCCATGAATACGATCAGTGCTGCGTTTGCTGTGAAACATTAATTGAGATAATGTGCCCCTTTCAGATGTAGTGTGGCGTCGTATGTCAAACTGTACCGTAACAGCAATACGGCAACATCTTTGAGAAATATAAGGCAGCAGCTGTCTAGAGGGCTGGGTGGTGGAGCTACAGCTGCAGATGGCAAGCTCTGGTCCCAGTTGGAAAAGGCAAACGGAAGAGCATACATGGATAGCAGTACCAAGGAAAGCAGGCAAAGCTATCTGGAGAATGCGATCTCAAGGAAAGAAAGCATGCACCAATGGCCTCGATAGCCAATAGGCTTGGTTGATCAAAAAAAATGGTTCAAAACTCGTTTCGAAACTTCCGAGACTTCCGAATCCTTTTGTTAATGGTTTCCTGTTTCATTGGGTGGTCTTTACTTTGAAAGTCGTTGTTTTACTCCAGAAGTGGGGAAAAGCAAGCGGAGGAAATTCCTTCCTTCTCTGGTTTAAAACTTGCTTCTCTGGCTTGAGCTGAGGTCAGGAAATTCCTTCCTTCTCTGGTTTAAAACTGGCTTCTCTGGCTTGAGCCAAGGCCAAGAAATTCCTTCCCTCTCTGGTTTAAAACTGGCTTCTCTGGCTGGAGCCAGGGCCAAGAAATTCCTTCCCTCTCTGGTTTAAAACTGGCTTCTCTGGCTTGAGCCAAGGCCAAGAAATTCCTTCCTTCTCTGGTTTAAAACTGGCTTTTGCTGAGGCCAGGAAATTCCTTCCTTCTCTGGTTTAAAACTGGCTTCTCTGGCTTGAGCCAAGGTCAGGAAATTCCTTCCTTCTCTGGTTTAAAACTGGCTTCTCTGGCTTGAGCTGAGGCCAGGAAATTCCTTCCTTCTCTGGTTTAAAACTGGCTTCTCTGGCTTTAAAACTGGCTTCTCTGGCTTGAGCTGAGACCAGGAAATTCCTTCCTTCTCTGGTTTAAAACTGGCTTCTCTGGCTTTAAAACTGACTTCTCTGGCTTCTGAGGCCAGGAAATTTCTTCCTTCTCTGGTTTAAAACTGGCTTCTCTGGCGTTAAAACTGGCTTCTCTGGCTTCTGAGGCCAGGAAATTTCTTCCTTCTCTGGTTTAAAACTGGCTTCTCTGGCGTTAAAACTGGCTTCTCTGGCTTCTGAGGCCAGGAAATTTCTTCCTTCTCTGGTTTAAAACTGGCTTCTCTGGCGTTAAAACTGGCTTCTCTGGCTTGAGCTGAGGCCAGGAAATTTCTTCTTTCTCTAGTTTAAAACTGGCTTCTCTGGCTTTAAAACTGGCTTCTCTGGCTTTAAAACTGGCTTCTCTGTCTTGAGCCAAGGCCAGGAAATTCCTTCCTCCTCTAGTTTAAAACTGGCTTCTCTGGCTTTAAAACTGGCTTCTCCGGCTTGAGCCAAGGCCAGGAAATTCCTTCCTTTTCTGGTTTAAAGCTGGCTTCTCTGGCTTGAGCCAAGCCCAGAGACCAGAAGCGGGGGAAACAAGCAGAGGAATTTCCTTCCTTCTCTGGTTTAAAACTGGCTTCTCTGGCTTTAAAACTGGCTTCTCTGGCTTGAGGCAAGACCAGGGAATTCCTTCCTTCTCTGGTTTAAAACTGGCTCCTCTGGCTTTAAAACTAGCTTCTCTGGCTTTAAAACTGGCTTCTCTGGCTTGAGCCGAGGCCAGGAAATTCCTTCCTTCTCTGGTTTAACACTGGCTTCTCTGGCTTTAAAACTGACTTCTCTGGCTTGAGCCAAGGCCAGGAAATTCCTCCCTTCTCTGGTTTAACACTGGCTTCTCTGGCTTTAAAACTGACTTCTCTGGCTTGAGCCAAGGCCAGGAAATTCCTCCCTTCTCTGGTTTAACACTGGCTTCTCTGGCTTGAGCCAAGGCCAGGGACCAGAAGCAGGGAAAAGCAGAACCATTTCTGACTCACAACCTGAGTCGTAA
>NW_026844811.1:6660016-6677814 GCF_025583915.1 Anolis sagrei ordinatus
GCAACTACAACTCCCAAATGTCAAGGTCTATTTTCCCCAAACTCCATCTGTGTTCATATTTGGGCATTTGGAGTCCTGTGCCGGCAGGATTGAAGACCAACTGTTCGAGGTTCAAATCTGGGAAGAGGTGGATGAGCTCCCTCTATCAGCTCCAGCTCCTCATGCAGGGACATGAGAGAAGCCTCCCACAAGGATGATAAAAACATCAAATCATCCAGGCATCCCCTGGGCAACGTCCTTGCAGACGGCCAATTCTCTCACACCAGAAGCGACTTGCAATTTCTCAAGTCGCTCCTGACATGACAAAAAAAAGAAAAGAGTATTCGTGCCACGTTTGGTCCAGATCCATCATTGTTTGAGTCCACATTGCTCTTTGGATGAAAGTGAACTACAACTCCAAAATTCAAGGTCAATGCCCACCAAACCCTGCTATTGTTTTCTGGTGGTCTTGGAAGTCCTGTGTGCCAAGATTGGTTCAATTCCATTGTTAGTGAAGTTCAGAATGTTCTTTGATTGTAGGTGAACTATACATCCCAGCAACTACAACTCCCAAATGACAAAATCAAAAATTTGAGTGAAGGACATACATTGGGTTGTTAGGTGTATACTGTCCAAATTTGGTGTCAATCCGTCCAGTGGTTTTTGAGTTATGTTAATCCCACAAACGAATATTACATTTTTATTTATATAGATATAAATATAGATATAGATACACACAGACACTGGATTTCATATCACAAAATCACAAGTCGCATACTCCCCAAGCATCTAGGACTGTGTGATGTATTTCCGAATGATGTGCGCAGATCCAAGTCAGGTGGCCTTTTGCAGTTGACAGATCGTGAGTTTGTCAATGTTTATTGTTTCCAAATGCTGGCTGAGCTCTTTCGGCATGGCACTTGTTGTTGTTGTTATTATTTTACTGACACAAAAGCATAGTATGTCACAGCAAACAGGATCTATATGCTGGATTTCGTATCACAAAATCACAAGTCCAACACTTCCCAAGTGTCTAGGACTGTGTGATGTATTTTCGGATGATGCGCGCAGATCCAAGTCAGGTGGCCTTTTGCAGTTGACAGATCGTGATTTTGTTGATGTTTATTGTTTCCAAATGCCGGCTGAGATCTTTTGGCACGGCACTCAGTGTGCCGATGACCACTGGGACCGCCTGTGCTGGTTGATGCCAGAGCCTTTGCCGTTCGATATTGAGGTCTTGATAGCGGCTGAGTTTTTCCTGTTGTTTTTCCTCAATGTGACTATCATCCGGTATGGCGACATCAATAATCCAAACGTTTTTCTTTTCCACAATCGTGACGTCTGGCGTATTGTATTCCAAAACTTTGGATTCAAAAGTCCACAATATTTTTGCATGTTCATTTCCCACGACCTTTACGGGTTTATGATCCCACCAATTCTTTACTGCTGGTAGGTGGTACTTGTGACAAAAAAATTAGTGAATCATTTGGGCCACAGAGTTGTGCCTCTGTTTGTAGTCCATCTGTGCAATTTTCTTTCTTTTTTTATAATAATCTTTATTGAATTTTAATAAATAAATAACAGAGCAAAGGAGGGGGACAAACAACAAGGGGGGATGGGGGGTGAGGGGGGGGTAGGGCGGGAAGGAGGAGGGGGGTAGAACAGAGGGGCTAAACACACCGTTACATACAATACATACATTGCATTCATACCCAGAATGGGGATATCCAAATACTAGGCCTGTGCGGTTTCGTTCGTTAATTTTGTTATTCGTTAAACATTCGTTATTTTTAGCATTTACGAAACGATAACGAAACACTTTTTCAAACCCGGAAGGGTTTCAAAATATCGAAGCGGCATCCCCCATCCTTTTAACGAGCTTCCGCCCGTTTTGGAAATTGGATGGAGGATGCTGGTGCCTGGGAGCCAATCACTGTGGCTGATTTTGATTGGCCGGCAAGGCCTTTAAAAGTGGCTCCGCGTGGCCGCAGAGCTCATTTGTTGCGCGGAGGCGAGGGAGGAGAGAGGTCCGGGAGGGCTGCTTGCTTTGGGTTGGCTTGGGTAGGAAAAAGACTTGCATTGGGTTGGCTCTTGGCTTGGTTGGAAAAGACTCTTCTGTTGGTGTTTGCTCTCGCGATTGCCCTGTCTTTTGGCTGTGTTAGCTGTTCATCAGGGCCAGTTTTTGGTTAATTTTCCATTTTTGAATATTTTTAAAAAATACCTGTCTTTTATTCTTTAAAAAAATACAAAAAATATTCTAAAAAAAGAAGACTCTTCTGTTGGTGTTTGCTCTCGATTGCCCTGTCTTTTGGCTGTGTTAGCTGTTCATCAGGGCCAGTTTTTGGTTAATTTTCCATTTTTGAATATTTTTAAAAAATACCTGCCTTTTATTCTTTAAAAAAATACAAAAAATATTCTAAAAAAGAAAAGACTCTTCTGTTGGTGTGTGCTCTCGTTTGTCCTGTCTCGTGGCTGTGTTTGGTCCACATCAGGGCCAGTTTTTGGTTAATTTTCCATTTTTGAATATTTTCCAAAAATACCTGCCTTTTATTCTTAAAAAAATACAAAAAATATTCTAAAAAAGAAAAGACTCTTCTGTTGGTGTGTGCTCTCGTTTGTCCTGTCTCGTGGCTGTGTTTGGTCCACATCAGGGCCAGTTTTGGGTTAATTTTCCATTTTTGAATATTTTCTAAAAATACCTGTCTTTTATTCTTAAAAAAATACAAAATATCCGCTTTAACGAATCGATTCGTTATTATCTCAATATCGAATCGAATCGTATTTAATAACGACGCTTCAAAAGCCGCTTTGCGCATGCGCGATCGCGTCCGCCATTTTCACGAATCGATTCGTTATTTCCTTAACGAATCGACCCTCGTGCCAATAACGAAACTTCGGAAGTGTTTTTGCGCATGCGCGGGTGTCCGCCATCTTAACGAATCAATTCGTTAATATTTACGAAATTTTCGTAAATATTAACGGATTGTAGGGGGAAAATTTTGTAATTATTTTAAATATCGAAACAAAAAAACACCCCAATTACAAATCGATTTTAGAACCAAATTTTTTCTTGATCAACCAGGCCTACCAAATACCCTCTGCCAACATTCCCCTCAATACACACTTCAACCCCAACTACACACACATTTACACTAGTTAAAAAAAAATTGACTTCCATTTAGTTTCCAGACAAGATATGGAAAATAAAACTTAAATATACATACTCAATAGCATTGAAGGAGAATTGGTTGAAGACATTCCACAGGTGGTACACAACACCACAAAAGTTGAGTCTAATGTACAAAAAATATAAAAACACATGCTGGAGTTGTAAAGAACAACCAGGAACCTACTACCATATGTGGTGGACATGCCCGGTGGTGAACAAATATTGGCAAGCCATACAGAGAGAGGCGCAAAAGATACTAAAGAAAAAGTTTCCTAGAAAGCCGGAATATTACTTAGATGAAGACTTAAAACTGAACAGTAATGAAGATATTTTGCTCACATATATCTCCACGGCTGCCCAAATAACACTGGCAAGACACTGGAAAGACGAACACACCCCCAAAATCGAAGAGTGGATGGACAAACTAATAGAAATAAGGGACATGGATAGTAGGCCTGGGTAACAACGGAAAAAATTGTTTCTAAACTTGTTTCGTTTTTAGGGGGTCCATTGCGTTTTGTTTTTTAAACAAATTCCGAATTTTTCTTTAAAAATTTTTCGTTATTTACGAAATTTTGTAAATTTCAAATTGATTCGTTAATGGCGGACGCGATTGCGCAATACGCTAAAAAACCCTCCAAATGGGACAGGGGGAACTTCTGAAGCTTCCCTCTCCCTCTGTTGTTGACTGTTGGTGTGATAATTTATTTTTTATCACTGATAAAACAAACAACAACTATAAAACTTGCACCAGACATATGGAAATAATAACGAAACGATTTCTAAACGATTTCGAAACGATTTCGAACCAATTACGAAACAATTACGAAATAAATTGAAAAATTCGTTTAGATTTTTAGTTGCTCCTGCATGGCTCAATATCGGATCGTAAGCTAATTTAAATATGAATCAATAACAAATTACGAAATTAACGAACGAAACTGCCCAGCCCTAATGGATAGGTTAACTTTCCTTCTGAAAAACGGCTCGAGAAGAGCAGTACATCAGACAGATTGGACAACCTTTGAGGAGTATCAAAAAAGTAAAGCTGAAGGATAAATTGTCTGTGATTGGAAGAGGGGAGATGCTAATTGGTTTTGTCATTATTATATGCGGGTGAAAAGTGAAACAGGTGACTCCAAAGAGGACCACCGGGTAACAAAGGAAGATATCTTGTCTGTGCAATTTTCTTGCAGCAAGTGAAGTGAAGGGGAAGCCTTTACCTTTATCTGTGGGTCTGTGTTTCATCGTTTCGAGGCATTGAATGTTTGCCTTGTGTCTCTGTGTATACTGGAATCCACCCTGAGTCCCATCAGGGAAATGGGGCAAATACAAATAAAGTACCCCCCTCCCCCCCGATGGGTGCCACCTTGTCGTGGTGGAAGCTTAACTGCTCCGAGGATGCTGAGAGCTGGGCTGGTGGTAGTGTAACTACTAGCAGGTCCACCCAAGCCAGAGAGGTCTCACCTGGGGAGTGGAACCAAGAGCACCTAACCCATTAGCACTTGTTGTTGTTCATTCGTTCAGTCGTCTCCGACTCTTCGTGACCTCATGGACCAGCCCACGCCAGAGCTCCCTGTCGGCTGTTACCACCCCCAGCTCCCTCAAGGTCAGTCCAGTCACTTCAAGGATGCCATCCATCCATCTTGCCCTTGGTCGGCCCCTCTTCCTTTTGCCTTCCACTTTCCCCAGCATAATTGTCTTCTCTAGGCTTTCCTGTCTCCTCATGATGTGGCCAAAGTACTTCAACTTTGTCTCTAGTATCTTTCCCTTCAGTGAGCAGTCGGGCTTTATTTCCTGGAGGATGGACTGGTTGGATCTTCTCGCAGTCCAAGGCACTCTCAGAACTTTCCTCCAACACCACAGCTCAAAAGCATCTCTCTTCCTTCGCTCAGCCTTCCCTAAGGTCCAGCTCTCACATCCGTAGGTTACTACAGGGAATACCATGGCTTTGACTAGGCGGATCTTTGTTGCCAGTCTGATGTCTCTACTCTTTACTATTTTATCTAGATTGGACATTGCTCTCCTCCCAAGAAGTAAGCGTCTTCTGATTTCCTGGCCAGTCTGTGTCTGCAGTAATCTTTGCACCTAGAAATACAAAGTCTGTCATGGCCTCCACGTTTTCTCCCTCTTATTTCCCAGTTATCAATCATTCTTGTTGCAATAATCTTGGGTATGTTTATGTTTAGCTGCAACCCAACTTTTGCACTTTCTTCTTTCACCTTGATTAGAAGGCTCCTCAGCTCCTCCTCGCTTTCGGCCATCAGAGTGGTGTCATCTGCATATCTGAGGTTGTTAATGTTTCTTCCAGCACTTTTCACCCCAGCTTTGCAATCATCAAAAGTCTATACTGGCTTGGTCGACGCTCAGGATAAAAAGGACCACGGTGGATGCTACTGATTCTGGACATCCATCGACAAGTGGGCTACAGAATCAAAATACAAATGAATTACAGAAGCGGCAGAAATATACAATGCCAGAAAACCGCACAGTTATGAAATGCTATTACAAATCAGAACCTCAAAAGTGTGGCTACCAAAAAAGGATGTATCAATTGTGGAAATAAGAGTACCCCGACTCGCTGCTGCTGCTTCTTCTTCTTCTTCTTCTTCTTCTTCTTCTTCTTCTTCTTCTTCTTCTTCTTAATTAATTCTGGGCGAGATGATAATTGAAATGGGTACTGGGTGACATGCCTAGAATCTGGATAAAATTCAGACGATCCTTAGTGTCTATGCTGGAGACCATCTCAATAACGGGCAATTCTAAGAGGCTGTTCCTTGGAGTGATGCATGGTGGAGGGGGTTGGCTATTAGGCATGGTACCGTCAGAATCTTCGTAATTCAGAATAAAGTCGAAAAAATTACCTTTTTGAAGCAATTTTGAAGTTTTAAAGAAAACCGGAAGTCCCTTTGCCCTTCCAAAGCTTTTTCCGCCATTTTTGTTACGACTCAGGAAGTGAGTCAGAAATCTTGCTTTTCCCTGCTTCTGGTCCCTGGCCTTGGCTCAAGCCAGAGAAGCCAGTGTTAAACCAGAGAAGGGAGGAATTTCCTGGCCTTGGCTCAAGCCAGAGAAGTCAGTTTTAAAGCCAGAGAAGCCAGTGTTAAACCAGAGAAGGGAGGAATTTCCTGGCCTTGGCTCAAGCCAGAGAAGTCAGTTTTAAAGCCAGAGAAGCCAGTGTTAAACCAGAGAAGGAAGGAATTTCCTGGCCTCGGCTCAAGCCAGAGAAGCCAGTTTTAAAGCCAGAGAAGCTAGTTTTAAAGCCAGAGGAGCCAGTTTTAAACCAGAGAAGGAAGGAATTCCCTGGTCTTGCCTCAAGCCAGAGAAGCCAGTTTTAAAGCCAGAGAAGCCAGTTTTAAACCAGAGAAGGAAGGAAATTCCTCTGCTTGTTTCCCCCGCTTCTGGTCTCTGGGCTTGGCTCAAGCCAGAGAAGCCAGCTTTAAACCAGAAAAGGAAGGAATTTCCTGGCCTTGGCTCAAGCCGGAGAAGCCAGTTTTAAAGCCAGAGAAGCCAGTTTTAAACTAGAGGAGGAAGGAATTTCCTGGCCTTGGCTCAAGACAGAGAAGCCAGTTTTAAAGCCAGAGAAGCCAGTTTTAAACCAGAGAAGCCAGTTTTAAACCAGAGAAGGAAGAAATTTCCTGGCCTCAGCTCAAGCCAGAGAAGCCAGTTTTAACGCCAGAGAAGCCAGTTTTAAACCAGAGAAGGAAGAAATTTCCTGGCCTCAGAAGCCAGAGAAGCCAGTTTTAACGCCAGAGAAGCCAGTTTTAAACCAGAGAAGGAAGAAATTTCCTGGCCTCAGAAGCCAGAGAAGCCAGTTTTAACGCCAGAGAAGCCAGTTTTAAACCAGAGAAGGAAGAAATTTCCTGGCCTCAGAAGCCAGAGAAGTCAGTTTTAAAGCCAGAGAAGCCAGTTTTAAACCAGAGAAGGAAGGAATTTCCTGGTCTCAGCTCAAGCCAGAGAAGCCAGTTTTAAAGCCAGAGAAGCCAGTTTTAAACCAGAGAAGGAAGAAATTTCCTGGCCTTGGCTCAAGCCAGAGAAGCCAGTTTTAAACCAGAGAAGGAAGGAATTTCCTGACCTTGGCTCAAGCCAGAGAAGCCAGTTTTAAACCAGAGAAGGAAGAAATTTCCTGGCTTCAGCTCAAGCCAGAGAAGCCAGTTTTAAACCAGAGAAGGAAGAAATTTCCTGGCTTCAGCTCAAGCCAGAGAAGCCAGTTTTAAACCAGAGAAGGAAGGAATTTCCTGACTTTGGCTCAAGCCAGAGAAGCCAGTTTTAAACCAGAGAAGGAAGAAATTTCCTGACCTTGGCTCAAGCCAGAGAAGCCAGTTTTAAACCAGAGAAGGAAGGAATTTCCTGACCTCAGCTCAAGCCAGAGAAGCAAGTTTTAAACCAGAGAAGGAAGGAATTTCCTCCGCTTGCTTTTCCCCACTTCTGGAGTAAAACAACGACTTTCAAAGTAAAGACCACCCAATGAAACAGGAAACCATTAACAAAAGGATTCGGAAGTCTCGGAAGTTTCGAAACGAGTTTTGAACCATTTTTTTTGATCAACCAAGCCTATTGGCTATCGAGGCCATTGGTGCATGCTTTCTTTCCTTGAGATCGCATTCTCCAGATAGCTTTGCCTGCTTTCCTTGGTACTGCTATCCATGTATGCTCTTCCGTTTGCCTTTTCCAACTGGGACCAGAGCTTGCCATCTGCAGCTGTAGCTCCACCACCCAGCCCTCTAGACAGCTGCTGCCTTATATTTCTCAAAGATGTTGCCGTATTGCTGTTACGGTACAGTTTGACATACGACGCCACACTACATCTGAAAGGGGCACATTATCTCAATTAATGTTTCACAGCAAACGCAGCACTGATCGTATTCATGGGACTCGGGCCTATTACCATTTGCATAGCAACTACCGTAAGAGTTATGACTACGTTTCGCCGGCTGCAGCAAAATGTGCCCTCGGGCGCTCTTTCTACTTGTGACAACATTCCTTTCTCCCCCTCCCCCTTCCCCTATTCCCCCGTTTTGATTTCTACTTAAAGTTTTATGGCTGTGTCCCCTCCAGGGGGCTATTATCTTGTATGCTAATAGGGCGATGCATATTCTATTAGCATTGTCAGTGAGAGATAAGAGGCACATTCCCCACAAAGCACTCTGGAGGTAATGACTGCAATGAGCGGGGGCCTTCAGGACGGGCGTTATCAGTCATCTTTGGATTTGCACGGGGCCTCTTTATGGACTCCTTCAGCCCATGCAGTTCTCCAAATGCTCCAGATTGCAGAATGTTTATAGCGATGGCCGCGATGGCAATCGAACAAGCGCCATGACGGATTTAATAAAGGAGACGTCTTGATTCCTTTACACAAGTCTCCCTGTGCGTGCGTGCGTGCACCCATGCATGTGTGTCAAAGAGTAGGGGGAGATAAAACACAACAATGAGATTGGAAAGCAGCTAGGAGCCAAAGACATGAATAAGACATAAATCCAACTCAGATGTGATTTCGGAAGAAAATGCAGCATGGGCATTTTCTCAAAGTGCTCTCTTTCTCTCCCGCTGTTCTGTTGACACCCAGGAAATAGAATCATAGAGTTGGAAGGGATCCCAATAGCCAACAGATGGCAGTACTGGTGTGCGGCAGGTACTGGCTTGTTCAGTAGACTCTCCTCTACAGTTCCATTTTGGTGAGAAGCCTGAGCATTGAATGGTGGTGTTGTTAAAGTGAAAAGTAATGCCTCCACCTTCGTAACTCCTCAAGAGATGACAGTACTGGCATGCGACAGGTACTGGCTTGTTCAGTAGACTCTCCAGGTACTGGCTTGTTCAGTAGACTCTCCTCTACTGAACAGGTACTGGCTTGTTCAGTAGACTCTCCTCTACAGTTCCATTTTGGTGAGAAGCCTTAACATTGAATGGTTGTGTTGTTAAAGTGAAAAGTAATGCTTCCACCTTCGTAATTCCTCAACAGATGGCAGTACTGGTGTGTGGCAGGTACTGGCTTGTTCAGTAGACTCTCCTCTACATTTCCATTTTGGTGAGAAGCCTTAGCATTGAATGGTTGTGTTGTTAAAGTGAAAAGTAATGCTTCCACCTTTGTAATTCCTCAGCAGATGGCAGTACTGGTGTGTGGCAGGTACTGGCTTGTTCAGTAGACTCTCCTCTACAGTTCCATTTTGGTGAGAAGCCTTAGCATTGAATGGTTGTGTTGTTAAAGTGAAAAGTAATGCCTCCATCTTCGTAATTCCTCAGCAGATGGCAGTACTGGTGTGTGGCAGGTACTGGCTTGTTCAGTAGACCCTCCCTTCCAGTTCCATTTTGGTGAGAACCCTTAGCATTGAATGGTTGCGTTGTTAAAGTGAAAAGTAATGCCTCCACCTTCGTAATTCCTCAACAGATGGCAGTACTGGTATGCGGCAGGTACTGGCTTGTTCAGTAGACTCTCCTCTACAGTTCCATTTTGGTGTGAAGCCATAGCATTGAATGGTTGTGTTGTTAAAGTGAAAAGTAATGCCTCCACCTTTGTAATTCCTCAGCAGATGGCAGTACTGGTGTGCGGCAGGTACTGGCTTGTTTAGTAGACTCTCCTCTACAGTTCCATTTTGGTGAGAAGCTTTAGCATTGAATGGTTGTGTTGTTAAAGTGAAAAGTAATGCTTCCACCTTCGTAATTCCTCAGCAGATGGCAGTACTGATATGTGGCAGGTACTGGCTTGTTCAGTAGACTCTCCTCTACAGTTCCATTTTGGTGAGAAGCCTTAGCATTGAATGGTTGTGTTGTTAAAGTGCATAGAATCATAGAATCATAGAGTTGGAAGAGATCCCAAGGACCATCCAGCCTGACCATCTTCTGCCATCCAGGAACACACAATCCGAGACCTCTCGATAGAGGGTCATCCAGCTTCTGCTTGAAAACCTCCAGAAAATTTATTTATTTATTTACAGTATTTATATTTTGCCCTTCTCACCCCACAGGGCATGATAACAATGGACATATATGAGGGTTGAATGAAAAGTAATGCCTCCACCTTAGTAATTCCTCAACAGATGGCAGTACTGGTATGCGGCAGGTACTGGCTTGTTCAGTAGACTCTCCTCTACAGTTCCATTTTGGTTAGAAGCCTTAGCATTGAATGGTTGTGTTGTTAAAGTGAAAAGCAATGCCTCCACCTTCGTAACTCCTCAACAGATGGCAGTACTGGTATGTGGCAGGTACTGGCTTGTTCAGTACTCTCCTCTACAGTTCCATTTTGGTGAGAAGCCTTAGCATTTGATGGTTGTGTTGTTAAAGTGAAAAGTAATGCTTCCACCGTAATTCCTCAGCAGATGGCAGTACTGGTATGCGGCAGGTACTGGCTTGTTCAGTAGACTCTCCTCTACAGTTGCATTTCAGTGAGAAGCCTTAGCATTGAATGGTTGTGTTGTTAAAGCGCATAGAATCATAGAATCATAGAGTTGGAAGAGATCCCAAGGGCCATCCAGCCCGACCATCTTCTGCCATCCAGGAACACACAATCCGAGACCTCTAAATAGAGGGCCATCCAGCCTCTGCTTGAAAACCTCCAGAGAATTTATTTATTTATGTACAGTATTTATATTTTGCCCTTCTCACCCTGCAGGGGACTCAGGGCGGATAACAATACACATATAAGAGAGTTGAATGAAAAGTAATGCCTCCACTTTTGTAATTTCTCAACAGATGGCAGAACTGGTGTGCGGGAGGTAAACTCTCCTCTACAGTTCCATTTTGGCGGGAAGCCTTAGCATTGAATGGTTGTGTTGTTAAAATGCATAGAATCATAGAATCAAAGAGTTGGAAGAGACCTCATGGGCCATCCAGTCCAACCCCATTCTGCCAAGAAGCAGGAATATTGCGTTCAAATCACCCCTGACAGATGACCATCCAGCCTCTGTTTAAAAGCTTCCAAAGAAGGAGCCTCCACCACACTCACGGGCAGAGAGTTCCACTGCTGAATGGCTCTCACAGTCAGGAAGTTCTTCCTCATGTTCAGATGGAATCTCCTCCTTGTAGTTTGAAACCATTGTTCCGCATCCTAATCTCCATACTAGCAGAAAACAAGCTTGCTCCCTCCTCCCTGTGGCTTCCTCTCACATATTTATACATGGCTATCATGTCTCCTCTCAGCCTTCTCTTCTTCAGGCTAAACATGTCCAGCTCCTTAAGCCGCTCCTCATAGGGCTTGTTCTCCAGACCCTTGATCATTTTAGTCACCCTCCTCTGGACACATTCCAGCTTGTCTCTTGAATTGTGGTGCCCAGAATTGGACACAATATTCCAGGTAAAGTGGTCTAACCAAGGCGGAATAGAGGGGTAGCATGACTTCCCTAGATCTAGACACTATGCTCCTATTGATGCAGGCCAAAATCCCATTGGCTTTTTTTGCCACCACATCACATTGTAGGCAAAGTATGGAACTTTGCTGAAGACGGTCGGTCAATGCGACTTGAGCAACGTGCAGTCATTGAATTCTTGACAGCAGAAGGTGTCACCCCAAAGGAGATTCATCAGAGAATGCAAGCTGTTTATGGTGATTGTGTTGATGTTAGTACTGTGCGTCGTTGGGCAATTAAGATGTTGAGGTGGGAACATCTGACTTTCATGACAAACAAAGAGTTGGACGTCCTGTGACAGCAACCACCGAGTTTCACAAGGAAAAGGTTGACAGATTGATTCGGGATGATCGTTGTATCACTCAGAGAGAAATTTCAAGCATAATCGGCATTTCACAAGAACACGTGGGTCACATTATTGCTTTGCTTAGGTATCGGAAGATCTGTGCACAATGGGTACCCAGGATGCTGACGCTGGTTACTTGCCCAACGACGCACAGTACTCACATCAACACAATAACCATAAACAGCTTGCATTCTCTGATGAATCTCCTTTGGGATGACACCTTCTGCTGTCAAGAATTCAATGACTGCATGTTGCTTAAGTCGCATTGACCGACCGTCTGTGCAAGGTTCCATACTTTGCACTTTAACAACACAACCATTCAATTCTAAGTCTTCCCGCCAAAATGGAACTGTAGGGGAGAGTTTACTGAACAAGCCAATACCTGCCCCATACCAGTACTGCCACCTGTTCAGGAGTTGCGAAGGTGGAGGCATTACTTTTCATTCAACCCTCGTAAATGCACAATTCCAGAACTTAGCCCCACACTCTGTTTTTTCTATAAAAATGGCATTTATTTGTGTACATGTATGCTTAGCTTGGCGAATGATTGCTGCTTTGCATCCTTTTCAGCTGAATTGCTAATAAACATCTCGGTGGCGCTTTCTTCAGCTTTGGTGAGATTCTTTTTGGGAACTTAGGGAAAATAAATTGCTTCAAATTAGGCTTCTCTTTGCTCACCAACGTAGCGATCTCTCTTTGGTGGGGCCGCAGGGTCTCTCCTCTTGGGGTCGACCTTTCTAAAGCTCCTATTGACTTCAATACCACTTCCGCACCTGTAACGTCAAGACCATTCTCAGTTCAAAGTTGTAAATTGGCACATAAGCTGTAGTGACGTATATCATTACACAGGTGCAGTTTCAGCACACTGTGATAAATAGAAGTGGGTCGGGGGAAATCTTTAATGAACGCCCCTCGTATGTCTTGATGCCTTGAGACCCGTTCCTGTGCTCTCTGTTGAGCGCATGGCACGGGAAGCAAGAAAACGAACAGCCCTGATGCAAAACTGTCCTCTTGCCGAACAGATGCCTGGCAACAGAAAATCCTGCTTCCAAACTGACCCTCTGCGTTCGAGCCTTGCCCTTCATTAACTCTGCCATCGTGTACACCTAGGAAGATGTCAGTCATATCAACAACCCACCTTCCCCCAACTCCATCTGCTGTGAATGTCAGATGGCTAGGTGAGGGAGCCAGGGCTTGAAACTTTTAATCTCAAGACCCTCAGGAGATGGAAGAGAACAGGCCTGACACGCTGGGAAATGTCAGAGCTGGAAAAAAAAACTTAGTGAAGCCAAACAGATTTTTTTGAGAAAGAGGGAGGACTCTTCACAACTCTGAGAAAACACAGTTGTTCCAGGTCTATCTTGGAGCTGTGGGATCCAAAGCTGGAGAAGTTATTACTTACTTACTTACTTAGGTGATCCCTCGTTGTCTGAGTAGGATAATCCCCCAGGGTGGGTCCGTAGGTGACTTTGGAGCCCGATTCTTGATCTGCATCAACTCCCGAGGGCATTGGTTTCTGATATCGAGCTGCTTTTAGGAGGATCTCCCCAGCTAGGGGGATCCCGAGAACTGCACCAAAGAGAGTCCTTAAACCTTGATGAGGCCAGGAAAAGCCAATTTCAGTGATAAAAATATTATAAAATAATAATCCTCACCAAAGCGGAAGAAGTTCAGCAATCAAGGTGTCTTTATTAGCGATTCAGCTGAGATTGGATGCATTGTAGGAATAATTCCACCACAAGCATGCTGCTAGGGCAGTTACAAGCATATTTATAGAGAAAACACAAAGAAAAACAGTTCAAATCTCCCGCCCGCCCTCTGCCGGCCGGCTTCGCGCTGATTGGTTGACAGCACGATCAGCTGGGAGGAGGCTTGGCGGCCCGCCTTGTTCTGGGCCAATCAGCAAGTTCTTCTGCCTCTGGAGGGCCAATCAGCAGGCTTTCCTCGCTTCTGAGGATGGACGAATCAGAAGCAGGCAAGGCGGGACAACCACAGACAATGGGGGAAATGATGGGATTACAGATTGCCGGCCAGCTGGAATGCAAGGCTTTGTTTTGGCTGGCAAGGTGTGATCTCCACAAACAAGAGTTTTCCTGTCTATGATGAGTTTCGGTTGAGAATGACAACAGGGTGGGCAGCGGACCTCAGGGGGTCAACGCTGCCCTTTGTAAATCAATCACAAATGTCCGGTATCTCATTTTGACTTTCTTATCTCGCCAGACGAACTCAGAGGGTGAGGAAGGAAATCATAAATGGCTATTGTCCATGCCTTACGAGTCAATCAAAAATGAGTTTCGAGAGAGGCAGGGGGTCTCCCTCGGGCATTTC
This sequence comes from Anolis sagrei ordinatus, assembly GCF_025583915.1. Classification (NCBI taxonomy): domain Eukaryota; kingdom Metazoa; phylum Chordata; class Lepidosauria; order Squamata; family Anolidae; genus Anolis; species Anolis sagrei. Next base: position 6,674,175 of record NW_026844811.1, read on the forward strand.
CACATTTCCTGGTCACCTTTAGTAGGGCAAAAGTCAAGGGGGAAAGGGGGAAACAGACTACATCTCATACAGTATTATCTTATACAAAGTTCATATAAAATTTTCTTTGCCACCCCACATCTTTATTATTTTATTACAATATTGATTTATTAAAAGAACTGGAAATCCCATGCCCCTGGGGAAGGTTTGTGGAAGCGGAGGTGGCTTGCAGTCCAAGTCAGGCAGCAAAGAGTTATTTCCCCCTGCAGAAGTCAACAGATGGGCGCTGAGTTGATCCATAACAAAATCCATCGCTCAGCCCTTGGGGAACTACAACTCTCACAAAGGGCAGAAGTCCCAAGATCCAACCATTTCCCAAAAGCCTTGTGGGGTCCTTATTGTTGTCAGTGCCTTGGCAATGTGACCAAGACTTAACCCTTGTTGTGTAGTCTGGTGCCCTTGCCCTTTGCAGAACTATAAGTCACTATCCCTTATTTTTTTTTTGAGGGGGGGGGGGAGTGCTCGACATCATTTCCAGGTGGAAGGCGGTCCCGGTCAGGGTTGGCTTGATGAGCCTTTCTCTTGGCACGTTACTCTCTCTTGCTTCCAAGCACAATTCAAAGTGCTGGTGTTAACCTATAAAGCCCTAAACGACTCCGGCCCTGTTTACTTCTCTGAACGTATTCTCCCCTATGAACCATCAAGATTATTAAGATCATCTGGAGAGGCCCTGCTCTCGGTCCCACCAGCCTCGCAAGCGTGTCTGGTGGGGACGAGGGACAGGGTCTTCTCGGTGGTGGCCCCTTGGCTCTGGAACTCTCTCCCACTGGAGAACAGAACCACCCCTTCTATCCTGACATTTAGGAAACAGGTGAAGACTTGGCTATGGAGACAGGCATTCGATGAGTGGGCCAACACCCTGAGATATGGAGGGAGAATGATGAGCAACGATTTTAGTCTGACGACTGACCATTGTAGTTATTGATTGTAATTACTGTTTTAATGTTTGACTGTAATATGAATTATGATGTTTTATTGATTGTATGTGATATTATGGTTGAGTCCCTCAAGAGAGGTGAGAAGGCCGGTATATAAAACTTTTAAATAAATAAATTTTGCCCTCCATTCGTGCCTCTTTTTAAATTCTGCAGCACTGCTGGTCACAGCTGGCCTCCAGCTGGAGCGCTCACAAGCCAGGGCTTCCGAGTTCTCAGTGTCTACGCCAGAGTTTTTAAGGTTGGCTTTGAGTCCATTTTTCAATCTCTTTTCCTGTCCTCCAACATTTCGTTTTCCATTCTTTTCGTAAATAATTTTTATTAGTATGATATAGAGTTACAATGAAAGTGGGAGAACATTGCAAAGGAGGTAGAAAAGTAGGAAAGGAGCTTAATTGAAAAGATTATAAAGAAATTTATATATATATATATATATATATATATATATATATATATATATACTCTCACATGTATAAGACCCCATTCAAAAAGAAAAAAAAAGATAAAATAAGCACACACACCAAAAAAAAAAAGGAAAAAAAGGACATGGAAGTAAAATGTGATCGGATTTCCATCTATTCTTTGAAGATCTTTTGCCAGCTTTTCCATATATAATGTTAACAAGTATCTTCCTTATTTTGGTTCTTCTCTTACATCGTTTTGCTCCTTCCAAAAAAGAACCTCTATCTTTCAGTGTTTAAAGTAGCTTTTTACCAAGTCCCAGTTTGTACGCTTCTTTGGAATTCCTTCATTGGCATTGAGTCCATTTTTCAAATTTTTTTCCTGCCCACCAACGTTTCGTTTTCCGTTCTTGAGTTCGGAGTAGAGCATCCGGACAACGTGGCCGGCCCAGCGGAGTTGATGGTGGAGGACCATCGCTTCAGTGCTGGTGGTCTTTGCGTCTTCCAGCATACTGTCATTTGTCCGCTTGTCTTCCCAAGAAATTTGCAGGATTTTCCGGAGGCAGCGCTGATGGAATCGTTCCAGGAGTTGCATGTGACGTCTGTAGACAGTCCACGTTTCACAGGCATATAGCAGGGTTGGGAGGACAATAGCTTTATAGACAAGCACCTTGGTATCCCTACAGATGTCCTCAAACACTCTCTGCTTCATTCGGGAAAATGCTGCACTTGCAGAGCTCAGGCGGTGTTGTATTTCGGCGTCGATGTTGACTTTGGTGGAGAGGTGGCTGCCAAGGTAGCAGAAATGGTCAACATTTTCTAATGCTACACCATTAAGCTGTATCTCTGGCATTGGAGAGGGGTTAGTTGGTGTCTGCTGGAACAGCACCTTGGTTTTTTCAATGTTCAATGACAGGCCGAGCTTCTCATATGCTTCTGCGAAGGTGTTTAGAGTGGCTTGTAGATCTTCTTCTGAATGCGCACAGACGACGTTGTCATCGTCAAGTTGACCGTGGAGTTGATGGCAGAGGATCATCGCTTCAATGCTGGTGGTCTTTGCTTCTTCCAGCACGCTGACGTTTGTCCGCCTGTCTTCCCAAGAGATTTGCAGCGCTGATGGAATTGTTCCAGGAGTTGCATGTGACGTCTGTAGACAATCCACATCTCACAGGAATATAGCAGGGTTGGGAGGACAATAGCTTTATAGACAAGCACTTTGGTATCCCTACAGATGTCCTCAAACACTCTCTGCTTCATTCGGGAAAATGCTGCACTTGCAGAGCTCAGGCGGTGTTGTATTTTGGCGTCGATGTTGACTTTGGTGGAGAGGTGGCTGCCAAGGTAGCGGAAATGGTCAACATTTTCTAATGCTACACCATTAAGCTGTATCTCTGGCATTGGGGAGGGGGTGGCTGGTGACTGCTGGAACAGCACTTTGGTTTGAAGCTGGCTGCAGAGGCCTGCGCAGCCAGCACAGGCTCTCCGCAGGCCTCCGAAGCCACGGAAGACAGGCAGGCAGGCTGCTTTAAGTGGAGGTCCTTCTCCGTTGTATTGGCTGCATCCTCCACTTGCTCCTGCAGAGACATGGCGTGCGCAGTGAACGGACGATGCAGCCAACACAGCGGAGAAGGACCGCCACTTAAAGCAGCCTGCCTGCTTGCCTTCCGTGGCTGCAGAGGCCTACGGAAGCCTGCGCTGGCTGCAGAGGCTTGCGCTGGCCTCCGCAGCCAGCGCAGGCCTCCGTAGCCAACTCCATGTGGCCTTGCTTTTGGTGAGTGAAGTGGCTAGCGAGTGCACCTGCTGCCACCTCCCCTTCCTACAAGGCCACTCCTGGAGGCTGAAGACTGAGCCAGAGGTGGCCCTGCCAGAAGCGGTGGCAGTTGCTGTTCTGTTGCATGCTGGGCCTGTAAAGAATTTCCTTTAAGACAGCCTATGCATCCGAAATGAAGGAGAACTGGTATAAATCTTTCTACAGATGGTACCTCACGCCCGACAAAATAGCCAAGTTCAGTAGAGGTAAAATTAGTGATGTTTGTTGGAAATGCGAAAAGCATAAAGGAAATTACATCCACATGTGGTGGAAATGCAACAGGATTAAGAACTTCTGGCACGAGGTTAAAAAAATAATGGAAGTCATTAGGCCTGGGTAACAACGGAAAAATTTGTTTCTAAAATTGATTTGTATTTGGGGGGTTTTTTTAGGCCTGTTTGATCAAGAAAAAATTTGTTTCTAAAATCGATTTGTAATTGGGGTGTTTTTTTGTT
>NW_026844811.1:6720105-6736357 GCF_025583915.1 Anolis sagrei ordinatus
GAAATGCCAAAAATAACGAATTAATAACGAATTAACGAATTAACGAACGAAACCGCACAGGCCTATTGGCTATCCCTCCCAATGTGGTGTCGTCTGCAAACTTGAACTGCAAACACAGATCAAGAATAGGGCTCCGCAGTCACCTACGTACCCACTGCCAGTAGACTATCCTACTCAGACAACGAGGGATCGCCTAACAACAACAACCAGGTTGCTGAACGGCATTTTGAAGCGGCCCTAGCAAGTGAAAGGGACGTTTTTGTAAAGCACCGACTGCTAAAATATTCACAGAAACAACTAAAAGCCAAGGCAATGGATGTTGGCAATCCAACGAGGAGACAAGTGCATTTTTAAAGAGTCGGAGGCTAGCATTAAAAGCGCATTAAATCCTCCGAATCTTGAGTTTCCTTTCCTGAGGCTGGGCTCCACTCCGGGCTCTTCCTTCAGTTTGTTTTTAAAAGCCCGGCTTGCGAGGACCTTTTTCATGGAAACGTTCCCGAGAGAAAACAGGCAATAAATGACCCCAATGAAGACATTAAAAGTTATCCATATGATTGTAATTATGAAGTCAAATTAGTTCAGCCGAGCATTCTGTCATGCCCGATTCTCGTTACCGCTCCTGCCATACGAGCGGCCTCCTTTTCCCATTTTTCACTTCTTATTACAGCCTTTGTCATAAAAAATAAGTCATCCCCGTTTCGAGTGAGCAATAAATTCTCCCAAATTGCGGCCTACGAATGTGTGCCGTTAATTGTGTGTGTGTCTCCCGCTCTCGCTTAATGAGCTGGTTAATTTCTACCTTCTCCCCGCGGTTAAGTGAACGGAGGGTATTTACTAGCTGGGAAAGCTTAACTCTACGTCTATGTCGTACCAAAGATCCTGCCCGTTTCTGGATAATTCAAATCTGGAATGGAAAGTCCAGAAGACTGATGGACCGCTGTTCAATTTCTTAACCAATAAATACGGGGGTTGAATGAAAACTAATGCCTCCACCTTCGTTACTTGGGTTTGGATAGGACTATTATTTATTTATTTATTTATTTGGAAGTTTTCTATACCGGCCTTCTCACCTCAACGAGGGACTCGGGTCGGTTTACAACATATATGAAAGTACAATCATATACAACAAAGTGCAAAGTCAATACATATTAAAATCTATATATATAATAAAAGTGAATGTTTGTTTGTTTGTATGTATGTATGTGGAGGGCGGAAGTGTATGTGGCAGCTTTCTGATTGGCTCTCACTTTCACAGGCCACAGAGACTTGCACGAGCGACAGACCTGGACCAAACTTTGCACACATAACCCCCATGATGCATTTTACGTCCTGGTGCGGTTTGGGAGTGGACAGACAATGGATGATGGGATTTGTAGTACTTTCAAACCATTTGGTTCCCACAGACCACTGTGGTTCCCAACAAAGACCGATAAAGACCAAACTTGGCACACAGAGCTCCCATGACCCACTCTACGTCCTACTGCAGGGTGGACCATGGATGATGGGACTTGAAGTACCTCCACTCGCTTGCCGAGACTGCTGCGATCCTCATCCAATGGTTGATCAAGACCAAACTTGGCAAACATAACCCCCATGATCCCCTTTATGTTCCCCTGAGGTTTGGGGGAGGCTGGACAATGGATGGGATTTGTAGTACTTTCCAACCTTTCGATTCCCACAGACTACTGTGGCCCCCAACAAAGACCAATAAAGACCAAACTTGGCACACAGAGCCCTCATGGCCCATTCTACATACTGGTACACTTTTGAGGAGGACAGACCATGGATGATGGGACTTCCATCTCCCTACCAAAGACTGCTGCAACCCTCATCTAATGACCGATCAAGACCAAACTTGGCACACAGAGCCCCCTTGACCCACTCTGCATCCCGGTGCTGTTTGGAGGAGGATAGACCACAGATGATGGGACTCACAGTACCTTCACTAACTTCCTGAGACCACTGCGAGCCATATAAATAACTGATAAAGACCAAACTTGATACACAATGTCTATCCCAAATACCCCGGGCAGCGCCGGGTCCCCAAGCTAGTTGTACAATAAAGTACAATAAAACATCATCATCACAATTACCTAAGCCAAATCGTCAATCCAGTCATAGTCATACTCATACTCGTAGTCACAGTTCATCACCGTTCACCACAGGGAGGAGGTTATAGGTTCAGTCCTCAAATGCCACATTCCAGAGCCAGGTCTTTAGTAATTTCCTGAACATCAGGAGAGAGGGAGCAGATCTGATCTCTAGTGGGAGGGAGTTCCAAAGCCGGGGAGCCACCACCGAGAAGGTCCTGTCCCTCATCCCCACTAACCGTGATTGCGAGGGTGGTGGGACCGAGAGCAGCCCCCCCCCCCCCCGGAAGATCTTAATAGCCTTAATGGTTCATAGGGGAGAATCCGTTCGGACAGGTAAACTGGGCTGGAGTCGTTTAGGGCTTTATAGGTCAGAACCAGCACTTTGAATTGTGCACGGAAGCTAATCGGCAGCCAGTGGAGGTGGCGTAACTGAGGGGTCATATGGTCTCTGTACCCCGCTCCTGTTAGAAATCTGGCTGCCGAGTGTTGGACTGATTGAAGCTTCCGGGCAGTCTTCAGAGGCAACCCCACGTAGAGAGCATTGCAGTAGTCTAAATGGGATGTAACCACTGTGGCCAAGTCATTTGATTTAAATAAATCAAATGCAGAAATAATCCTTAGAATGTGCTCTTTAACTACAATGGTTCACTTTTCAACATAATCACCAGACAATCGGATACATTTCTGCCAACAATGAATAGGCTTTCTGAAGCTGTCACAGAAGAAGTCGACACTCAGTAGACTCTCCTCTACAGTTGTATTTTGGCAGGAAGCCTTCGCATTGAATGGTTGTGTTGTTAAAGTGCGCAGTATGGAACCCTGCGCAGACGGTCAGTCAGTGCGACTTAAGCAACGTGCAGTCATTGAATTCTTGACAGCCGAAGGTATCACCTCAAAGGAGATTCATCAGAGATTGCAAGCTGTTTATGGTTTATTAATGACTTAGACGAAGGGCTAGAAGGCAGGATCATCAAGTTTGCAGACGACACCAAATTGGGAGGGAGAGCCAAGACTCCAGAGGACAGGAGCAGGATTCAAAACGATCTTGACAGATTAGAGAGATGAGGGCCAAAACTAACAAAATGAAGTTCAACAGTGACAAATGCAAGATACTCCACTTTGGCAGAAAAAACGAAATGCAAAGATACAGAATGGTGGACAATGCCTGGCTCGAGAGCAGTACGTGTGAAAAAGATCTTGGAGTCCTCGTGGACAACAAGTTAAACATGAGCCAACAATGTGATGCGGTGGCAAAAAAAGCCAATGGGATTTTGGCCTGTATCAATCGGAGCATTGTGTCTAGATCTAGGGAAGTCCTGCTCCCCATGCTCTATTCTGCTTTGGTTAGACCACACCTGGAATATTGTGTCCAATTCTGGGCACCACAATTCAAGAGAGATATTGACAAGCTGGAATGTGTCCAGAGGAGGCAACTAAAATGATCAAGGGTCTGGAGAACAAGCCCTATGAGGAGCGGCTTAAGGAGCTGGGCATGTTTAGCCTGAAGAAGAGAAGGCTGAGAGGAGATATGATAGCCATGTATAAATACGTGAGAGGAAGCCACAGGGAGGAGGGAGCAAGCTTGTTTTCTGCTTCCTGGAGATTAGGACGTGGAACAATGGCTTCAAACTACAAGAGAGGAGATTCCATCTGAACATGAGGAAGAACTTCCTGACTGTGAGAGCCGTTCAGCAGTGGAACTCTCTGCCCCGGAGTGTGGTGGAGGCTCCTTCTTTGGAAGCTTTTAAACAGAGGCTGGATGGCCATCTGTCAGGGGTGTTTTGAATGCAATATTCCTGCTTCTTGGCAGGGGGTTGGACTGGATGGCCCATGAGGTCTCTTCCAACTCTTTGATTCTATGATTCTATGGTCATTGTGTTGACACTGATTTCTATGCACCTTGTCTGAGATGCTCACCAATCAATGCAACATATGGACCAGCTCCATGTTTTGCTCCGAAGAGGTGTCTCACCTCATCCAGATGGCTCGATGTGTGGGCAAATGTGCGGACTCCAGTCTTATCGGCCTTGCTGCTTGTTCCAACAGCTCCTGCGTCTTTCTCTGTGGCCTTTTGAACTCGGATGGAAGCTCGAGGGGGGTGTGAATCTCATGAAAGATCCCATTCAATATGTTTCCTAACCTGTCTTTGCCAAATCGAGTGGTACAGAAAAGCTCTGGGATGAATTAGGCAGCCAGATGTCAGAAGTTGAGCCAGGGAGGACTTCATGCCAGCAAACCCATGAAGGCAGCCAAGGCGCATGGAGGCCGGGAACCTCTAGAGGGAGCCAGAGCTTTTCCTTCTCCATTATGTGGAAATGCAACACAATTATTTACTTTATTTATTTACTTTACTTATATACCGCTGTCCAATCTCAATAAAATAGTAAAGAGCAGAGACATCAGACTGGCAACAAAGATCCATTGCCTAGTCAAAGCCATGGTATTCCCTGTAGTAACCTACGGATGTGAGAGCTGGACCTTAGGGAAGGCTGAGCGAAGGAAGATCGATGCTTTTGAGCTGTGGTGTTGGAGGAAAGTGCTGAGAGTGCCTTGGACTGTGAGAAGATCCAACCAGTCCATCCTCCAGGAAAGAAAGCCCGACTGCTCACTGGAGGGAAGGAGACTAGAGACAAAGTTGAAGTCCTTTGGCCACATCATGAGGAGACAGCAAAGCCTAGAGAAGACAATTATGCTGGGGAAAGTAGAAGGAAAAAGGAAGAGGGGCCGACCAAGGGCAAGATGGATGGATGGCATCCTTGAAGTGACTGGATTGACCTCGAAGGAGCTGGGGGTGGTGACGGCCGACAGGGAGCTCTGGCGTGGGCTGGTCCATGAGGTCACAAAGAGTCGGAGACTACTGAACGAATGAACAACAACAGTGGTTCTCAACCTTGCTAATGCCGCAACCCCTTAGTACAGTTCCTCGTGTTGTGGTGACCCCCAGCCATGACGTTATTTTTGTTGCTACTTCATAACAGTAATTTTGCTCCTGTTATGAATCGTAATCTAAATATCTGATATGCAGGATATATCTTCAGTCACTGGACCACATTTGGCACAAATACCCGATACGCCCAAAATTTGAATACTGGTGGGGTTGGGGGTGATTGATTTTGTCATTTGGTAATGCTGGAGTTGCTGGGATTTATAGTTCGCCTTAAATCAAAGAGCCTTTTGAACTCCATCAGTGATGGAATTGAATCAAACATGGCACACAGAATTCCCATGACCAAGAGAAAATACTGGGAAGGTCTGGTGGACATTGACCTTGAGTTTTTTGGAGTTGTAGTTCGCCTACATCCAGAGAACACTGTGGACTCAAGCAATGATGAATCTGGATCAGACTTGGCACAAATATCAATAAGCCCAAACGTGAACACTGGTAGAGTTAGGAGAAAATAGACCTTGCCATTTGGGAGTTGTAGTTGTTGGGATTTATAGTTCAGCAACAATGAAAAAGCATTCTGGACCCCACCAACGATAGAATTGGACCAGACTTTCCACACAGAAGCCCCATGACCAACAGAAAATACTATGTTTTCTGATGGTCTTTGGCGACCCCTCTGACACCCCCTCGCGACCCCCACAGGGGTCCCGACCCCCAGGTTGAGAATCACTTGTATAGAGGACTATTGAGATAGTTATTGAGATCTTTTTGCTTCCTCTCTAGATTAACCTTTGGCTGGAATGGGGAAGGCCTATGCTTTCAGGGTTGGGGTAAAAAGATCTCAGAATTTTTTCTACCATTTGGGGAAGAGTTACCCCAGTAACTGAAGAAAAAAGAAAGATCATCTCTATGGTTTCACCAATTTACTTTTGTTTGTAACTTTGCCAAGCTGTGCCAAGTCTGCAAGGACTTTGAGAAATAAATATTCTGTTTTGGTGTTCAAAACCTGTAGTAGCCTCAGTTGCTGGGAATCTCAAGCTTCTAAAGAAAGAGCCAGACAAAGAGAGAAGCACATCTTAGTTTTATTTTTAGAGGGTCTGGGTGTGACGGCACAGATAGACAGCATCTGCTCTGGTTTCTTCAATAAGTTTCTCACGGTTTTTTATGGGTGAGCATGTGGTAACGGTTTTGGGGTATCTCAAAAACTAGAGCTGAAAGGGGAAAACTGGTGCCATTTTTGGAATCAGCAGGAATATACTCAGAAACAGGGCTAACATTTGAGGTACCAAAATGTGTGTCGGCTAGTAGAACAATTTTCCTTAGTTTAATCAGTTCTTTCGTTATTTTCGTTACCTTCAGGAGCACATAACTGGAAGGCCCCTCCCGGTACAAAAATCAGCTCAACACAAAAGCAAGTGGGAGCTGATTCCGGCTCCTCACTTGCTTTTTTTTAGCACGTGGTGCTCCAGCAAAATGGTGTAACATCAGAAAATGTTGACCATTTCTGCTATCTTGGCAGCCACCTCTCCACCAAAGTCAACATTGACACCGAAATATAACACCGCCTGAGCTCTGCGAGTGCAGCATTTTTTCCGAATGAAGCAGAGAGTGTTTGAGGACCAGGACATCCGTAGGAATACCAAGGTGCTTGTCTATAAAGCTATTGTCCTCCCAACCCTGCTATACACCTGCAAGACGTGGACTGTCTACAGATATCAACATTGACACTGAAATTCAACACCACCTGAGCTCTGCGAGTGCAGTTTTTTTTTCCGAATGAAGCAGAGAGTGTTTGAGGACCAGGACATCCGTAGGAATACCAAGGTGCTTGTCTATAAAGCTATTGTTCTCCCAACCCTGCTATACGCCTGCAAGACGTGGACTGTCTACAGATATCAACATTGACACTGAAATACAACACCACCTGAGCTCTGCGAGTGCAGTTTTTTTTCCGAATGAAGCAGAGAGTGTTTGAGGACCAGGACATCCGTAGGAAAACCAAGGTGCTTGTCTATAAAGCTATTGTCCTCCCAACCCTGCTATACGCCTGCAAGACGTGGACTGTCTACAGATATCAACATTGACACTGAAATACAACACCGCCTGAGCTCTGCGAGTGCAGCATTTTTTCGAATGAAGCAGAGAGTGTTTGAGGACCGGGACATCCGTAGGAATACCAAGGTGCTTGTCTATAAAGCTATTGTCCTCCCAACCCTGCTCTATGCTTGCGAAACGTGGACTGTCTACAGGCATCGCATGCAACTCCTGGAACAATTCCATCAGGGCTGCCTCTGGAAAATCCTGCAAATCTCTTGGGAAGACAGGCGGACAAACATCAGCGTGCTGGAAGAAGCAAAGACCACCAGCATTGAAGTGATGGTCGTCCGCCATCAACTCCACTGGACCGGCCACATTGTCCGGATGCCCGACCACCATCTCCCAAAGCAACTCAAGAATGGAAAATGGAATGTTGGTGGGCAGGAAAAGAGATTGAAAGATGGGCTCAAAGCCAACCTTAAAAACTCTGGCATAGACACTGAGAACTGGGAAGACCTGGCCCTTGAGCGCTCCAGCTGGAGGTCAGCTGTGACCAGCAGTGCTGCAGAATTTGGAGAGGCACGAATGGAGGGTGAAAGAGAGAAATGTGCAAAGAGGAAGGCACGTCAACCCCAACCGGGACCGCCTTCCACCTGGAAAGCAATGCCCTCACTGCGGAAGAAGATGCAGAGCAAGAATAGGGCTCCGTAGTCACCTACGGACCCACCACCAGGACACCAAACTTGGAGGACCATCATACTCAGACTACGAGAGATCGCTTAAGTAAGTAAGTCCTGTCATCTGTTGAGGTGTTACAAAGGTGGAGGCATTACTTTTCATTCCCCTCATATAAATAAAGTGTGTTGTTGTTGTTGTTGTTGTTGTTGTTGTTGTTATCTATGATACAGGTTCATTTAGTATGTACTGGCCTTCTCTTGGTAGGCTGTCATTGCCACTGTTACCCCCCAAAACCCAGAAAGGAAAGCAAGAAACATGGGTTCCCCTTTGAATGTGTTTTTCCACTGCCTGCAATATTGTTTTAGGGCCATTGCTTAATCTGCTGCATTAATTCAATTATTCATTATTTGTTTCTTTTCTTGGGACGGAGCAGCTGCAAAAAGGCTCGTCTGTTGCATAAGACTTTTGAGAGGGTATTAATTTTTTAAACGGTCATAAAATAGCATCAGAATTACCCCAAATGTTGTTTCAAAAGGGTTATTAGTCATGACTGCTCGGACCCCTGGCCGTTGACCTGTGGGGTCCCGCAAGGCTCCATTCTGTCTCCCATGCTTTTTAACATCTACATGAAACCGCTGGGAGAGGTCATCCGGAGTTTTGGAGTTGGGTGCCGTCTCTACGCAGATGACACACAACTCTACTACTCCTTTCCACCCAATTCCAAGGAGCCTCTCGGGTGCTGGACGAGTGCCTGGCCGCTGTGTCTATCTGGATGAGGAGGAACAAGCTGAAGATCAATCCCGACAAGACAGAGGTCCTCCTGGTCGATCGTAAACCTGACCGGGGTATAGGGTGGCAACCTGTGCTGGACGGGGTTACACTCCCCCTGAAGCCACAGGTCCGCAGTTTGGGAGTCCTCTTGGATTCAACGCTCACGCTTGAGGCTCAGGCGTCGGAGGTGTCTGGGAGGGCTTTCGCACAACTGAGACTCGTGCGCCAACTGCGACCATACCTCGTGAAGGCGGATCTGGCCGGAGTGGTCCATGCCTTGGTCACCTCCAGATTGGACTACTGCAATGCGCTCTACGTGGGGCTGCCCTTGAAGATGGCTCGGAAGCTCCAACTGGTCCAACGATCAGCAGCCAGGATGCTAACTGGGGGCCCCTTACAGAGAGAGGTCAACCCTCCTGTTCAAGGAGCTCCACTGGCTGCCGTTTATATTCTGAGCCCAATCTAAGGTGCAGGTGCTTACCTACAAAGCCCTGAACGGTTTGGGACCAGCCTACCTGCGTGACCGCATTTCCATCTATGAACCCACACGTTCACTTCGGTCATCTGGAGAGGCCCTGCTCGTGATCCCACCGGCGTCGCAAGCGCGCTTGGTGGGGACGCGGGACAGGGCCTTTTCCGTGGTGGCCCCCCAACTCTGGAACACCCTCCCCAAAGATCTTAGACAGGCCCCTACATTGGCTGTCTTCAGAAAGAACTTGAAGACCTGGCTTTTCCGATGCGCCTTCCCAGATTAGGAAATCTCCACTACCAAGTCCCATAAGCACTTTATCAGAACCAATGATTGCTGCACACCGCACATCGCACTTGCCCTAGAAGCCCTTTATACACCTCCTGTCACATCAGCACTTTTAATCTTGTACCCATTCTCTGGCCCGGCCCAGTTTTATTGTGTTTTAGTGTATTGTGCCTGTTGTTTATTTTGCTTTATTCTGTTTTTAATTGTTTGATTTGCTTAGATTGTACTGTTGTGTTGTGTGTTGAGGCCTCGGCCTGTGTAAGCCGCATCGAATCCTTCGGGAGATGCTAGCGGGGTACAAATAAAGTTTAATAATAATAATAATAATAATAATAATGTATGCATCCACAGGACTCCTTCTACTATTGGAAGAAACATGTTGGAGGATGGCTCATACCAGGGCGGCTCGTCCATTACGCGAAGTAAGTGGTCGCAGAACACTTTTTTGCCAGGGGCGCAGAGGTGCCTCTGTAAATGCCCCTCGACTGCCACTTGAGGAGCGCCCCCTCAGCTCACAACAGCCCTAGCAGTCCGGGGGGAGCCTCGGCTTTCTTGCCTCCCTGCCAGGCGATCCTCTTCCCAAAGGGGCCGGGCCCTTGAGCCTCGCCTAGCCCCTCTCGTTCCTGCTCCACCCGGCCACTGGGTGCGCGAGCAGAGCCGGCGCTCAATCGTTCTCCGCGTTCGATCCCTTCCCCATGACCGGCTCCCTTTCCCGATCCCCCAGCACTCCACCCGCCTCCTCTCCTCTCCCCAATCTGTGGGTGGGCCAAGGGGCGGAGCCCCTGGCCCGCTTTGGGTCCGGAGGCGTGCCTGAAGACCCCAGCGTGCGCACCAAAAGTCGCCTCTTCTCCTGACTTTCTCTTCAGCCATTGGGACCAAGAGAGAGAGCCCCTCCTGCTGGAGGTATCTCCCACCTCCGCTCCCTCCTTTGTTTTTGCGCCTACCTTCAGGAAAGGTGGGCATCTCCACCTCTCTCTCTCTCTCTCTCTCTTGGTCCCAATGGCTGAGGAGAAAGTCAGGAGAAGAGGTGACTTTTGGTGCACACGCCAGGCAAGGGAGCAAGTGCGGCAAGTGTAGTTACTGGGATGTATAGTTCACCTACAATCAAAGAGCATTCTGAACTCCACCAATGATGGAATTGAACCAAATATGGCACACAGAACTCCCACTACAAACAGAAAATATATATCAATGATTGGTTGGGTGTGTGTGTGTGTGTGCCAAAATACTGTTTGCTTACCGTTGAAAATTACCTAGGGCCGCCTCTGGCACATACTTGCTCATACCTTCCCACAGACCCAATTTGAATCCATTGCTCCATTACTCCAAGGTAAATGTTAACGTACCCAGCTTCCTAAGCCACTTTCCATGGGGATTCATGCTTTCCAAACCCTCTCACTATGTTGATGATTCTTCTCTGGTTACAGGGAGGCCCTGAATTTTGTTTAAGGTGAGGCCAGATGAAAGCAGAATAGAGTGACTTTCATCCATCTTGGCACTAGATTTCTATTGATACAGCCTAGATACGGCTTATTCAGTTGCTGCAAAGTGAGTTCAAAGGCAAAAAGTGGTTTATTTTTATCATTATACTATTATGATGCAGGGATGCAGGGAATGCCCTGGATGGACCGTATCTGGATTTCAAGAAGGCCTTCAATAAGGTCCCCCATGACCTTCTACCAAACAAACTAGTCCAATGTTGGCTAGGCAAAACTACGGTGAGGTGGATCTGTAATTGGTTAAATGGACAAACCCAGAGGGTGATTCTCCCCAAGGCTTCCTCTTCATCCTGGAAAGATCTTTTGCATAGAATTATGGAAAAAATAGACCCATGTCTGATTCCACAGCAAGCTGGCTTCAGGAAAGGCAAAAGCTGCACATCGCAAGTGCTGAACCTGACTCAGCACATAGAAGATGGCTTTGAAAGGCAGCAGATCACAGGAGCTGTCTTCATAGACCTGTCAGCAGCCTATGATACTGTCAACCACTGCCTCCTCCTGAGAAAAATGTATAATATCACAAAGGACGACCACCTCACCCGCCTCATAGGAAACCTGCTACAAAACAGGAGCTTTTTTGTTGAGTTCCAGGGCCAGAGAAGCAGATGGCGGAAACAGAAGAACGGCCTGCCTCAGGGGAGCGTGCTTGCTCCATCCATGTTCAACATCTACACAAATGACCAGCCACTGCCAGAAGGGACAGAGAGTTTCATGTATGCAGATGATCGTGCCATTACCTCTCAAGCAGGGAGCTTTGAGATGGCAGAACAGAAGCTCTCCGAAGCTCTAGGTGCTCTTACTGCCTATTACAGGAAAAACCAACTGATCCCTAATCCATCTAAAACACAGACATGTGCCTTTCACCTTAAGAACAGACAAACATCCTGAGCTCTGAGGATGACCTGGGAAGGAATCCCACTGGAGCATTGCAGTGCACCCAAATCCCTGGGAGTCACTCTGGACTGTGCTCTGACTTATAAGAAGCACTGCCTGAACATCAAGCAAAAAGTGGGTTCTAGAAACAGTATCATACGAAAGCTGACTGGCACAACCTGGGGATCACAACCAGACACAGTGAAGACATCCACCCTTGCGCTGTGCTACTCTGCTGCTGAGTACGCATGCCCAGTGTGGAACACATCTCACCACACTAAAACAGTGGACGTGGCTCTTAATGAGACATGGCGCATTATCACGGGGTGTCTGCGCCCCACACCACTGGGGAAATTACACTGCTTAGCTGGTATTGCACCACCTGACATCCGCCGGGAAGTAGCAGCCAATAGTGAAAGGACCAAGGCAGTGACATCTTCAGCTCATCCCCTGTTTAGGTATCAGCTAGCACATCAATGACTTAAATCAGCCAGCACCGGGATTGTGGTGCAGCCGGCTGAGTGTCAGCTGTATTAAGATCACTCTGACCAAAACGTCATGAGTTTGAAGCCAGCCCAGGTTAGAGTGGGTTTCCAACCAATTGTGTGTAGTCAGTTGTCGACCTTTGCAACCTGAAAGACAGTTGCATCTGTCAAGTAGGAAAATTAGGTACCACCTTAAAGGGTGGGGAGGCTAAATTAACTGATTTATGAGGCCATAAAGAAGACTCCAGCAAAGCATTCCAGCGGGGAAGCATGCGGGGAATGCGGAAGTGCTTCATCAGCATCGCAGATGGACGATGAAAGTGACAGCTCCCCTGACGGCCAGAAAAAGTTAAATAGCCTCTGTCTATGTCTGTATATCAGTGGTTCTCAACCTTCTTAATGCCGTGACCCCTTAATACAGTTCCCCATGTTGTGGTCACGCCCAAACCATAACGTTATTTCTGTTGCTACTTCATAACCCTAATTTTGCTACTGTTATGAATCATCATATCAATATCTGACATGCAGGATGTATTTTCATTCACTGGACCAAATTTGGCACAAATACCTGATATGCCCAAATTTGAATACTGATGGGGTTGGCGGGGGGATTGATTTTGTCATTTGGGAGTTGTAGTTGCTGGGATTTATAGTTCATCTACAACCAAAGAGCATTCTGAACTCCATCAACGATGGAATTGAACCAAACTTGGCACACAGAACTCCCATGACCAACAGAAAAGGGTTTGGTGGGCATTGACCTTGAGTTTGGGAGTTGTAGTTCACCTGCATCCAGAGAGCACTGTGGACTCAAACAATGATGAAGCTGGACCAAACTGGTCACAAATTCTCAATATGCCCAGTTGTGAACACTGCTGAAGTTTGGGGAAAAGTAGACCTGGACCTTTGGGAGTTGTAGTTGGTGGACTTTATAGTTCACCTACAATCAAAGAGCAATCTGAACGCACCCCACAATGAATCTGTACCAAACTTGGCACACTACCTACATGGTCAACACTGAATACTGGTGGGGTTGGGGGGGGGGCTGTTTTTGAATTCTGGGAGTTGTAGTTCACCAACACCAAAAAGGAAGAGAAGGGCAGGCAGACATATCTTCAGTCTTGTCTGCCAAAGGGGTTCCTAAGACCATCAGAAATCCGTTTTTTTCTGATGGTCTTTGGCGACCCCTCTGAAACCCCCTTGCGACCCCCCTAGGGGTCCCGACCCTCAGGTTGAGAAACACTGCTGCATATGTTTGGCATTGAATGTTTGCCATATATGTGTACACTGTAATCCAACCTGAGTCCCCTGCGGGGTGAGAAGGGCGGAATATAAATACTGTAAATAAATAATAAATAAAATAATAAATCAAGAAATTGTTTTCTAAGATCTACAGAGACACTCTCTGGAACACCTCAGCAAGCGAGAGTCCAAAAGTGGCAGGCCATCAGAAGGGCTCCGTCCTGGGCCCGGTTCTGTTCAACGTCTTTATTAATGACTTAGATGAAGAGTTAGAAGGCATGATCAAGTTTGCAGACAACACCAAATTGGGAGAGATAGCCAATACTACAGAAGACAGGAGCAGAATTCAAAACGATTTTGACAGATTAGGGAGATGATGGGCCAAGAGTGTGACAATATTATGGGATTCATAGGATGGCAGTGGAAGTAGCTTGCAGTGTTTGAGGAACTTTCCATGCTGCTGAACCTATTTTGGGACCGACTTCAGCACCTCGGAGAGTTCCTTTGAAATGATTGAATCTCATAGAAACCAAGAGTGCATATGCACACATTTCCCCCCCAGAATTGAGTCCATAGCTCCAAAAGAGGTGGACATTTTAGTTTAAACTCCACCAGTATTTTAATTTGGATAATGAAGAGTAAAGTGTACCAAGTTTGGTCCATGTCTAACCTTCAAAGTACAAACATACGAGGATTGAATGAAAAGTAATGCCTGCTGTACTGGCTTGTTCAGTAGACTCTCCTCTACAGTTCCATTTTGGCAGGAAGTCTTAGCATTGAACGGTTGTGTTGTTAAAGTGAAAAGTAATGCCTCCACCTTCATAACTCAACAGGTGGCAGTACTGGTATTTATTTTATTTATTTCTGGTACTTTTACCCCGCCCTTCTCAACCCCCGAAGGGGGACTCAGGGCAGCTTACAAAAAAGGCACAATTCAATGCCTGTACAACTTACACATAATATAATATACAAAAACGTAGTTAAAAACAGTTATCGCAATTAAAACAATCAAACAACCAGTACATAAAACATCATATAAAACATCATATAAAACCATTCTCATAACCAGCGTTTCATTTTCCAGAGTTCCATAGAATCAATCCATTAATCATTTCCTAGTCATCATCAAAGTTCTTTCTTTATCTGCCCGATTGTCCGAATGCCTGGTCCCAAATCCATGTTTTTAGTTTTCTCCTGAAGGAAAGGAGCGATGTTGCAGATCTAATTTCCCCGGGGAGTGAATTCCACAGGCGGGGGACCACCACTGAGAAGGCCCTGCTCCTCATCCCCACCAACCTCACTTGTGATAGAGGCGGGGTCGAGAGCAGGGCCTCCCCAGAGGATCTTAGGCTCCGGAGTGGGACGTAAAGGGAGATCCGTTCGGACAGATACCCTGGGCCGGAACCGTATAGGGTTTTGTAGGTCAAAACCAGCACTTTGAATTGTGCTCAGAACTGGATCGGCAGCCCGTGGAGCTGACACAACAGGGGGGTGGTATGCTCCCTGTATGATGCCCCGGTGAGCAGTCTGACTGCCTTCCGCTGGACTAGTTGGAGTTTCTGAGCAGTCTTCAAAGGTAACCCCATGTAGAGTGCATTGCAGTAATCTAATCGGGATGTAACAAGAGCATGGACCACCGTGTCCAGATCCGACTTCCCAAGGTACGGGCGCAGCTGGCGCACAAGTTTTAATTGTGCAAAAGCTCTCCTGGCCACCGCTGAGACCTGGGCTTCCAGGCTCAGTGATGAGTCCAGGATCACTCCCAAGCTGCGAACCTGCGTCTTCAAGTAGGTACTGGCTTGTTCAGTAGACTCTCCTCTACAGTTCCATTTTGGTGGGAAGCCTTAGCATTGAATGGTTGTGTTGTTTAAGTATGAAGTATGGAACCCTGAACAGGTCAATGCGACTTAAGCAACGTGCAGTCATTGAATTCTTGACAGCAGAAGGTGTCATCCCAAAGGAAGTGCATCAGAGAATGCAAGCTGTTTATGGTGATTGTAATAATAATAATAATAATAATAATAATAATAATAATAATAATAATCTTTGTTTATACCCCGCCACCATCTCCCCAACGGGGACTCGGAGCCGCTTACATGGGGCAAAGCCTGAACAACAACTTCAATATAAAAATACAAATTACAGTAAAATAAACAACATAACATTAAAGTGAACACATCAAAACATATAAAACAGTATACGCAGAGCATAGAAACCAAACATAATGACAGAGAGCGAGTGAGAAGGAGAGAAAGTGAAGTCAATATGGACTTTAGGTGGGTCTCCCCAGTAAGAGAGACCCCTAAGACAGCACCAAAGAGGGTCTATGACCTTGACGAGCCGTCAGAGAAGCCTGATTCCAGCAATTTTATTAATATTAATAATTGAAATGAGACTCTTGCCAAGGCGAAGAAGAGGCATCGATGTTTAATGAGCGATTCAGCTGAGTCGGATGCAAATGTGGGGATAGCTTACCCACAAGCATATCAGTACATTGATCAGAGGCATATTTATTGCAAATTCAAAGTTGCAGAGTTCAAACTCCCCGCCCCGGCTTCCCTGAAGTTTCCTGCCATGATTGGGTGATGGGCAAACAGTTGGGAGGCGGCCCTCCCACCCCTGGTGCCTCTGGACCAATCAGGAAGTGGTCCGTAGGAACCAATGGGAAGACCTCTGCCACCTGGTGGCGACAGCCAATCAGGAGAGATGGAGGTGGGATGAGGGAGCACAAAGGAATCTGGGAAAGGAGTAAACAAAGGAAATGCCATGTGGCTGGTGAGACAAAGAGCTCAAGCAGGGCTGCTTTGGGTGTTGTGAATCAACATGTGTCCTGATCCTTCCTGGCTGTGAGACAGGAAAACAATGATGGCAGCCTGAGGTTAATGCTAAGTAAACAAAAGCAGAGGGGAAGATTTCCCCTTATCTTACAG
>NW_026844811.1:6737464-6889727 GCF_025583915.1 Anolis sagrei ordinatus
GGCGAAGAAGAGGCATCGATGTTTAATGAGCGATTCAGCTGAGTCGGATGCAAATGTGGGGATAGCTTACCCACAAGCATATCAGTACATTGATCAGAGGCATATTTATTGCAAATTCAAAGTTGCAGAGTTCAAACTCCCCGCCCCGGCTTCCCTGAAGTTTCCTGCCATGATTGGGTGATGGGCAAACAGTTGGGAGGCGGCCCTCCCACCCCTGGTGCCTCTGGACCAATCAGGAAGTGGTCCGTAGGAACCAATGGGAAGACCTCTGCCACCTGGTGGCGACAGCCAATCAGGAGAGATGGAGGTGGGATGAGGGAGCACAAAGGAATCTGGGAAAGGAGTAAACAAAGGAAATGCCATGTGGCTGGTGAGACAAAGAGCTCAAGCAGGGCTGCTTTGGGTGTTGTGAATCAACATGTGTCCTGATCCTTCCTGGCTGTGAGACAGGAAAACAATGATGGCAGCCTGAGGTTAAGTAAACAAAAGCAGAGGGGAAGATTTCCTCTTATCTTACAGAAACTTTTGTCAAACAATTCTTTACTCTAGTGGGCCATCTTCCGATGCTAGAGATAAGAATCTCCTTCTTTTATCCATGCAAGTGTGTCTTTGGCGGGAGGTTTCAGTAATCGCTAATGGCTTTTGTTTCTGAAGGCCAGGGGGTTCCCTTACATATTTCTTTGGAGGGAGAAGGGGCAAAGGGTCAGGAATACAAGGAAACATAAAAACCATATAGAAATTATACACAGGGAAATCATATGCAGCTATCTTCCCATCCAGGACCCCAGAGAGAGATTAATAATACCAATTATAAAAAGCAGACGATATCAGGACACATCATGAATTCATAAGTTGTCTTGAAGAAACTTCATGGGTAGAGAGCGAGTCCTTGAAGAGAGTGAAGTCCAGGAATGTAGCAGAATTCAAAAAGCCACCAAAGGGAGTCTGTGGAGTTCCACTGGGCCAAGACACAAAGCCCTGCAGCACTGGGATGGAAGCCGGTCCCATGGTCCTTGGAAAACTACAGCTCTCTCTCAAGAGAGGCAGAGACCCCAAGGTCTAGCTATTCCCAAAGTTTCATGGGGTCCTCATTGTTGTTAAGGCCTTGGCAAATTGACCAAGACTTAACCCCTATTATGCAGTCTGGTACCTTTGTCTTTTGCAGAACTATAAGTCACCATCCCTTGTTGGGGGGGGGGCATGCTCAATGTCAAAAGGAGGAGAGAAAGGAGAGAAAGAAAGAAAGGGAAGGAAGGGAAGGAAGGAGAGAAAGCTGGAGGGAACGTTGGCCACAGCAATGCGTGGTGGGTACAGCTAGTAGTAGTAGTAGTAATAATAATAATAATAATAATAATAATCTGGCATTGCCATGAGGTCATCATTCCCCATAGAGAAATCCATAAAAACTTACGAGGGTTGAGAGTTCGAACAGCTGCGGGCCTTTCCCGTTATGGAATAAGATACAAGACTGTGAAATGATTATAATCATAATCATAATAACATTGCTTATGTTAGCACTGAGCATCTTTATGGGGGCATTTTATATGCTGCATATGTGCTATAAATATTCCTGGAAAGATGTGTGTGTTAAAAATAAAAAAAAGCCATGTTGAGTTGGCAGAGACCAACTCAACATTGCTTTGACTGGTTAAAGCTATGACCAGGAATTGCAGCTCCACTCAGAATAACTGCACACTAACCATTTAAGTTGACGTGCAAAAACCACAGCTTTATTAATGTGAACTTAATAGAGATCTGTAATATATTTAACAGTTGTGCCATACCTCACTACCTCTGAGGATGCTTGCCATAGATGCAGGCGAAACGTCAGGAGAAATGCCTCTAGAACATGGCCCTATAGCCCGAAAAAACCCACAAGAACCTAGTGATTCCAGCCGTGAAAGCCTTCGACAATACAGTTGTGCCATAAGCTGCTTTGCATCTATTTTTACCCTTACTGGGTTCTTAGAGATGTGCCTGACCAACAGAGATACTGTCATGGTTTTTTTCTTGGAGAGCTTTTCCATTGCCTTCTTCTGTGGCTGAGAGAGTGTGGCTCATCCAAGATCATCAAGTGGATTTCATGGCAGAGCAGGGAATGGCCCTTGTGCTCTTTGCCAATGTGCCAGTGTATCAATACACCAATGTAAAAACGTTCATTGTTGATGTTAGAATGTTCCTTGTGCTCTTTGCCAATGTGCCAATGTGAAAACATTCCATGTTGTTGTTGTTGTTGTTGTTGTTGTTGTTGTTAGAATGGTCCTTGTGCTCAATGTACCAATGTGTCAATGTGTCAACATTCAATGTTGTTGTTGCTGCTGTTAGAGTGATCCTAGTGCTCTTTGCCTGTGTGCTAATGTGCCAACATTTCTCCTCCTCTTCCTCCTCCTTCATCTTGTTGTCGTCGTTGTTGTTGTTGTTGATAGAATGGCCCTTGTGCTCTTTGCCAATGTGCCAGTGTATCAATATGCCAATGTAAATAAGTTCATTGTGAATGTTAGAATGTTCCTTGTGCTCTTTGCCAATGTGCCAATGTGCCAATGTGAAAACATTCCATGTTGTTGTTGTTGTTAGAATGGTCTTTGTGCTCAATGTACCAATGTGTCAATGTGTCAACATTCCATGTTGTTGTTGCTGCTGTTAGAGTGGTCCTTGTGCTCTTTGCCTGTGTGCTAATGTGCCAACATTCCTTCTCCTTCTCCTTCCTTCTCCTTCTCCTTCTCCTTCTTCCCCTTCTCCTCCTTCCCCTTCCCCTTCCCCTTCCCCTCCTCCTCCTCCTCCTTCTGGATAGAATGACCCTTGTGCTCTTTGCCAATGTTTCGCCTGCATCTATGGCAAGCATCCTCAGAGGTAGACCTCACTACCTCTGAGGATGCTTGCCATAGATGCAGGCAAAATGTCAGGAGAAAATGCATCTACAACATGGCCATATAGCCCGGAAAAACCTACAACAGCCCAGTGATTCTGGCCATGAAAGCCTTCGACAATACATTCCTTGTTATTGTTTTTGTGTTTGATATAATGACCCTTGTGGTATTTGCCTGTGTGCCAATGTGCCAACTTTCCATGTTGTTGTTGGAATGGTCCTTGTGCTCTTTGCCTTTGTGCCAATATTCCTTGTTGTTGTTTTTGTTTTTGATATAATGGCCCTTGTGCTCTTTGCCTGTGTGCCAATGTGCCAATGTTCCATGTTGTTGTTGTTGGAATGGTCCTTGCGCTCAATGTACCAATGTGTCAATATGCCAAATTCTATGTTGTCGTTGCTGCTGTTAGAATAGCCCTTGTGCTCTTTACCTGTGTGCCAGTGTGCTAATCTTCCATGTTGATGTTATTGTTGTTGCTGTTGTTAGAAAGGCCCTTATGCTCTTTGCCTGTGTATCATTGTTCCATGTTATTGTTATTGTTGTTGTTTGTTGCTGCTGCTGCTACTGTTAAAATGGCCCTTGAGCTCTTTGTCTGTGTGCCAATGTGCCAACGTTCCATTGTTGTTGTTGTTGCTGCTGCTGCTGCTGTTAGAATGGCCCTTGTGTTCTTTGCCTGTGTGCCAATGTGCCAACATTCCGTTGTTGTTGCTGTTAGAATCGCCCTTATGTTCTTTGCCTGCGTGTCAATGTTTCATGTTATTGTTATTGTTGTTGTTGCTGCTGCTGCTACTGTTAAAATGGCCTTTGAGCTCTTTGTTTGTGTGCCAATGTGCCAACGTGCCATTGTTGTTGTTGTTGTTGTTGTTGTTGTTGTTGTTGTTGTTGTTGCTGCTGCTGCTGCTGCTACAATGACCCTTGTGTTCTTTGCCTGTGTGCCAATGTGCCAACATTCTGTTGTTGTTGTCGTTGTTGTTGTTGTTAGAATGGCCCTTATGCTCTTTGTCTGTGTGCCAATGTTCCTTGTTATTGTTATTGTCATTGCTGCTGCTGTTAGAATGACCCTTGAGCTCTTTGTCTGTGTGCCAATGTGCCAATGTTCCGTTGTTGTTGTTGTTGTTGTTGTTGTTGCTGCTGCTGCTGCTGCTAGAATGGCCTTTGTGCTCTTTGCCTGTGTGCCAATGTACCAATGTGCCAACATTCTGTTGTTGTTGTTGTTGTTGTTGTTGTTGTTGTTGTTGTTGTTGTTAGAATGGCCCTTGAGCTCTTTGCCTGTGTGCCAATGTTCCGTTGTTGTTGTTGTTGCTGCTGCTGCTGCTGTTGTTAGAATGGCCCTTGTGCCCTTTGCCTGTGTGCCAATGTTCCGTTGTTGTTGTTGTTGTTGCTGCTGCTGCTGCTGTTGTTAGAATGGCCCTTGAGCTCTTTGCCTGTGTGCCAATGTTCCGTTGTTGTTGTTGTTGCTGCTGCTGCTGCTGTTGTTAGAATGGCCCTTGTGCCCTTTGCCTGTGTGCCAATGTGCCAACATTCTATTGTCATTGTTTTTGTTGTTCCACTGCTGAACGGCTCTCACAGTCAGGAAGTTCTTCCTCATGTTCAGACGGAATCTCCTTTCTTGTAGTCTGAAGCCATTTTCCCATTGTGTTTTAGTCTCCAGGGAAGCAGAAAACAAGCTTGCTCCTTCCTCCCTGTGGCGTCCTCTCACATTTATACATGGCTCTCATCATGTCTCCTCTAAGTCTTCTCTTCTTCAGGCTAAACATGCCCAGCTCCTTAAGCCGCTCCTCATAGGGCTTGTTCTCCAGACCCTTGATCATTTTAGTCGCCCTCCTCTGGACACATTCCAGCTTGTCAATATCTCTCTTGAATTGTGGTGCCCAGAATTGGACACAATATTCCAGGTGTGGTCTAACCAAAGCAGAATAGAGGGGTAGCATGACTTCCCTAGATCTAGACACTATGCTCCTATTGATGCAGGCCAAAATCCCATTGGCTTTTTTGCCACCACATCACATTGTTGGCTCATGTTTAACTTGTTGTCCACGAGGACTCCAAGATCTTTTTCACACGTACTGCTCTCGAGCCAGGCATTGTCCCCCATTCTGTATCGTTGCATTTTGTTTTTTCCTGCCAAAGTGGAGTCTCTTCCATTTGTCCCTGTTGAACTTCAATTTGTTAGTTTTGGCCCATCTCTCTCTAATCTGTCAAGATCGTTTTGAATCCTGCTCCTGTCCTCTGGAGTATTGGTTCTCCCTCCCAATTTGTTGTTGTCTGCAAACTTGATGATCCTGCCTTCTAATCCTTCATCTAAGTCATTAATAAAGATGTTGAACAGGACCGGGCCCAGGACGGAGCCTGCTGATGGCACTCCACTCGTCACTTCTTTCCAGGATGAAAAGGAAGCATTGGTGAGCACCCTCTGGGTTCGTCCATTTAACCAATTACAGATCCACCTCACCGTAGTTTTGCCTAGCCCACATTGGACTGGTTTCCTTGCCAGCAGGTCATGGGGGACCTTGTCAAAGGCCTTCCTGAAATCCAGGTACGCTACATCCACGGCATTCCCCGCATCTACCCAGCTTGTAACTCTATCGAAAAAGAGATCAGATTAGTCTATGATCAATGAGTAGACATGGGGGCAATTGTAGAAGATCAGGCTAACCTAGCAGCCTATAGGAGCCACTCCTGGGATGTATTGTGTTTCCTCGGCAAACTAACAAAGGTTCAAAAGATTCCTGGAACCCACAAAGTTTGGAAACTGCTGACTTTGCAAACGGATAAGAAGCTAAAGTGGCTGCCAAGCTATCCCACGCTCTCCTCCGACTATACACAAGTCTTCTCAAATCATTCCCGAATGGAGAGATGTTAGCGACACATTCTAGCAACACCAACACTTACGATGATGACCGACGGCCCCATTTCCATCCTCTCCCAGCCTTTTCCATTTTTAAAGTGCCTCTTATCGAAGCCGTTGTGTCAGATCAGTTTGTCCACAAATATGTTTACACTCCACACTCCCTTTCTATAAAAAAATGACAAGCCCTTGACTCAGATTCTACTCTTTGTAGATCTTTCCCGCCAACACTGCTATAATGACAGGTTCCTCCCGCCTCCCAACATCCTTCAGTCCATTCTGGTATGTTTTAAATATTCACGCATATTGAAAAGTGGCCATAAAACATGCACATTTTGATTTATTATTTAAAGAACATGTCCCCCTCCAAGATGACAAAAAAAAACACAACCCTCTAGAGTGTTATTCATTTTTCTTCCTCCTCTTCCCCCACTTCCATTAGTCGTCTCGTTAAACTTTAAAAACTGCTTTGTTATTTGAGAGCCATGGCTTATAGGGCTGCCTGCTACTATGTGGCGTGGAAGGAGTGGAGATGACAATGGTGGCAAAAACATAAAGTAGATTAGCACACATCCCAGGGCCAGATCAGCTACACCCAAGAGTATTGAAGTAACTACCGGAAGTCATCTCAGAACCATTGGCAATCGTCTTTGAGAGTTCTTGGAGAACGGGAGAAGTTCCAGCAGACTGGAGGAGGGCCAATGTAGTCCCAATCTTCACCAAATTCCTCACTTGCCTTGCAGAAGGTAGAAGAGGCAACATGAGGGTCGACTACTCTCGATCTCATCCTAACAAATGAGGAGGACCTGATCGATGTGGTTGAAGTGGTCGGATCCTTAGGGGCAAGTGATCATGTGCTCCCGCAGTTTGAGGTACAAAGGAAGGCTGAAACTAAGACAAGTCAAACCCACATTTTGGATATTAGGAGAGCTGATTTCTGAAAAATGAAGGAAACACTGAGCAGCATGCTTTGGACACAGATACTAAAACACAAGGGAGTTACGGATGGATGGGAGTTTCTCAAGAGTGAAATACTCAAGGCGCAATTGCAAACAGTGCGAAGAAAGAGAAAAAAATAGGACAAGTGCAAAGAAGCCAGAATGGATGTCCAAAGAACTTCTAATTGTGCTAAGACTCAAAAGAGACATGCACAAGAAGTGGAAAAAGGGAGAAATCACCAAAGAAGAATTCAAACAAATAGCCAACTCCTGTAGGGAAAAGGTCTACAAGGCAAAAGCACAAAATGAGCTCAGGCTTGCCAGGGACATTAAAAACAATAAAAAGGGCTTCTTTTCTCACGCCAGTAGAAAAAGGAAGGAGGCGATAGGGCCTCTTCGAGGAGAAGATGGGGCAATGCTGACAGGGTGTAGGGAAAAGGCAGAACTACTTAATGTTTTCTTTGCCTTGGTCTTCTCACAAAAAGAAACTCATCTTCAACCTCAGCAAGATGGAGTGGATGAGGGATTAGAGGACACCTAACCCCAAATTGGGAAACAAGTCATCCAGGAATACCTGGCCGCTCTAAACGAGTTCATGTCCCCGGGGCCAGATCAACTACACCCAAGAGTATTGAAGGAACTAGCGGAAGTCATCTCGGAACCATTGGCAATCATCTTTGAGAGTTCTTGGAGAATGGGAGAAATTCCAGCAGAGTGGAGGAGGGCCAATGTGGTCCCAATCTTCAAGAAGGGAAAAAAGGATGACCCAAACAACTACCGTCCGGTCAGCCTCACGTCGATACCGGGCAAGATTCTGGAAAAGATTGTTAAGGAAGTGGTCTGCAAACACTTAGAAACAAATGCGGTCATCGCTAATAGTCAACATGGATTTATCAAAAACAAGTCATGCCAGACTAATCTGATCTCTTTTTTCGATAGTTACAAGCTGGGTAGATGCAGGGAATGCCGTGGATGTAGCGTACCTGGATTTCAGTAAGGCCTTTGACAAGGTCCCCCATGACCTTCTGGCAAACAAACTAGTCCAATGTGGGCTAGGCAAAACTATAGTGAGGTGGATCTGTAATTGGTTAAATGGACAAACCCAGAGGGTGATTCTCCCCAATGCTTCCTCTTCATCCTGGAAAGAAGTGATGAGCGGAGTGCCATCAGCAGGGTTCTGCCCTGGGCCCGGTCCTGTTCAACATCTTTATTAATGACTTAGATGAAGGGTTAGAAGGCAGGATCATCAAGTTTGCAGACGACACCAAATTGGGAGGGATAGCCAATACTCCAGAAGACAGGAGCAGGATTCAAAACCATAGTAGTCATGGGCGATTTCAACTATCCTGATATTTGCTGGAAAACAAACTCGGCCAAGAGTACAAAGTCCAACAAATTCCTCGCTTGCCTTGCAAACAGTTTCATGATCCAGAAGGTAGAAGAGGCAACAAGGGGGTCAGCTACTCTCAATCTCATCCTAACAAATGCAGAGGACCAGATCAAGGCAGTTGAAGTGGTTGGATCCTTAGGGGCAAGTGACCATGTGCTCCTGTAGTTTGGGGTACAAAGGAAGGCCAAGACTGACAAGTTAAACCCACATTTTGGACTTTAGAAGAGCTGATTTCCAAAAAATGAAGGAAAAACTGAGCAGCATTCTGTGGACACAGATACTAAAAGGCAAGGGAGTTACGGATGGATGGGAGTTTTTCAAGAGTGAAATACTCAACGCGCAATTGCAAACAGTGCCAACAAAGAGAAAACATAGGACAAGTGCAAAGAAGCCAGAATGGATGTCCAAATAACTAATAATTGTGTTAAGACTCAAAAGAGACATGCGCAAGAAGTGGAAAAAGGGAGAAATCACCAAAGAAGAATTCAAACAAATAGCCAACTCCTATAGGGGAAAGGTCCGCAAGGCTAAAGCACAAAATGAGCTCAGGCTGAGTGAGTTCCACAGGTGGCGGGCCACCACCGAGAAGTCCCTGTCCCTCGTCCGTGCCAAACGTGTTTGTGACAGGGGTGGGGCTGAGAGCAGGACCTCTCCCAAAGATCTTAAACTCCTAGGTGGAACATAGAAGGAGATACGTTCGGACAGGTACCCAAAGGTACCCCCAAGAGTCATCTAGTCCAATCCCATAACTAGAAGGGACCCCTAAAGGTCATCTAGTCCAATCACAGAACTGGAAGGAAGCCCCAAAGATCATCTAGTCCAATGATATAGAAGGACACCTAAGGACATTTAGTCCAATAGTAAAACTGAAAGGGACCCCCAAAGGTCATCTAGTCCAATCCCATAACTAGAAGGGACCCTCAAACGTCATCTAGTCCAATCACAGGACTGGAAGGGAGCCCCAAAGATCATCTAGTCCAATGATAGAACCGGAAGGGACCCCCAAAGGTAATCTAGTCTGATGACAGAATTGGAAGGGACCCCCAAAGATCATCTGGTCCAATAGTAAAACCAGAAGGGAGCCCCAAAGGTCATCTAGTCCAATGATATAGAAGGACCCCTAAAGGTCAACTAGTCCAATGATAGAACTGGAAGGGACCCCCAAAGGTCATCTAGTCCAATAGTAAAACATAAAAAGATTGGTAAACATTCAGTGTCAACAAAGCATAAGAAACAGATCAGATCATGAACAATAAAATAAACAACAAAATTAAAAATTTAAGTATACAGATAAAACATTTAGGACACATATAACTAATGGGTCTGAGCAGCCTTCCCAATCCTTCCCGCTCAAGGGTTTTACCAAACGTGAAAGTTATCATCTGGTCCATTAGAAGAGAGCAGCGAAAATCTAATACCACTTTACAGCCGCCTTTGTAGCTATATAGTTTGCGTGTTACATTTGACCCCCCTGCATCAAGGTTAACCCACCAGAATCCCCATAAGAAATGCCCATTCATCTTTTATAGGTCAAGATTTTCAGGTATAAAAGGAGGGATAAACCTAATATGGTGTTTAATGGAGGAGAAAAAAATATGACACCAGCATCACATCTGTGGCTGTAATTCCTGCCCAGGACTGGGATCCACACAGCCCCACTTCTTTCTGCTGTATTTCTCCATATAATCTCTGTATAATTTAATATCAGCCTCAAGGCTTGTGGTTTCATATGTCGTCGACTTCCAGGAAACCAGATCCTTGGCCTAAGTATCAGATGAGTTGCTAATGTTTGAAAAAAGGGCATAAAAACATGTTTTCGGTCTCCTTTTTTATGGCTGTTCTTGAAGTATGAATTTGCGATTGTAACCGGACACTTGTTCCACTGACATGTTTTGTTATTCTGGGGATAATTGAAAGTCCAGGCAAATATGTACATTGGAAGGGGGGGGGGGTATCTTTTAGTATTCAAAACACTGAAAGTACTTCAGTGATACAGAGAATCATAGAATCCTAGAGTTGGAAGAGACCCCATGGTCCATCCAGTACAACCCCTGCCAAGAAGCAGGAATATTGCATTCAAAGAATACTTATACATGGCTATCATATCTCCTCTCAGCCTTCATCAATAGGAGCATAGTGTTTTTCATGTCCCTGGCAAGCCTGAGCTCATTTTGCGCTTTAGCCTTGTGGACCTTTTCCCTACAGGAGTTGGCTATTTGTTTGAATTCTTCTTTGGTGATTTCTCTCTTTTTCTACTTCTTGAGAATTCTTCCACTCCTTTTTCCCACTTCTTCCACTTCATAGAGTTGGAAGAGACCTCCTGGGCCATCCAGTCCAACCCCATTCTGCCAAGAAGCAGGAATATTGCATTCAAAGCACCACTGACAGATGGCCATCCAGCCTCTGTTTAAAAGCTTCCAAAGAGGGAGCCTCCACCACGCTCTGGGGCAGATAGTTCCACTGCTGAACAGCTCTCACAGTCAGGAAGTTCTTCCTAATGTTCAGATGGAATCTACTTTCTTGTAGCTTGATGCCATTGTTTCATTGCGTCCTAGTCTCCAGGGAAGCAGAAAATAAGCTTGTTACCTCCTCCCTATGACTTCCTCTCACGTATTTATACATGGCTGTCATGTCTCCTACCAGCCTTCTCTTCTTCAGGCTGAACATGCCCAACTCTTTAAGCTGCTCCTCATAGGGCTTGTTCTCCAGACCCTTGATCTTTTCAGTCGCCCTCCTCTGGACACAATTGTGGTGCCCAGAACTGGACACAATGTGGTTCCAGATGTGGTTTAACCAAGGCAGAATAGAGGGGTAGCATGACTTCCCTGGATCTGTGATGCTGCCACATCACATTGTTGGCTCACGTTTAACTTGTTTTCCATGAGAACTCCAAGACATAAGAAAAGAAGCCCTTTTTATTGTTTTTAATGTCCCTGGCAAGCCTGAGCTCATTTGTGCTTTAGCCTTCCAGACCTTTTCCCTAAAGGTGTTAGCTATTTGTTTGAATTCTTCTTTGGTGATTTCTCCTTTTTCCACTTCTTATGCATGTCTCTTTTGAGGCTAAAAATGCCCAGCTCTTTAAGCCGCTCCTCATAGGGCTTGTTCTCCAGACTCTTGATCATTTTAGTTACCCTTCTCTGGACACATTCCAGCTTGTCAATTTCTCCCTTCAGTTATGGTGCCCAGAATTGGACACACTATTCCAGGTGTGGTCTAACCAAGGCGGAATAGATGGGTAGCACGACTTACCTGGATCTAGACACTAGATGTATACTCCTATTGATGCAGACCAGTAGGAGTATACATCCAGGGAAGTCATGCTAGAAGTCTAGATCCAGTTGGTCATGTGTGCCAGAATTGGTCCAGATCCATTAACAATGAGGTTGACAGTGCTCTCTGGAAGTTCCTCCTGGATGCAGGGTGAACTGCAACTCCCATCGTCCTATCTCCCTCTCCCCACAACTCTTCCAGTATTTTCTGTCTGTGTGCCAAGCTTGATCCAGATCCATTTTTTACACAGCTGGACTAGATCCCTTCCAGTCCGGCTTCCGTGTGGGGCATGGGACAGAGACTGCGCTGGTCTCCATCACGGATCACCTTCGATGCCAGCTTGACCAGGGCGAGTCGGCGCTGCTTTTGTTATTGGATCTCACAGCAGCATTTGACACAGTCGACTACAATCTTTTGACCCACCGCCTTGCTGCTGTTGGAGTCAGGGGGAGAGCTTTCAACTGGCTGTCCTCCTTTCTTCACAACCGTGGACAGCGAGTGGAGAGGGGAGGCCTGGTCTCTGAGAGGTCCCCTCTCTCTTGTGGGGTTCCTCAGGGGGCCATTCTCTCCCCTCTGTTGTTTAACATCTATATGCGACCACTTGCTCAGCTGGTTCGAGGTTTTGGGCTTGAGTGTTACCAGTACGCTGATGACACTCAGCTGGTGCTGAGGATGGAGGGCAGACCGGACTCTGTACCCGATTGTTTCCATCAGTGCCTCGAGGCCGTTACTGGATGGCTGCATGCCAGCAGGTTGAGGGTGAATCCAGCAAAGACGGAGATCCTATGGCTGGGTCAACTGGGCAGTGGGGATATCCAGCTGCCTACCATGGATGGCAAGGTGCTACACCCGTCATCGTTGGTCAAGAGCTTGGACCCTCTACGGACGATGGAGGCCCAGGTCTCTGCCATGAGCAAAACCACCCTTTTTCATCTGCGGCAGGCTAGACGGCTGGCCCCCTACCGACAGGGACGACCTAGCTACAGTGATCCAGGCTATGGTCATCTTAAGACTGGACTACTGTAACGCCCTCTACATTGGCCTTCCTCTGTCGGTGATCCAGAAGCTCAAGTTGGTACAAAATGCAGCTGCTCAGCTTCTTGCGGGAATTCTGATGAGATGCCACATGACACCAATCTTACTACAGCTGCATTGGTTACCAATTGAGCACCGGATCACTTTCAAAGTGATGGTACTCACCTTTAAGGCCTTGCATGGTTTGGGGCCGATGTACCTGAGGGACCGCCTCACCCCCTACCAACCCCAGAGATCCCTCCGCTCTGAGGACCAAGATCTATTGGAAATTCCCAGAGTCAAGACCTTGCGTCTAACAGCAACCAGACGCAGAGCCTTTACAGCAGTGACACCATCACTCTGGAATACTCTGCCACCTGAAGTCTGTGCCTTGCGGGACCTATCAGCTTTCCACAGGGCGTGTAAGACATACCTGTTTCGACAGGCCTTTGATCTTTGATATTGTTGCTTGTGTTATTGGATCTCACAGCAGCATTTGACACAGTCGACCACAATCTTTTGACCCACCGCCTTGCTGCTGTTGGGAGTCAGGGGGATCTTTGATATTGTCCTCGAGGGGTGTTCCCAGAAGGTGTTGCTAGGGGACACCTGCTCAACTCCTCGGCCGTTGTACTGCGGAGTCCCGCAGGGCTCAGTACTGTCCCCTATGTTGTTCAACATATACATGAAGCCGTTGGGAGAGATCATCCGGAGTTTCGGGGTTCGGTGTCATCTGTACGCAGATGATGTCCAACTCTGTCACTCCTTCCACCCCGCTACTAAGGAGGCTGTTCAGGTCCTGAACCGGTGCTTGGCCGCTGTAACAGACTGGATGAGGGACAACAGATTGAAACTAAATCCAGACAAGACAGAGGTCCTCCTGGTCAGTTGAAAGGTCAAACAGGGCATAGGGTTACAGCCTGTGCTCGACGGGGTGACACTCCCCCTGAAGACGCAGGTTCGCAGCCTGGGAGTGATCCTGGACTCATTGCTGAGCCTGGAACCCCAGGTCTCGGCGGCGGTCAGGGGAGCATTCGCACAATTAAAACTTGTGTGCCAGCTGCGCCCGTCCCTTGGGAAGTCTGACGCTCTGGTTACATCCTGTTTAGACTACTGCAACGCTCTCTACGTGGGGTTGCCTCTGAAGACTGCCCAGAAGCTTCAATTAGTCCAACGTGCGGCAGCCAGATTGCTAACAGGAGCGGGGTACAGAGACCATACGACCCCTCTGTTACGCCAGCTCCACTGGCTACCGATTAGCTTCCGAGCACAATTCAAAGTGCTGGTCTTGACCTATAAAGCCCTAAACGACTCCGGCCCAGTTTACCTGTCTGAACGGATTCTCTCCTATGAACCATCAAGGTTACTAAGATCTTCCGGAGGGGGCCTGCTCTCAGTCCCACCACTTTCGAAATTGCGTTTGGTGGGAATGAGGGACAGGGCCTTCTTGGTGGTGGCTCCTCGGCTTTGGAATTCCCTCCCACCTGAGATTAGATCTGCTCCTTCCCTCCTGACCTTTAGAAAACGAATAAAAACCTGGCTTTGGAATATGGCATTTGAGGATTGAGTCAATAACCCTTGTCCACATGGAAGGATGGCGACGAATTGTGACTGTATTTGACGACTTGGCTTGTGTAATGTGATGATGATGATTTTATTGGACTTATATTTTAATGTATAATGATGATGCATTGTGCTGTTTTGTATATTACTGTATATGAACCCATGTTGTGAACCGGCCTGAGTCCCTCCCCGGAGGTGAGTAGACCGGTACATAAAACTTCTTAATAAATACATATATAAATAATTTTAAATTGTATTGTCGAAGGCTTTCATGGCTGAAATCACTAGGTTCTTGTGGGTTTTTTCCGGGCTATAGAGCCATGTTCTAGAGGCATTTCTCCTGACGTTTCGCCTGCATCTATGGCAAGCATCCTCAGAGGTAGTGAGGTCTGTTGGAATTAGGACAATGGGTTATATATCTGTGGAATGGCTGGGGTGGGGCAAGGAGCTCTTCCCTGCTGCAGTTAGGTGTGAATGTTTCAGCTGATCACCTTCATTAGCATTTGAAGGCCTGGCTGAGCCTGGGAAAATCTCTTGCTGGGAGGTGTTAAGATGTGCCTGGTTGTTTCCTCTCTGCTGTTCTCTGAAAATGAAGGAAGACTGCCTTTTCTAGATGTCCTAGTCATCCGCAAACCAGATCAACAATTAGGTCACACCGTCTACAGAAAACACACACACACAGATAGATATCTACATAAAAACTCCAACCATCACCCAAGTCAAAAAAGAAGCACCATTAAAGCCTTGGCAGACCGTGCAAAAAGAATCTGCGAAGCCCACCTCCTCCAAGATGAACTGAACCACCTCAACTGGGCTCTACAGGCCAATGGAGACTCCACCTCAGACATCAGAAGAGCTGCAAGACCAAGAACAAGCCACGAGAGTCAAGATGAAGATCCACCCAGAGGAAAAGTGTTCCTGCCATACATCAAGGGAACCACTGATCGCATAGGGAAGCTGATGAGGAAACACAACATACAAACAATCTACAAACCCACCAAGAAAATCCAACAAATGCTACGTTCAGCCAAGGACAAGAGGGATCCTCTCACCTCTGCAGGAGTCTACCGTATACCATGCAGCTGTGGACAAGTCTACATAGGGACCACCAAACGCAGCGCCCAGACACGCATCAAGGAACATGAAAGGCACTGCAGACTACTTCAACCAGAGAAGTCAGCCATAGCAGAGCACCTGATGAACCAGCCTGGACACAGCATATTATTTGAGAACACAGAAATGCCGGACCACACCAACAACCACCATGTCAGACTACACAGAGAAGCCATTGAAATCCACAAACATGTGGACAATTTCAACAGAAAGGAAGAGACCATGAAAATGAACAAAATCTGGCTACCAGTATTAAAAAACTCTAAAATTACAACAGCAAAACAACAGAGAGGAAACTGTTGGGTTTCATCCCTGACTGCACAAGTCTCCAGCCCTCAATGAGTAGATAGACTAGATAGACTTAGGGATTCCTCCCAATTTCCTGTAGTTAATAGGCCTGGGTAACAACGCAAAAATTTGTTTCTAAAATCGATTTGTATTTGGGGTTTTTTTTTTGTTTCGATATTTAAAATAATTACAAAATTTTCCCTTAAAAAAGTTCGGTATTTACGAAATTTCGTTAATATTTACAAAACATTTTGTAAAGATGGCGCCCTTTTTTTTTCAATATTTTTTTAATTTAATTATTAATTTAGTAGAATAGGGAGGAGAAATTATTATTAAGGAGGGAAGGCAGGCACTCACTCTGGCGGGCCCTCAAGCGCTGCCGCCGAGTCAGGCCCGGCTCCTCCGAAGCTAAGGTTTCAGTGCGGAATTGGGAGAAGGGGGTCCCCAAAGGCCATCTAGTCCAGCCCTCTGCTAAGGTTTGAATGCAGAATTGGAGGAAGGGGCTCCCCAAAGGCCATCTAGTCCAGCCCCCTCCTAAGGTTTCAATGCGGAATTGGGAGAAGGGGCTCCCCAAAGGCCATCTAGCCCAGCCCTCCGCTAAGGTTTCAGTGCGGAATTGGGAGAACGAAGCACACCCACCGCAAAGGTGAGGAAGGAGGGACGGGCCGCCTTCCCGCTGAGGGTCGCTCGCCCTCTCGCTCGCTTGCTCAGCCGGCGCCTTCCCCGCCCTCTCCTCCTCCTCCTCCTCCTCCTCTTTCAGGCTCTGACTGGCTAAGGAGAGGAGAGAGAGGAGAGCTCCCAGCAAGCATCTAGCCAAGCCATCTTACGTATTTCCGAAATGGACGGAAATACAAAACTATTTGGCGCATGCCGTTTCGATATTTAAAAACACTTCCGGGTTTAAAAATAAGTTTTGTAATCGTTTTGTAATTGCTAAAATTAACGAATATTTAACGAATTACAAAATTAACGAACGAAACCGCCCAGGCCTACTATGTAGTTAAGTTGGTTAAGAAGGGGTTAAGAAGGGGGAATTGCCCTTTGCATGGTACTATCTCCTCCCCATTTGAATACCTAGGAATGTAATCCTATAGGGAAAACGTAACTTCCTCTTTTAAAGGTATTTTTATTACCCTGGCCTGAGCCATGTGGCCTGTCTCCATTTTCAGGCTCTCTTCCTTTTTGTCCTCCATAGAGTGAGGAAGCATCTTGCTTTTGTCCAGCAAAGATGTAGTAGATATAGTTACTTTTATTATTTTTTCCTTTTCTTTTACCTTAGATGATAGCTCAGTGAAGCTAGTTAGCTCCAAGAACCTTTCCTATCCAGAATGGATTTCTTTTATCTTTAATAAACATATTATTTTGATCCTATGAGTTGTGGATCTGCAATCCTGTTCCATCCTGCTGAATGGAAGTCATACCTTGCTCACTACATGTTAGG
Source organism: Anolis sagrei ordinatus (assembly GCF_025583915.1). Classification (NCBI taxonomy): domain Eukaryota; kingdom Metazoa; phylum Chordata; class Lepidosauria; order Squamata; family Anolidae; genus Anolis; species Anolis sagrei. The sequence continues at coordinate 6,754,194 of NW_026844811.1, forward strand.
CCTGGGTAACAACGGAAAAATTTGTTTCTAAAATCGATTCGTTTTTTGGGGGGTTTTGCGTTTCGTTATTTAAAATAATTACAAAATTTTCCTTTTAAAAAGTTCGATATTTACGAAATTTCGTAAATGTGAAAAAAATTACAAAACATTAACGAATCGATTTCCGAAACAATAACGAATCGATTCGTTAATGGCGGACGCGACCGCGAAATATGCTAAAAAACCTCCAAAACCTTCTGAAGCTTCCCTCTCCCTCTGTTGTTGACTGTTGGTGTGATATTATAATTTTTTTTCACTAATTAAACCATAAAACTGGCCCAGACATGCGGAAATAATAACGAAACGACCTCAAAACAATAACGAAACGAATACAATATCGAAATACGAAGCATTTACAAAACGTTTTTGAAAATTCGTTTTTTTTAATAATTGCTCCAGAATGGTTCGTTATCGTTTTGTAATTGAAAAAATTAACGAATTATTAACGAATTACGAATTAACGAAACGAAACCGCCCAGCCCTACTACATGTAAGTTTCTGCTGCTTATTTACTGTGCACCCTGCACTCTGCTATATTTTGGTGGAATCACCCCCAGAGAGGGTTATTTTTGAGCCTAACAGCTCTTGATTCCCAACAGAAACAACCAGGCACAGATTAACACCTCCCAGCAAGAGATTTTCCCAGGCCCAGGCAGGCCTTCAAATGCTAATGAAGGTGATCAGTTGAAACATTCACACCTAACTGCAGCAGGGAAGAGCTCCTTGCCCCACCCCAGCCATTCCACAGATATATAAACCCATTGTCCTACTTCCAACAGACCTCACTACCTCTGAGGATGCTTGCCATAGATGCAGGCGAAACGTCAGGAGAAATGCCTCTAGAACATGGCTCTATAGCCCGAAAAAACCCACAAGAACCTAATTTTAAATTGTTTTAAATTGTTTTTATTTATTTATTTATTTATTTATTTATTTATTTACTCCATTTGTATACCGCATTTATCAGCCTGAAGCGGCGACTCAATGCGGTTTACAGTAAAAATAAACAACACTGACAATATATAAGACACACGTACACAAACGACACACATATAGTCATCAACGCCTCAATTAGAGTCAGATCCCGTTCTCACAGTCCTTTTTCGTTCCTTGTTCAAATGCCGTCTTACTGAGTTAGTTGTTATTGCATAGTTATCCGAATGCCTGCTCATAGAGCCACGTCTTAACCCTCCTCCGAAACACCAGCAATGAAGGGGCCTGCCTGATGTCCACTGGTAGGGCATTCCATAGCCGAGGGGCCACCACCGAGAAGGCCCTGTCTCTCGTCCCCGCCAACCGCGCTTGTGACGCTGGCGGGACCGAGAGCAGGGCCTCCCCGGACGATCTTAACGTCCTCGCCGGTTCATAGGTGGAGATGCGTTCGGAGAGGTAAGTGGGGCCGGAACCGTGTAGGGCTTTATAGGCTAAAGCCAGCACCTTGAATTGTGCCCGGTAGCAAATTGGCAGCCAGTGTTAGATTTTTAAATTGTGTTAGATTTTAGCCTGTTCTTGTAAGCCGCTCCGAGCCCCAGGGGAGTGGCGGCATATACGTTTGCATAATAAATAAATAAACAAACAAATAAATAAATAAATAGGGACCAGGGTCTAATATACTTTGGGGTGCAAAACGGAGGATCCTGCAAAGTTCCGAAGCGACAGACCTGGCCATCTGTGGCTGAACTCTCATTTCCCAGCAGGGCGCCATGGGTGGGAAGGTCCCATTGATCCCGCCACCCAGCCTGGCTGCCATGTGGGCAAGCGCATGGTGACAAGAGGCCGACTTGACCCGTTGCTGCCCAGAATGTTTGTGGTTTTGTGGATAAACAGATGATTTCACCCCGATCCAGCTGCATCCTCACTCTATTTGTTAAATGGCTGACACACGCCGGGGCTTAAAGTTAAATGACATTTTCCAGCTAATCCTTATTAACCGGGCTTAGTTGGGTGGGTGGGGTGGATGGGGGGGAATTAAAGCAAACAGTCCTTGAGTGTGTGGGATTTATTATTAAATAAATAGTGACACACACATATTATGCGCCTCTCCTGCCAGATTTCCAAAATCATATTGATGCTACCCAGGAGAAGAAGAGAAGGGAACTATGTGTGGCATGAGCCCGATTTTCCCAAAGTACGTTCGCACATGAATTAATCTTTGTGCTTAAGGGAGTTAGTAGGTGGCCAGGTGGGGCAAACCCTGCCAACTGCGCAAAGACACAAAGCAAAATGCACAAACACACTAAAGACCAAACCACTTGTTACTCATTCAGGAGCCGCTTGCTTTGACTAAGGAGCGACACCTTGAAACAATTGGCGTAAAGCTGAACGTTGCAAGCGTTTGAGTTCTGCAAGGAACTAATTATGGGGCTGAACCCTCCCGAATACCAGCCACTGCTCCCCATAAATCCACCGAGCAGCAGGCATCCACCAAAGGCCTTGTCGGGGAGCCCCTGAATCGGAGACTTTATGTTCGTCTTGACCGGCCCGTGAAAGATTCATAGCCTGAGCCACTTTAAGTATTTTTCTTATGAATAGGGACCCTTCAGACATTTCCTCCTCATTTAATTTATCATTATTATTAGTATTTCTAGGCTTTTGGCACCGTGGACAAGCTGGGAAGAATGGTACGAGGGTTGAATGAAAAGTAATGCCTCCACCTTTGTGACTTGGGTGTTGGTGGGAATATTTTAATATATTCAGTTCTTGTGGGTTTTTTCGGGCTATATGGCCATGTTCTAGAGGCATTTCTCCTGACGTTTCGTCTGCATCTATGGCAAGCTTCCTCAGAGGTAGTCCTGACCTCACCTCTGAGGATGCTTGCCATAGATGCAGGCGAAACGTCAGGAGAAATGCCTCTAGAACATGGCCATATAGCCCGAAAAAACCCACAAGAACCTGAAGAAGCCAGCCATGAAAGCCTTTGACAATACATTTTAATATATTGTCGAAGGCTTTCATGGCCGGAATCACTGGGTTGTTGTAGGTTTTTTCGGGCTGAATGGCCATGGTCTAGAGGCATTCTCTCCTGACGTTTCGCCTGCATCTATGGCAAGCATCCTCTCAGGGGTATCTATCCATTTGTTAATCTATCTATCTATCTATCTATCTATCTATCTATCTATCTATCTATCTATCTATCCATTTATCTATCTATCTACTTTGGGGTCATCTAACCATCTATCCATGCCTCTATCTATCTATCTATCTATCTATCTATCTATCTATCTATCTATCTATCTATCTATCTATCCATCCATCTATCTATCTATCTATCCATCCATTTGTCAATTTATCTATCATCTAAGTTTGTCGATTTGTCTGTCTATCTATACATGCCTCTATCTATCTATCTATCTATCTATCTATCTATCTATCTATCTATCTATCTATCTATCTATCTATCCATCTATCCATCCATCTATCCATAGGCCTGTTTGATCAAGAAAAAAATTGTTTCTAAAATCGATTTGTAATTGGGGTGTTTTTTTGTTTCGATATTTAAAATAATTACAAAACTTTCCCAAAAAAAGTTTTGGTATTTACGAAATTTTGTAAATATTAACGAATTTTTAGAATATTTTTGGTATTTTTTAAGAATAATATTAAAATAATATTAAAAATATTTAAAAATGGAAAATTAACCAAAAAATGGCCCAAATGTGGACCAAACACAGGCAGGAGACAGCAAATGAGAGCACACACCAACAGAAGAGTCTTTTCTTTTTTAGAATATTTTTTAAGAATAATATTAAAATAATATTAAAAAATATTTAAAAATGGAAAATTAACCAAAAAATGGCCCTGATGTGGACCAAACACAGGCAGGAGACAGCAAATGAGAGCACACACCAACAGAAGAGTCTTTTCTTTTTTAGAATATTTTTTTAAAGAATAATATTAAAATAATATTAAAAAATAATATTAAAATAATATTAAAAAATATTTTAAAATGGAAAATTAACCAAAAAATGGCCCAAATGTGGACCAAACAAAGGCAGGATACAGCAAATGAGAGCACACACCAACAGAAGAGTCTTTTCTTTTTTAGAATATATTTTAAGAATAATAGTAAAAAATAATATTAAAAAATAATATTAAAAATAATATTAAAAAATAATATTAAAAAAATATTAAAAAATAATATTAAAAAATATTTTAAAATGGAAAATTAACCAAAAAATGGCCCAAATGTGGACCAAACACAGGCAAGAGACAGCAAATGAAGCAAGCAGCACTCACAGCAGCAAGGAATGAATCCAATCCCAGTTGCTAGCAGGCAGCCATTGCCAAGCCAACCCAATGCAAACTCCCTCGCCCTCTGCAGCAAGCTACGGGCCGCGCGGAGCCGCTTTGAAAGGGCTCGCCGGCCAATCAAAAACAGGCAGCCACGGACCCATGGTGGTGCACTGTTTGGGAGCGCCGGATTGGCTCCCATGCACCAGCACTCCAGCAGCCTCCACCCCATTAACGAAACGAGCGGAGGCTCGTTAAAACTATGGGGGTTGCTGGTTCGATATTTAAAAACCCTTCCGGGTTTGGAAATATGTTTCAATATCGCTTCGGAAATGGTAAAAATTAACGAATTAATAACGAATTAACGAATTAACGAATGAAACCGCACAGGCCTACTATCTATCTATCCATCCATTTGTCAATTTATCTATCATCTAAGTTTGTCGATTTGTCTGTCTATCTATACATGCCTCTATTAGGGCTGGGCGGTTTCGTTTCGTTAATTCGTAATTCGTTAATAATTCGTTAATTTTTTCAATTACAAAACGATAACGAACCATTCTGGAGCAATTTTTAAAAAAACGAATTTTCAAAAACGTTTTGTAAATGCTTCGTATTTCGATATTGTATTCGTTTCGTTATTGTTTTGAGGTCGTTTCGTTATTATTTCCGCATGTCTGGGCCACTTTTATGGTTTAATTAGTGAAAAAAAATTATAATATCACACCAACAGTCAACAACAGAGGGAGAGGGAAGCTTCAGAAGGTTTTGGAGGTTTTTTAGCGTATTTCGCGGTCGCGTCCGCCATTAACGAATCGATTCGTTATTGTTTCGGAAATCGATTTGTTAATTTTTTACCATTTACGAAATTTCGTAAATATCGAACTTTTTAAAAGGAAAATTTTGTAATTATTTTAAATATCGAACAAAAAAACCCCCCCAAATACAAATCGATTTTAGAAACAAATTTTTCCGTTGTTACCCAGGCCTACTATTTATCTATCTATCTATCTATCTATCTATCTATCTATCTATCTATCCATTTGTCAATCTATTTATCTATACATCTATCTATATATACGTCTATCTGTCTGTCTGTCCATCTATCTATCTATCTATCTATCTATCTATCTATCTATCTATCTATCTATCATCTATCATCTATCCATTGGTCAATCTATTTATCTAAAAGTCAGACCTCACTGAGATCTCTATGCTGGATTTCGTATCACAAAATCACAAGTCGAACATTTCCCAAGTGGGTCATCCGCTGATTTTTCAATCCTGGCCTTAATGGCATTGGTTCGGATGGCTTTCTCCTGGGCTGCAAGAATCAGGCTTTCTTCTGTCTCCTTCTTCGGGGTTCCATTCATGAGCCATCACCAGGTCTTCTCCTTGTCAACTTTTCCTTCAATCTTTTCAAGGAACTGCCCATGCAATGCTTTGTTGTGCCAGCTGTCAGCTCTAGTCTGGAGTGCGGTTTTCTTGTACTGACTCTTTGTCTGCGGTGCTTTGAGAAGTATCTGATTATTGACTTCAATTAAAGCAGGTTCTTGGCTTTCCTTGACATATTCTGCCAGGGTGTGTTTTTCTTCTTCCACTGCTTGTTTTACTTGTAAGAGTCCTCTGCCACCAGACCTTCTAGGCGGATAGAGCCGGTCAACATCACTGCGAGGATGTAGTGAATATGAATGGTCATGAGTTTTCTAGTTTTTCTGTCCAAATTGTCCAGTTCTGCCTGCGCCCAGTTTATGATGCCAGCAGTATATCTTATGACGGGTATGACCCAGGTGTTGATGGCCTTGATGGTGTTGTCTCCATTGAGCTTGCTTTTGAGAATTTTCCTGGCCCTTTGAATGTATTCTTTGCTGACCACAGTTTTCACATGTATGTTTGATGTTGTCCAGCTGTAGTCTGCCCAGATATGTGTAGGCCTCTGACTGGTGGCACTTGATCGCTTGGCCATTGGGCATATTGATGCCCTCACTTTCAATGATTTTTCCCTTCTTCAGTGCCACTGTCGAACATGTGTCCAAACTAAACTCCATGCTGATACCCGTGCTAAAGATTCAGACAGTGTTAGTCAGAGACTGGATTTCAGTTTCGGTTTTCTTAGATAGCTTCAGGTCATCCATGTACAGCAGATGTGAAATTTTGTGAGATCTCTGAGATATTATTACTCTTATTATTATTTCCTCTTTCATTATTATTATTATTATTATTATTATTATTATTATTTCCCCTTCCTTCTCTACCATTGTTGTTGTTGTTTCGGTTTCAGTTTCGGTTTCCCCATACAGCTTCAGGTCATCCATGTACAGCAGATGTGACATTTTGTGAGTTCTCTGAGATTTTATTATTATTATTATTTCCTCTTTCATTATTATTATTATTATTATTATTATTATTATTATTTCCCCTTCCTTCTCTACCATTTTTGTTGTTGTTCTTGTTGTTTTGGTTTCAGTTTCGGTTTCCCCATACAGCTTCAGGTCATCCATGTACAGCAGATGTGACATTTCGTGAGTTCTCTGAGATTTTATTATTATTATTATTTCCTCTTTCATCATCATCATCATTATTATTTCCCCTTCCTTCTCTACCATTGTTGTTGTTTTGGTTTCGGTTTCGGTTTTCCCATACAGCTTCAGTTCATCCATGTACAGCAGATGTGACATTTTGTGAGATCTCTGAGATTTTATTATTATTATTATTTCCTCTTTCATTATTATTATTATTATTATTATTATTATTATTATTATTATTATTATTTTCCCTTCCTCCTCTATCATTGTTGTTGTTGTTGTTTCAGTTTCAGTTTTCCCATATAGCTTCAGGTCATCCATGTACAGCAGATGTGAAATTTTGTGAGATCTCTGAGACGTTTGATAGCCGAGGTTTGCTGAAACATTATTATTATTATTATTATTATTATTATTATTATTATTATTATTATTCCTTCTAAGAAACTGTCTACAATCGCTATAAGGCAAAGTCTCATTTTTGATTCTAGCCTCACATTAGTGTTTCGTCTTTCCTGATCTTGAGCAGGAGGAAGCCTGCCTGGAGCAAACTCAGCATTTGCGCAGCTTATCAGGAGAGGCATCTAAACGCAAGGCCCTCGGCCCTCGTAAGAACAGAAGGGCGAAATCTGATAAGGTGGCTTTCCTCCAACATTTAATACCATCATAAAAACCCCTGGTTTTCTCTTTTAAGGTACGAAAATCTGGTGTCCTGTTACCCGCAGCACACAAAAGGATTTGGGGAGCAAAGCCCTCTATAAAGTTTCACAGCTACTGTAAATGAGAGGCCAACGGTGTAGGTAGAGTGCATGAAAATCCGCGCTCAGGGGAAAAGTCTGCTGGATGGTGCTCTAAAACATACTTCTTCTACTTATAAGCTTCCCTTGTCGTTGCCTGTAAATATCCAAAACGCATTCAAAAGCGGTGACTTTCAAGACTCCGAGCAAAGAGAGCAAATTATTTGAAATGTGCACCCGATGTGACTTATTTTGCAGGAATGTGTGAAGCCCGTTTCTTTATTTTGATGGTATATTCGGCCTTCCCATCCCTTGGTCTTGACAGCCACGCAAAAGCCTCGCCACTGATATGCCCCAAGTGTCCTTGCTCTGTGAGAAAGGTGGCTGTAAATCAGATTTGCTTTCCAATCAGGACGTGCATCCAAATACAGAAGGCATCAAACTACTTTGAAAGGGATAAAGTATTTGAATGGATCGCTGCTTCCCCGAAGCAGGTGCATTTCTTCTTTTTGTTGTTGAGTCATGATACCTCCCCTCAAAAGATTTATATTTAATTAAGGACCATAATAAATATATGATTTTTAAAAACCTCTTCTGAACTTTCAAAAGTTTGAGGCACAAAGAAACCAGGAGCGGACCTGTTGTAGTAGAGCCTGTAAGTAACATTGCAAGCAGTAGTATGAGTGCCAGAAGAGGGAAAAGGCCTACTCATGAACAGGAGTCAGATGAAGAACAGTAAAGGATCCAGGATATACTTATGGCACCTACCGACGAAGACTCATTCGAAGGGTTTTTTGGAGACGAAGGGTCAATGAGCGAGGGAGAGGAAAGAGATACAGTGGATAGGAATAGAGGAACAAAAAGGGTTACTTGGGAGCAGGAATCGGATGAAGAGCATGAGAGGAAGAGGATCCGGGGTATACTTACTGCCTCCACAGATGGTGAACCATTTATGGGTTTCTCTGGGAGTGATGGGTCTGGGAGTGATGAGGATGGGGAGGACACATTGGACTGGACTAAGTTTAAAGAGGTACAAGATGTATGTGCAGAGCCAACGTCTAGTGGCACATTTATGGCTTTTTCTGGTAATGAGGATTGGCAAACAGGAGATACATCTGAGTCTTGGGGGGGGGACTTAAGTCTTGACAGAAGATGGAGGAATTGGAGGGATGGAAACAGGAGTTCACGTGTGGAGACAAAAACAGCTGTAAGAGATAATGACGGGGCAGAGGTCAGCTCATCGTCTGATGAGGATGCGTAAAATAAAAGTAGGCTCTGAAATGGGGAATCTTTGCAGAAGGCAAAGTGTTGGTTACGTTTCTGTATCGTGTGGATTTGTCGCTGCCTGTTTTCGTGCTGGGCTTTGGGTCTGGGTTCTATTCCTGTGTGTCTTTGACTTGGACTGACTTCTCATGAGTGTGGCTTTCTCCCTTCCTGGATCTCGGACTGGTTTGACGACGACGCTGTTTGACGAACTTGGAAACGATGCTTCTTTGGACTTCTCCTATGACGACTTCTGGACTTCGGCTGGCTTTGGTTTCTCTTTCGGCGATTCCTCCTTGCTGTTAACTGTTTGAGTGCAGCGCTGTTTGTTTGCTGCTAAGTGCTGCGTTTTAATCCGGTTCTTTTTCCTGTTTAATCCGGATTATATTCCTTTTGCCTTTTTGAACCAAGTTTGGTTAGTTTTTGAGTTTTGACCGGAGACACTGAAGATTAAGTGTCTCTGAGCTATTGTTTTGTTTACTACAATAAACCTTTTGTTGGACTCAATAGGGTGTGTGGCTCTTTAAGGAGTCTGAGTTTTGACAGGACGAGTGGCAGCTACATCTCCCTCACTTCTCAAGACTGTATCATTTCTAAACATTTAAAACATTGTATGTATTTTCTTTGACTTTCATAGAATCATAGAGTTGGAACAGACTTCATGGGCCATCCAGTCCAACCCCCTGAACCATCCCGAACTCTTCGATCTTCGAGGGAGGTCCTCCTTTCGTCCTTGCCAGTTTCTCAGACTCGCCTTGTGGGTATAAGGGAGAGAGCCTTCTCCTTTGTGTCCCCCTGACTCTGGAACTCATTGCCCGGAGAGATTAGGAAAGCCCCTACCTTAGAAATCTTTAAAAATAATCTCAAGACCTGGCTCTGCTGTTGCGCTTTTGGAGAGTAGTTACATATTCTTAACCTCACAAACTCAGTGACTTAATATGTGTTTGCCACAGGGTGCAATCTTTATGTCTGTATATTTCTTCAATGTGTATTCCAAACCTGGAATCAATATGTAGCTTCCAATTCTCCTCATAGGTTACCTCATTTTTATCACAGACTGACTTCGAACCATATAACTTTAGTCCTGTAACTTGACACGAGACTTCAATAGATATGTTGAAACAAAGAAATGTTTATTCATTAATTCTTTGGCACATAAGCTTATCTGTTACAAAGTACTTTACTTCAGTTCCACTTGGATATTATTGCAACTGTCTTTCACTCCTTTGAATACATAAAATTATTATTAATTAACTTTCAAATAGTTAACTTGCTTCTACTCTGTTAGGCCACTTTCGTCTCTTTCAAAATATATTTCTCGTCAGCCTCCTGGCTGGCTAACTTAAGACTTTTAGTCACTCTCTTTCATCAATATTTTAAATAAAAACTTATTCCCAAAGGAATCTCTGTCTCTCAGTTTTACTTAACTAATAGAATCATAGAGTTGGAAGAGACTTCGTGGGCCATCCAGTTCAACCCCATTCTGCCAAGAAGCAGGAAAATCGCATTCAAACCATCCCCGACAGATGGCCATCCAGCCTCTGTTTAAAAGCTTCCAAAGAAGGAGCCTCCACCACACTCCGAGGCAGAGAGTTCCACTGCTGAATGGCTCTCACAGTCAGGAAGTTCTTCCTAATGTTCAGATGGAATCTCCGATGTGCGATGGTGGTTGGGCATCCAGACAACGTGGCCGGTCCAGTGGAGTTGATGGCGGAGGACCATCGCTTCAATGCTGGTGATCTTTGCTTCTTCCAGCACGCTGACATTTGTCTGCTTGTCTTTCCAAGAGATTTGCAGGATTTTCTGGAGGCAGCACTGATAGAATAATTCCAGGAGTTGCATGTGATGCCTGTAGACAGTCCACGTCTCGCAGACATATAGCAGGGTTGGGAGGACAATAGCTTTATAAACAAGCACCTTGGTATCCCTACGGATGTCCCGATCCTCAAACACTCTCTGCTTCATTCGGAAAAATGCTGCACTCACAGAGCTCAGGTAGTGTTGTATTTCAATGTCAATGTTGATGTCTGTAGACAGTCCACGTTTCGCAGGCATATAGCAGGGTTGGGAGGACAATAGCTTGATAAACAAGCACCTTGGTATCCCTACAGATGTCCCAGTCCTCAAACACTCTCTGCTTCATTCAGAAAAAAGCTGCACTCACAGAGGTCAGGTGGTGTTGTATTTCAGTGTCAATATTGATATCGCATTGAGTCGCCTGACTGGGCTGAAAAATGCGGTATAGAAATAAAGCAAATAAATAAATAAATAAATAAATGTAGACAGTCAACATCTCGCAGGGTTGGGAGGACAATAGCTTGATAAACTAGCAGCTTGGTATCCCTACGGATGTCCCGGTCCTCAAACATTCTCTGTTTCATTTGGAAAAATGCTGCACTCTCAGAGCTCAGGTGGTGTTGTATTTCAGTGTCAATATTGATATCTGTAGACAGTCCACGTCTCGCAGGGTTGGGAGGACAATAGCTTTATAAACAAGCACCTTGGTATCCCTACAGATGTCCCGATCCTCAAACACTCTCTGCTTCATTCAGAAAAATGCTGCACTCACAGAGCTCAGGTGGTGTTGTATTTCAGTGTCAATGTTGATATCTGTAGACAGTCCACGTCTCGCAGGGTTGGGAGGACAATAGTTTTATAAACAAGCCCCTTGGTATCCCTATGGATGTCCCGATCCTCAAACACTCTCTGCTTCATTCGGAAAAATGCTGCACTCACAGAGCTCAGGCGGTGTTGTGTTTCGGTGTCAATGTTCAATGACAGGCCGAGCTTCTCGTATGCTTCTGCGAAGATGTTTAGAGTGTCTTGTAGGTCTTCTTCTGAATGTGTCTTCCTACATAGCAGAGGGTTGGACTGGATGGCCCTTGGGGTCTCTTCCAAGTCTATTTATCTATGATAGTTTGTCACACAATACCCCAGCAAGACAGCTCCTCTAGGATCAGAGGCGGCCCTAGGTAATTTTTAACGGTAAGTAAACAGGCGCCCCCCCACCAACCAATCACTGATATATATTTTCTGTTTGTCGTGGGAGTTCTGTGTGCCATATTTGGTTCAATTCCATCATTGGTGGAGTTCAGAATGCTCTTTGATTGTAGGTGAACTATACATCCCAGTAACTACACTTGCCGGATTTGCTCCCTTGCCTGGCCTGCTTTGGGTCCAGAGGCATGCCTGAAGACCCCGGCGTGTGGACCAAGAGAGAGAGAGAGAGAGAGAGAGAGGTGGAGATGCCCACCTTTCCTGAAAGTAAGCACAAAAACAAAGGAGGGAGCGGAGGTGGGAGATACCTCCAGCTCTCTCTCTCTCTCTCTTGGTCCCAATGACTGAAGAGAAAGTCAGGAGAAGAGGCGACTTTTGGTGCGCACGCTCACGCCTCCAGACCCGAAGCAGGCCAGGCGCGGCGGCTCCACCCCTTGGCCCACCCGCAGATTGGGGAGAGGAGAGGAGGCGGGTGGAGCGCCGGAGGATCGGGAAAGGGAGCCGGTCATGGGGAAGGGATCTAACACGGAGAACGATTGAGCGCCGGCTCTGCTCGCACACCCGGTGGCCGGGTGGAGCAGGAACGAGAGGGGCTAGGCGAGGTTCAAGGGCCCGGCCCCTTTGGGAAGAGGATTGCCCAGCAGTGAGGCAAGAAAGCCGAGGCTCCCCCCGGACTGCAAGGGCTGTTGTGAGCTGAGGGAGCGCTCCTCAAGTGGCAGTCGAGGGGCAGTTACAGAGGCGCCTCTGCGCCCCTGGCAAAAAAAAGTGTTCTGCGACCGCTTACTTCACGTAACGGACGAGCCGGCCCTGTCTAGGATGGACAGATAAGGGGCCATGAGTGAAGAAGAAATGAGATCCGAAGGAGCTCAATAGCTCATTCTTCCGCTGCTATGTTCCTCCAGCACATTTGCCTCCAAGGTATAGCATATCTTATTATTAGCAATAATCAAATAATGCTAGCCTTAGCTTTCTCTAATAGACATGTTTAGCATGTCTATTTTTCCCCTATGAAGCCAACCCATTATGAATGTGTACACAGTAAATTAAACGGCACTTCTGTTTTGACTGTGAGGCACAGGCTGGGGTTGGAACGAGAGAGAGCGAAACACCAACCCCGCAAGACGGATCCCAACTCTGGGGGAAAAAAAATATGAAAGTGAATTGTGACAGGCTTTAATTAAATGTTGCCTTCACACTACATTACACTTTATTAAAAGAAAAGCATGCCAGAGCAGCCTATTAAACGCCGGTCTCTCAGCCTTCCTTTGTGTGTGTGTGTGTGTGTGTGTGTGTATTCTCACTCTTTTTGCTCACATCTGATGGTGGAAGTTTCCCATGCATTGGTGCATGATCAAAAGGAATCACCCTCAAGGCCACCAAAGCACTGGTCACTCAACTCGCAGACGGAAGGGTTGGCGTTACTAGGAAGGGCATCTGCATTGTTTCCACCACTGCAAATAAATAGTAGAGGTGTGCATTTGGGGGTAAACCTTGACCCATTTCGTGTACCGGCTTTTAGTGGGGGCAAATATTGGGAGGGCAAATATCTGAGTTCGCTCTTTCGCTCCAAAGGATCAATTTTCTTTAATAATAATAATAATAATAATAATAATAATAATAATAATAATGGCCTGCATCAATAGGAGCATAGTGTCTAGATCTAGGGAAGTCATGCTCCTCATGCTCTATTCCGCTTTGGTTAGACCACACTTGGAATATTGTGTCCAATTCTGGGCAACACAATTGAAGAGAGATATTGACAAGCTGGAATGTGTCCAGAGGAGGGCGACTAAAATGATCAAGGGTCTGGAGAACAAGCCCTATGAGGAGCGGCTTAAGGAGCTGGGCATGTTTAGCCTCAAAAGAGACATGCATAAGAAGTGGAAAAAGGGAGAAATCACTAAAGAAGAATTTAAACAAATAGCTAACTCCTTTAGGGAAAAGGTCCGGAAGGCTAAACCACAAAATGAGCTTAGGCTTGCCAGGGACATCAAAAACAATAAAAAGGGCTTCTTTTCTTATGTCTTGGAGTTCTCATGGAAAACAAGTTCCAAGATCTCAAAGTCCTGGTGGGTTCATAGGCAGAGATGCGGTCGGATAGGTAGCTTGGGCCGGAACCGTTTAAGGCTTTATAGGCCAACGCCAGCACCTTGAATTGAGCCCGGTAGCAAATCGGTAGCCAATGGAGCTGGCGCAACAGGGGGGTTGTATGCTCCCTGCGTTCTGCTCCTGTTAGAATCATGGCTGCCGCACGTTGGACTAATTGCAGCTTCCGAGCCGTCTTCAAGGGCAACCCCATGAAGAGAGTGTTGCAGTAGTCTAGGCGGGATGTAACCAGAGTGTGGACTACTGTGGCCAAGTCAGACTTCCCAAGGTACGGGCGCAGCTGGCACACAAGCTTTAGCTGTGCAAATGCTCCCCTGGTCACCGCCGAAACCTGGGGTTCAAGCCTGCCAAGAGGTCCCTGGCTGCCAATCCTCAGTGAACCCCTCAAATTCCTCACTAGAGGTGGGTTGGTTACAGATGTCCCTTATTTGTTGCACACGGGTCCAATCTAATTCCTCTTCCTCTTCCATATCACTCCCAGACCCAGAACTCCTTTCAAACCCAAGGAAATCTTCATCCTCTGTTGGTGCACAAAGTATTTCCCGAATACGCTTCCTTTGTAATTCCCCCTCAGACTCTGGCTCCTGAGCAGTCCTCTTTACACCTCTGCTCACTTCCCCATCCCCCATGTCACAATTGGAGAAACCTGGAAACGTGTCAGTATCGCTTGGAGCCATAATGATTTCTCTAATGTGCTGACGCTGCTGTTCTCCCTCTGACTCCAAAGTAGACCCGTTCTCCCTGCTACTAGGAGTAGCAACTTGAGCAACACGCTGAACTACAACACTACCGTTCACATTTCATATAATTATCCTTTATCTTCACCTCCTTTTTTATGTAACTTAGCAATCATTGAACATTTATTTATTTATTTTATTTATTTATTTATTTATATACCGCTTTTCTCAGCCCTCAGGCGACTCAAAGCGGTGAACAACATCGATACAAAACATCACGAGACAAGTATAGGGCAATTGAAAACAATTGTAACATAAACAATTAAACATCCGTATAACAATCATGAGCGCCTCAACAGTAAAATCAGAATCCAGTCTCGTCATCCATTATTCCGTATTCCTATGTTCAATTACACCGTTTAATCAATCCTTGTTCGAACAGCCAGGTCTTCACTTAGCCAGCACGGAGGGGGCCGAGCTGACGCTTGTGGTTACATTCGTGTTTTGTTGCAATCTTGAGGCTTACAGTCTAGGCCTGGGCAACCACGGAAAAATTTGTTTCTAAAATCGATTCGTTTTTTGGGGTTTTTTGCGTTTCGATATTTAAAAGAATTCCGAAATTTTTCTTTTAAAAAGTTCGATATTTACGAAATTTTGTAAATGTTAAAAAAATTACGAAACATTAACGAAACAAATACGAAACAATAACGAATCGATTCGTTAATGGCGGCCGCGACCGCGCAATATGCTAAAAAACCTCCAAATGGGACAGAGGGAACTTCTGAAGCTTCCCTCTCCCTCTGTTGTTGACTGTTGGTGTGATATTATAATTTTTTTTCACTAATTAAACAAAAAACAACTATAAAACTTGCCCCAGACATGTGGAAATAATAACGAAACGACCTCAAACCGATAACGAAACGAATACATAACGAATCCGAAGCATTTCCGAAACGAATTTAAAAATTTGTTTCGTTTTTAAGTTGCTCCAGAATGGTTCGCTATCGCTTCGTTATAAAAAAATAACGAATTTTTAACGAATTACGAATTAACGAAACAAAACCTCCCAGCCCTATTACAGTCAGTATAATATACCGGGTTTACTTTTCCGAAATAGACTTCCAATGTTTCACATTCACAAACATGTTACTTGCTTTACACACTCTTGACTGAAATTATATTCTGATTAAAGTACCACTGGCTTTCTTTATGTTCCTAAAACTTGAGCTCTATTTAACTAACTGCTTCTATATATCAGAAATCTTTAACACACCTTCATAACTGCTTATTTTCTAACAGGAGTTCCTAACTCTTTTCTCTCACAGAAGTTCCTAACTGTCTCTCACAAACAGGAATCCCTAACTCTCTTCACAAACAGCAATTCCTAACTCTCCTCACAAACAGCAATTCCTAACTAACTCTTTTGACTCTCTAACTGTCTATTTTTGAACTTTGCCTCCACCCCTTTGAAATGTTCAGCTCTGCTCTCTCTCCAACTGTCATTTTGGCCTAGCAACCTTTTCAAATCCTGGGCCTACGCTAATCTGCATATGACCAATTGGCTTCCATTGCAAATGAATCCTATATCCGCTGTTGCTACCCTGTCTGTGCCTATTCTTCCCTATCTGCCATATAGGCAGATATTTAACATAGAGTAGCAATTTCGCTACACAAGGAAAGCCACCTTATTGCAAAATGCATGGAACCTTGGAATGCATGCACTCAATAGAAAGAAATGAAGTTGGAGCTCCTGTTACAGCCGTACCAGCATTATTATTATTATTATTATTATTATTATTATTATTATTATTATGTGGAGTAGTAAAATGTTGTCCATTAGGTAAAATGGCAACATCAAGGTTTGCTTTGTGAAATTTTTAAAATGATTTTCAAGCAGTGGATGGTTGAGTGAAGGAGTTATTTCACCTTCGCCCTGGCCACAGCAACTAAATGGAACTTCCATGTTACAGAACAACAGCTTCCTGATTATGTAGACAGTCATCCTTAATAGCTTTTCAGAAGCATTGGTCTAGCACTGATGGAAATATAGTAGTACATTATTATTATTATTATTATTATTATTATTATAACTTTATTTGTACCCCGCTAGCATCTCCCAAGAGATTCGATGCGGCTTACAATAGGCCGGAGCCCAACACAATACAACAACACAATACATAGCAAATAAAACAGTTAAAGCAGAAAAACAATAGCAATAGCAATACAACAGGACATTGTTAAAAACTGAGCCGGCCGGAGTGGGGTACAGGGTTAAAAGTGCTGAAGTGTCGGAGGGATATGGGATTAAAATATAAGTGCAGTGTGCGGTGAGGGTGATCTTGACTCTACTAAAGTGCTTCTGGGCGTTGGTAGTGGGGTTCCTAATCTGAGAAGGCACATTGGAACGGCCAAGTTTTCAGGTTCTTTCTGAAAACCGCCAAAGTAGGGGCCTGTCGGAGATCTTTCGGGAGGGCATTCCAGAGGCGGGGAGCCACCACAGAGAAGGCCCTGTCCCGCGTCCCCACCAAACGCGCCTGCGACGCGGGCGGGATCACGAGCAGGGCCTCTCCTGATGACCGGAGTGGGGGATTCATTTGGGATTCATTGGGATTCATTTTAGGCTCTTAGGACAGAGGTAGTAGTCAGGAGACATGCATTTTGCACAAAATATCACAGACTTATAGGTTCTTATGAGTTAGAAGGATCTACAAAGGCCATGTAGTCAAACCACTAGTAATCTATATATATATAAATGCTCTGTGCATAATGAGTGGCTTAAAAACAAAAAAGAGCTACAAGCTGGGTAGATGCGGGGAATGCCGTGGATGTAGCGTACCTGGATTTTAGTAAGGCCTTCGACAAGGTCCCCCATGACCTTCTGGCAAGGAAACTAGTCCAATGTGGGCTAGGCAAAACTACGGTGAGGTGGATCTGGAATTGGTTAAGTGGACGAACACAGAGAGTGCTCACTAATGCTTCCTCTTCATCTTGGAAAGAAGTGACGAGTGGAGTGCCACAAGCAGGGTTCCGTCCTGGGCCCGGTCCTGTTCAACATCTTTATTAATGACTTAGATGAAGGGCTAGAAGGCAGGATCATCAAGTTTGCAGACGACACCAAATTGGGAGGGATAGCCAATACTCCAGAGGACAGGAGCAGAATTCAAAACGATCTTGACAGATTAGAGAGATGGGCCAAAACTAACAAAATGAAGTTCAACAGGGACAAATGCAAGATACTCCACTTTGGCAGAAAAAATGAAATGCAAAGATACAGAATGGGTGACGCTTGGCTCGAGAGCAGTACGTGTGAAAAAGATCTTGGAGTCCTCGTGCACAACAAGTTAAACATGAGCCAACAATGTGATGTGGCGGCAAAAAAAGCCAATGGGATTTTGGCCTGCATCAATAGGAGCATAGTGTCTAGATCTAGGGAAGTAATGCTACCCCTCTATTCTGCTTTGGTTAGACCACACTGGAATATTGTGTCCAATTCTGGGCACCACAATTCAAGAGAGATATTGACAAGCTGGAATGTGTCCAGAGGAGGGCGACTAAAATGATCAAGGGTCTGGAGAACAAGCCCTATGAGGAGCGGCTTAGGGAACTGGGCATGTTTGGCCTGAAGAAGAGAAGGCTGAGAGGAGATATGATAGCCATGTATAAATATGTGAGAGGAAGCCACAGGGAGGAGGGAGCAAGCTTGTTTTCTGCTTCCTTGGAGACTAGGACGCAGGAAATGGCTTCAAACTACAAGAGAGGAGATTCCTGACTGTGAGAGCCGTTCAGCAGTGGAACTCTCTGCCCCAGAGTGTGGTGGAGGCTCCTTCTTTGGAAGCTTTTAAACAGAGGTTGGATGGCCATTTGTCAGGGGTAGTTTGAATGCAATATTCCTGCTTCTTGGCAGAATGGCAGAATGAAAGTTGGAGGAGGGGGAGGAGAGAGAGGGGGGAAGGAAAAAAGAGGGAGGTGGGCCACACTCTGTGCACACACTCTGACTCTCTGTCTCCCACACACACACTCCCACAGCACAAGGGAAGGAGGAAGGTGCCATGATGGGGGTAATAGGGACACATGAAACTGACATTGCTTGGAAAGGAGCCCCAAAGACCATCCAGCCCAACCACATTTGGCAGTAAAGGAAGACACCATCAAAGCCCTCACAACAGATGGCCAACTAGGCTTGGGTAACCACGGAAAAATTTCGAAATAATTATGAAATAAATTGAAAAAAAATGTTTCGAATCTTTATTACTCCTCACACAATTCCTGCATGGCTCAATATTGGATCGTAAGCTAATTTAAATACGAATTCATTTCCGCTACCTTGGCAGCCACCTCTCCACCAAAGTCAACATTGACGCTGAAATACAACACCGCCTGAGCTCTGCAAGTGCAGCTTTTTCCAGAATGAAGCAGAGAGTGTTTGAGGACCGGGACATCCGTAGGGAGACCAAGGTGCTTGTCTATAAAGCTATTGTCCTCCCAACCCTGCTATATGCCTGTGAGACGTGGACTGTCTACAGACGTCACATGCAGCTCCTGGAACGTTTCCATCAGCGCTGCCTCCGGAAAATCCTGCAAATCTCCTGGGAAGACAAGCGGACAAACGTCAGTGTGCTGGAAGAAGCAAAGACCACCAGCATTGAAGCGATGGTCCTCCAACATCAACTCCGCTGGGCCGGCCACGTTGTCCGGATGCCTGACCACCGTCTCCCAAAGCAGTTGCTCTACTCCGAACTTAAGAACGGAAAACGGAATGTTGGTGGACAGGAAAAGAGATTTAAAGATGGGCTCAAAGCCAACCTTAAAAACTCTGGCATAGACACTGAGAACTGGGAAGCCCTGGCCCTTGAGCGCTCCAGCTGGAGGTCAGCTGTGCCCCCCCCTCTTGTTCCCTTCTTCCTCCCCCTGTGGCTCTGCTTCGCGCTTCCTCCCCCCCCGATGACCCCCGTGTCTCCCTCTTTGCTCCCCCTTCCCTCCTTTTTTAGCTACCCTCTTGTCCTCTGTCTTCCCCTGCTCTTCTCCTTACTGTTCTCCCTGCTGCTTTTTGTTTACTGCCTTTTCTTCCTTCCTACTGTTCTCCCGCCCTCTCTTCTGCCTCCTCGCTTCTACTGTTCAACTCAAAGCCAACCTTAAAAACTCTGGCATAGACACTGAGAACTGGGAAGCCCTGGCCCTTGAGTGCTCCAGCTGGAGGTCAGCTGTGACCAGCAGTGCTGCAGAATTTGAGGAGGCACGAGTGGAGGGTGAAAGAGAGAAACGTGCCAGGAGAAAAGCGCATCAAGCCAACCCCGACCGGGACCGCTTTCCACCTGGAAACCAATGCCCTCACTGCGGAAGAAGATGCAGAGCAAGAATAGGGCTCCACAGCCACATACGGACCCACAAGGAAATCCATAACGGAAGACCATCTTACTCGTCCAACGAGGGATCGCCTAAGTAAGTAAGTAAAAAGTAAGTACGAATTTTTAACGAATTACGAATTAACGAAACGAAACCGCCCAGCCCTAGTAGCTAACCTGTACGGTTCTGTTCTGTGCTTTAAAAATGTTTAAGACTATCAACTCACTCGCCGCATGTGAGGTTCACTCAGTGATACGGTTTTTGTCAGCAAGGAACCTGCCTGCTGCAGAAATTCATCGACAGATTTGTGAAGTGTACGGTGATACTGTTATGAGTGAAAGCAAAGTGCGAAAGTGGGTACGACAATTCAAAGATGGCCGTGACAACGTCCATGATGAGGACCGCTCCGGTTGCCCTTCTTTGATTACAGACGATTTGGTGGCTTCAGTTGAAGCGAGGATTCGTGAGAACAGGCGCTTCACAATAACAGGTCTCTCAAACGAATTTCCTGACGTGTCGAGATCAGTGCTTTACAATAGGCCTGGGTAACAACGGAAAAATTTGTTTCTAAAATCGATTCGTTTTTTGGGGTTTTTTGCGTTTCGATATTTAAAAGAATTCCGAAATTTTTCTTTTAAAAAGTTCGATATTTACGAAATTTCGTAAATGTTAAAAAAATTACGAAACATTAACGAAACAAATACGAAACAATAACGAATCGATTCGTTAATGGCGGACGCGACCGCGCAATACGCTAAAAAACCTCCAAATGGGACAGGGGGAACTTCTGAAGCTTCCCTCTCCCTCTGTTGTTGACTGTTGGTGTGATATTATAATTTTTTTCACTAATTAAACAAAAAACAACTATAAAACTTGCCCCAGACATGCGGAAATAATAACGAAACGACCTCAAACCGATAACGAAACGAATACATAACGAATCCGAAGCATTTACGAAACGAATGTAAAAATTTGTTTCGTTTTTAAGTTGCTCCAGAATGGTTCGTTATCAAAAAAAAAATAATGAATTTTTAACGAATTACGAATTAACGAAACGAAACCGCCCAGCCCTACTTTACAACATTGTTTCTGAACACCTAAAGTTTAGGAAACTGTGCTCCCGTTGGGTCCCGAAACTCCTAACAGAGGACCACAAAAACCAAAGATTTGAGTGTGCGATCAAATCAAATCGTCTGTAATCAAAGAAGGGTGACTGTCTCAAGGAAACTAAGTAACATTCAGTTTTGTTTTGTGATTCATGTGCAGTGTATTTACACGCTTTATGTTAACACAGATCTGTTTTGATAACGCTTTAAGGTAAATGTTTCCCCCTGACATTAAGTGCAGTCTTGTCCAAATCTGGGGGTTGGTGCTCATCTCCATTTCTAAGCCTAAGAGCCAGCTACAGAAGAGGAGTAGTCTTGTACGGTGAGTATACCCCAAACTCTATATTTTAACTGGAAAATGTGGGGGTCATCTTATATGCCGGAATATATGTTCAGTTTGTAACAAAGAAAATATATCCTGCATATCAGATATTTACATTACGATTCATAACAGTAGCATAAATTACAGTTATGAAATAGCAAAGAAAATATGGTTGGGGTCACCACAACATGAGGAACTTTATTTAGGGGTCACAGCATTAGAAAGGTTGAGAATTTATTTATTTATTTATTTCGAGTACTTCTACCCCGCCTTTCTCAACCCCCGAGGGGGGACTCAGGCCGGCTTACAACCGGCACAATTTGATGCCAACAATTCAACGATAAAATACATAGCAACAGTAATCACAAAATAGTTAAAAGCAATCAATTAATACAATAGCAACTAAAAGAAAGCCAATCTAGTGGCTAACGTTCACCGAGTTCTAAAAATCCATAAGTCATAGCCCTTTCCAATCTCTGGTCGTCATCACCTTGTCAGTCTGCCAGA
Organism: Anolis sagrei ordinatus; assembly: GCF_025583915.1. Classification (NCBI taxonomy): domain Eukaryota; kingdom Metazoa; phylum Chordata; class Lepidosauria; order Squamata; family Anolidae; genus Anolis; species Anolis sagrei. Next base: position 6,776,043 of record NW_026844811.1, read on the forward strand.
TTACCCAAAGACCTGGTCCCATATCCATGTTTTCAACTTCCTTCTGAAGGAAAGGAGGGATGTCGATGACCTAATTTCCCCGGGGAGTGAATTCCACAGGCGAGGGGCCACCAATGAGAAGGCCCTGTCCCTCGTCCCCACCAGTCTCACTTGTGATAAAAGGTGGGGCCGAGAGTAGGGCCTCCCGAGAAACTCCGAGGTGGGACATAGAAGGAGATACGTTCGGACAGGTACACTGGGCCGGAGCCGTATAGGGTTTTATAGGTCAAAACCAGCACTTTGAATTGTGCTCGGAACTGGATCGGCAGCCAGTGGAGCTGACATAGCAGAGGGGTGGGATGCTCCCTGTATGACGCTCCGGTGAGTAATCTAGCTGCCACCCATTGGACTAATTGAAGTTTCCGAACAGTCTTCAAAGGCAACCCCACGTAGAGCGCGTTGCAGTAATCTATTCGGGATGTAACAAGAGCGTGGACCACCGTGGCCAGAGAACCACTGGTGTAGACCTATATAATGCAGTTCAATGCAGTTCAAATGCCATCATATGGCAGCATAGATTCGGCCTCAGCTAGCCATTTGGTTGTGTGCTCCATGCGCTTTCCATTGTCAACTGCTGCTTTACTTCGACACTTGAGTGTAGACTCATTTAATGTGGTTCAGTGCAGTTGAACCATGAAACCATGAACATCAAATCCATTGAGAAGGGATTGTACCACCCTGAAGGGGAAAAAAGTTAGAATTTTCCATTAAAAACATGCTTAAAGATGTGATTATATGAAACGGGCACAACATAGAATGGAATGAATCGATTCAGATCCAACCCAGAGGGAGCGATTGTGTTATCGACAGCACTTAGAACCTCAACAGAAATCTCAAATTGCATCTCGCAGATACGATATACATAAAAATGTGTGCATATGCTTCAAAATACATGCCGCACGGTACATTGCCCAATTGATGTCAGCGTAGCGTAATGATAAACTAATTTAGCATCATAAATGTAGACAGTCGCTGATGTTTGCTCAAACTGCTTAGTGCTCGCAAATTAAGTAAACACACAAATGGCTCGAGCAACATGAGGATGAAGGATGGGTTCGGGGAAGCATTGATTCATGAAATCACAGACAACGAGTTTCCTATTTAATTGGCTGCTCTTTTGGCACATCAAGCAGATCTTCCATCGCTAAGTGACAGCTGATATCCACCAGATGTTTGCTGGTGTAACACCCCTTTGGATAATGACAGGAGGCACCGCTCATAATGAGGAATTATATGGCACGTAGATAAACAATTGGGGATGTTATTTCAAATGTTTGTTTATTTATTAGGGCCAACCACATACTAGGCATGTTTGATCAAGGAAAAAAATGGTTCAAAACTCAGTTCGGATATAGGGGGTACTGGTGGTTCAGTTTGGATTTGAATTCTGATTTTTTCCGAAGAAAAGTTCAGAATTTTCCGAATTTTCCGAATTTTCCGAATTTTCCGAATTTTCCGAATTTTCCGAATTTTCCGAATTTTCCGAATTTTCCGAATTTTCCGAATTTTCCGAATTTTCCAAATTTTCCGAAATTTCCAAAATTTCCGAAATTTCCGAATCGCTTTGTGAATGGCAGACACAATTGCGGAATCCTTTCCAATCATCAAGTCCTCAAAATGGCACATGTTAGCTAGATAGACACAGCTCTAGTTAGGAATAGTTTACATGGATTTTCCTTTGAAAGTGTCTCAAACTCGAGTGAATGGTATAATATGTTATACCTACTTCGTATAAGTTGCTGTCTACATACAGATCTAGACATGTTCCAGTATTTCTGAACGTATATTTTCTGATTATATATGAGATTGTGCCAAATAATTAATTAAAAAAATATTTAGGGGAAAAAAGAAAGAAATAGGAGACAGATGTTATATAGAATGTATATTGTCAGGTTCATCTCAAAAGGTTCATCTCAAAAAGGATTAATATGTAAAAGAAAACAATCCTCATGGTGGTGGGAAGTATAAATGTTGTGTATGTATTAAAATAAATATATATAATAAAAAAAGAAAAAAATGGCACATAAAGAAAGAGAGAGAGAGACTGAGATTTAACTTTTTCCTACCTATTGACCTCTTGGGGCACATCTTCACTGTAGCTTGAATGCAGTTTGACATCAGTTAGAATAATAGAATCAAAGAGTTGGGCCATCCAGTCCAACCCCATTCTGCCAAGAAGCAGGAGTATTGCATTCAAATCACCCCTAACAGATGGACATCCAGCCTCTGTTTAAAAGCTTCCATAGAAGGAGCCTCCACCACACTCTGGGGCAGAGAGTTCCACTGCTGAACGGCTTATGATACTGTGAACCACCATCTCCTCTTGAGAAAAACGTATAATATCACAAAGGACTACCACCTCACCCGCCTCATAGGAAACCTGCTACGAAACAGGAGCTTCTTTGTTGAGTTCCAGGACCAAAGAAGCAGATGGTGAAAACAGAAGAACGGCAGGGGAGCGTGCTTGCTCCATCCATGTTCAACATTTACACAAATGACCAGCCACTGCCAGAAGGGACAGAGAGTTTCATCTGTGCTGATGATCGTGCCATTACCGCTCAAGCAGGGAGCTTTGAGATGGTTGAACAGAAGCTCTCCGAAGCTCTTACTGCCTATTCTGGAGGTAGCAGTTGGCCACCATGGCGAGTATCCATTGACAGCCTCTCCTAACCACAGGGAACCTCCAATATTTCTTTCTGTGTGGATTTCCTATTTTTCTGTCTTTTCCTTTTGACATTCCCCTCTGGAACATCTCCTGACTCTCTTATTTTGAGAATTTGTGTACCTTTACTTGCAAGAATCCATTTTTTCAGACTCTGATCTAGGTTCACCTTGAGAAAAGCATTTTGCCCTTCTTGCCCACCCTGCCCCATGGCAAAGGAGCCACAACTACATGTTCTTCAGGTTCTCTTCATTGACTTTTTATGTCCTCTGCCATGTTCTTTTCCCCAATCAGAGAACTTTGCCAGCGTCCTGGCATCTCAACAAGGCCTTCATTTTTGAACTGATTCACAAAAACCTTCTGCAATGTGTTCTGTGTCCCACTTAACTCCTTCGATTTGTTTGGTTTTATGGGCTGTCCTCATATTTAGATGTTCTTTGAGTACCCAGGATGATGAGTGATATTCCGATGCTTAGCCCTGGATGCCCATCAGCAAAGCATATCCCCTTGTGGCTTCAATCAGTCCAGCAAAAACAAAACCGAGCTCAGGAACATGAGATGTTTATCTTGCTGGGTATCCATTTCACCTCCGCTAAAATGGTGAGAAACAAACAGCAATCAATCCTGCCATGACATTTCCCCCCGTAGAAAGTCATCTTTACGTCAAGTGACCTGCCTGGCATTTTTTAAGTGGGGAAAAATGAAACAAGGCTGTTTCGTTTACAAAGTCCTGGAGAAGGTTGACATGACATGAGTTGTTACTATGGCATGTAAAGGGTTTTGGTGTTGGGGACCAGCTATTTTAAATCATTATAGAATCATAGAATCAAAGAGTTGGAAGAGACCTCATGGGCCATCCAGTCCAACCCCATTCTGCCAAAAAGCAGGAATATTGCATTCAAAGCACCCCTGACAGATGACCATCCAGCCTCTGTTTGAAAGCTTCCAAAGAAGGAGCCTCCACCACACTCCGGGGCAGAGAGTTCCACTGCTGAACAGCTCTCACAGTCAGGAAGTTCTTCCTCAAGTTCAGATGGAATCTCCTCTCTTGTAGTTTGAAGCCATTGTTCCACGTCCTAGTCTCCAGGGAAGCAGAGAACAAGCTTGCTCCCTCCTCCCTGTGACTTTCTTTCACGTATTTATACATGGCTATCATGTCTCCTCTCAGCCTTCTCTTCTTCAGGCTAAACATGCCCAGCTCTTTAAGCCGCTCCACATAGGACTTGTTCTCCAGACCCTTGATCATTTTAGTCGCCCTCCTCTAGACACATTCCAGCTTGTCAATCTCTCTCTTGAATGGTGGTGCCCAGAATTGGACACAATATTCCAAGTGTGGTCTAACCAAGGCGGAATAGAGCATGGGGAGCATGACTTCCCTAGATCTAGACCAGGGGTAGGGAACCTTTGGCCCTCCAGCTGTGGTGGACTTCAACTCCCACAATTCCTTGAGGCTTGGCATTGGGCCAAGGTAAGCCTTTGGGGCGAATGCCGAGCCTCAAGGAATTGTGGGAGTTGAAGTCCACCACAGCTGGAGGGCCAAAGGTTCCCTACCCCTGATCTAGACACTATGCTCCTCTTGATGCAGGCCAAAATCCCATTGGCTTTTTTTGCCGCCACATCACATTGTTGGCTCATGTTTAACTTGTTGTCCACGAGGACTCCAAGATCTTTTTCACACATACTGCTCTCGGGCCAGGCATTGTCCCCCATTCTGTATCAATGTAAATGTGCCCATTGCCTCTAGAGCCATCTTCCATGTTCCAACCCATTCCACCATGTTGACTTCCCCAAGGCATATTTGTGGAAACAATGAACTCTTCTTTCCAAATTTCTCTGCCCAGAAATACGGTGGAAATTTTCAAAAAGCCATGTGTAAGATTGTATGAAATTGAACGAAAAGTAATGCCTCCACCTTCGTAACTCCTCAACAGATGGCTGTACTGGTATGTGGCAGGTAGTGGCTTGTTCAGTAGACATTTTGGTGCAAAACCTTAGCATTGAATGGTTGTGTTGTTAAAGCAACCCTGCGCAGTCGGTCGGTCAATGCGACTTAAGCAACGTGCAGTCATTGAATTCTTGACAGCAGAAGATGTCACCCCAAAGGAGATTCTTCGGAGAATGCAAGCTGTTTATGGTGATTGTGTTGATGTGAGTACTGTGCGTCGTTGGGCGAGTAAGTTTAAAGATGTTGAGGTGGGAACATCTGACTTGCATGACAAACAAAGAGTTGGACATCCTGTGACAGCAACCACTGAGTTCCACAAGCAAAAGGTTGACAGATTGATTCAGGACGATTGTCGTATCACTCAGAGAGAAATTTCAAGCATAATCAGCATTTCACAAGAACATGTGGGTCACATTATTGCTTTGCTTGGTTATCAGAAGATCTGTGCATGATCTGACTTCCCTCTGTTCCCGATAACGAAATAAGATCTGCGGGGACATCATTATGCTTCTGATGAAGATGTTGAGAGAACTGTGAGACGCTGGTTGTGGAAACAGAGTGTCAACTTCTTCCGTGACAGGTTCAGAAAATTTGTTCATTGTTGGCAGAAATGTATCCAATTGTCTGGTGATTATGTTGAGAAGTGAATAGTGGTAGATAATAGGCTTGGGCGGTTTCGTTCGTTAATTTCGTAATTCGTTATTAATTCGTATTTAAATTAGCTTACGATCCAATATTGAGCCATGCAGGACTACTGTGAGGAGTAATTAAAAATCGAAACAATTTTTCCAATTTATTTCGTATTGTTTCGTAATTGTTTCATAATTGGTTCAAAATTGTTTCGAAATTGTTTCGTAGTTGTTTCGTAATTATTTCCGTATGTCTGGTGCAAGTTTTATAGTTGTTGTTTGTTTTATCAGTGACAAAAAATAAATTATCATACCAACAGTCAACAACAGAGGGAGAGGGAAGCTTCAGAAGTTCCCCCTGTCCCATTTGGAGGGTTTTTTTAGTATATTGCGCAATCGCGTCCGCCATTAACGAATCGATTCGTAATTTTTCAAAATTTCGTATATTTCGAACTTTTTTAAAGGAAAATTTTGGAATTCTTTTAAAAAACGAAATGCAAGGGCCCCCCTAAAAACGAAACAAGTTTAGAACCAAATTTTTCTGTGGTTACCCAAGCCTAGTAGTTAAAGAGCCCATTCTAAGGATTATTTCTGCGTTTGATTTATTAAAATATTCCCATCCAAACCCAATTAATGAGGAGAATGCAGGCTGTTTATGGTGTTGATGTGAGTATTGTGCGTCATTGGGCGAGTAAGTTTAAAGATGTTGAGGTGGGAACATCTGACTTGTGTGACAAACAAAGAGTTGGACGTCCTGTGACAGCAACTACTGAGTTTCACAAGCAAAAGGTTGACAGATTGATTCAGGATGCTCATTGGATCACTCAGAGAGAAATTTCAAGCATCATCAGCATTTCACAAGAATGTGTGGGTTACATTATTGCTTTGCTTGGCTATCGGAAGATCTGTGCACGATGGGTACGCACAGCAGCACTTCAGAGACTGGATCTCACCACCGTACGGCATCCTCCATTCACTCCATCTGACTTTCATCTGTTCCCGACAATGATAGAAGATTTGTGGGGACATCATTATGCTTCTGATAAAAACGTTGAGAGAACATAATCGGCATTTCACAAGAACATGTGGGTTATTTATTTATTTATTTATTTATTTATTTACTGCATTTATTGACCGCCGCTCTCAGCCCTAGGGCGACTCGCGGCGGTGCACAACATATAAAAACAGTTTACAAAAGGGCAAAACAGGAAATCAATACAACAATAATACACTATAATCTAGTTACACTAAATAATCCGCTCCGTCACATCATAGAATCATAACCAATATCGTAATCCGTATTCCGTTCCAGTTGTCAATTACCAGTTGCCGTAGCGCTCAGTTGAATGCCTTCTCAAATAGCCAGGTCTTCAGGCTCTTACGGAAGGACAGAAGGGAGGGCGCCTGTCTGATGTCAGCAGGGAGGTCGTTCCACAGCCGGGGGGCCACCACCGAGAAGGCCCTTTCTCTCGTCCCCGCCAGACGTGCCTGTGAAGCAGGCGGGATCGAGAGAAGGGCCTTCCCAGACGATCTCAAGGTCCTCGTGGGCTCATAGGCCAAGATGCGGTCCGAAAGGTATTTTGGGTTACATTATTGCTTTGCTTGGCTATCAGAAGATCTGTGCATGATGGGTACCCAGTAGGCCTGGGTAACAACGGAAAAATTTGTTTCTAAAATCGATTTGTATTTGGGGGTTTTTTTGTTTCGATATTTAAAATAATTACAAAATTTTCCTTTTAAAAAGTTCGATATTTACGAAATTTCGTAAATGGTAAAAAATTAACGAATCGATTTCCGAAACAATAACGAATCGATTCGTTAATGGCGGACGCGACCGCGAAATACGCTAAAAAACCTCCAAAACCTTCTGAAGCTTCCCTCTCCCTCTGTTGTTGACTGTTGGTGTGATATTATAATTTTTTTCACTAATTAAACCATAAAACTGGCCCAGACATGCGGAAATAATAACGAAATGACCTCAAAACAATAACGAAACGAATACAATATCGAAATACGAAGCATTTACAAAACGTTTTTGAAAATTCATTTTTTTTAATAATTGCTCCAGAATGGTTCGTTATCGTTTTGTAATTGAAAAAATTAACGAATTATTAACGAATTACGAATTAACGAAACGAAACCGCCCAGCCCTAGTATCCAGGATGCTGATGCCTGAAATGAAAGCGCACAGACTTGAAACTTCAGAGACTGGATCTCACCACCGTATACGACATCCTCCATACAGTCCAGATTTAGCACCGTCTGACTTCCATCTGTTCCCGATAATGAAAGAAGATCTGCGAGGACATCATTATGCTTCTGATGAAGACGTTGAGAGAACTGTGAGACACTGGTTGTGGAAACAGAGTGTCGACTTCTTCAGTGACGGCTTCAGAAAACTTGTTCATCGTTGGCAGAAATGTATCCAATTGTCTGGTGATTATGTTGAAAAGTGAATAGTGGTAGTTAAAGAGCCCATTCTAAGGATTATTTTTGTGTATGATTTATTGAAATATTCCCATAATGAAAGAAGATCTGCGGGGACATCATTATGCTTCTGATGAAGACATTGAGAGCAGGCCCGTAGCCAGGATTTCGTTTCGGGGGGGGGGGTGAAGGGGGGGTTTCGGGGGGGGCTGAGTTTCAGGGGGGGCTGAGTCTGAGTGAAAGAGGGTCTAGCCTAGCAAACCTTTTGTATCATTACCCCAATACCCCCATGCATATGGGATATATTGAGTATGGTGATCAGTTCATGATATGAATAAACATAACAGTTTAAATAATGCACCAGTAAGGCCTTTTCGGGAACCACCATGAGAATTTGGGGGGGGGCTGAACCCTCAAGCCCCTCAAGCCCCCCCCCCCCGGCTACATGCCTGACGGTGAAATGCTGGTTGCGGAAACAAGAGTGTCGACTTCTGTGACGGCTTCAAAAAACTTGTTCATCATTGGCAGAAATGTATCCAGTTGTCTGGTGATTATGTGGAAGAGTGAATAGTGGTAGTTAAAGAGTAGGCCTGGGTAACAACGGAAAAATTTGTTTCTAAAATCGATTCATTTTTTGGGGTTTTTTGCATTTCGATATTTAAAAGAATTCCGATTTTTTTTTAAAAAAAAAGTTCGATATTTACGAAATTTCGTAAATTGTAAAAAAAAAAAACAATACGAAACAATAACGAATCGATTCGTTAATGGCGGACGCGACCGCGCAATACGCTAAAAAAACTCCAAATGGGACAGGGGGAACTTCTGAAGCTTCCCTCTCCCTCTGTTGTTGACTGTTGGTGTGATATTATAATTTTTTTTCACTAATTAAACAAAAAACAACTATAAAACTTGCCCCAGACATGCGGAAATAATAACGAAACGACTTCAAACCAATAACGAAACGAATACATAACGAAATACGAAGCATTTACGAAACGAATTGAAAAATTCATTTCGTTTTTAAGTTGCTCCAGAATGGTTCGTTATCGCTTCGTTAACAAAAAAATAACGAATTTTTAACGAATTACGAATTAACGAAACGAAACCGCCCAGCCCTATTAAAGAGCACCTTCTAAGGATTATTTCTGCATGTGATTTTTTAAAATATTCCCATCCAAACCGAAGTAACAAAGGTGGAGGCATTACTTTTCATTCAATCCTCATATTCAAGGAGTTAACTAAGTCTCATAGGCTTAACAAACAAGAAGACGTGGTAAATAAATCACTGGGTAGAGGGGAAGACGGAAGAGAGATGGTAACATTTTAAAGGAAGAGTAGAAGAAGGAAAAGAGCTGGGGGACAAAGGATATTCTGAAGGAGAAAAAGGCTCCGTCACTTTAGGTTCTTGTGGGTTTTTTCGGGCTATAGAGCCATGTTCTAGAGGCATTTCTCCTGACGTTTGCCATCGATGCAGGCGAAACGTCAGGAGAAATGCCTCTAGAACATGGCTATATAGCCCGAAAAAACCCACAAGAACCTAGTGATTCCAGTCATGAAAGCCTTCGACAATACTCCGTCACTTTGTTTGGCTTTTTCAAAACCTTACCTATGCTTATGTTTTCTCCTCTCTGTAATATATTGTTTTAAATGAAACACGTGAATAAATCTCGGGCGAAATATGTCATGGCAGTGCTTAAAACCTGTAGTGTAGTATCTAACAGTTCATAAAATATTCGATTCCAATAGCCAAGGTTGGTGCCCATTTAGACCAGAAGTGGTTAACTGTGGGATCAGCATTTTATTAGCTACTAAAATTAAGAAAGAGTACTGCTGTTTCACAGCCAGATAATTAAGTACCATTCTCGTTCTCTCTCTCTCTCATTCCCCTAAAAAAAAAAAACACTATAAAATTAAACTTCCTGTTTGAAAGGCCTGGCGAGGGCGAAAGGCAGAGGAGTTAGCTGATGAGCCCGTGGGGCAAAATCCAGAAACATAACACAACACTTTATGCGCACAAGCCTTTAATGGGGTGGAAAACACTATTGACTCTGTGCGGGGTGTGGGCGGGTGCTGTGGTAAGTGAAAGATTTCACATAATAAATCAGGGATTTGGTTTTTCACGTTGCTTTAGCTAATCCATTAAATCTCCCCGCAGAAGGGCATCTATCAGCAACAGAATCCAACGGTCCATATCTCTGCCTCCGATCTCATTAGGACCGCAATAAGCAGTGGAAAGGCTCAATTAAGGCACGTAACGCTTGGGAGGAACGAGTTACAAAAAAAAACTATTTGCTTGTAATTGCCTCTTTTAACCAGTCGCAAGACTACCTGTCAGGACCCAGAAGCCTTAAACAACGCCAGACACAGATTAAAGGTTCAAACACAGCTTTATTGCAAACAAAAGGACCTACAAAGCACTTAACTACAGTGCTAAGGTCTGCTGGAGCAATTTGGCACCAAAAACAAGTCAATAGGAGAAACAAAAATATAATCCAGATTAGGCTTGGGCGGTTTCGTTCGTTAATTTCGTAATTCGTTATTAATTCGTATTTAAATTAGCTTACGATCCAATATTGAGCCATGCAGGAATAGTGTGAGGAGTAAATTAGATTCGAAACAATTTTTTCAATTTATTTCGTAATTATTTTGTAATTATTTCATAATTATTTAGTAATTATTTCGTAATTATTTTCGCATGTCTGGTGCAAGTTTTATAGTTGTTGTTTGTTTTATCACACCAACAGTCAACAACAGAGGGAGAGGGAAGCTTCAGAAGTTCCCCCTGTCCCATTTGGAGGTTTTTTTTAGCATAATGCGCAATCTCGTCCGCCATTAACAAATCGATTCGTAATTTTACGAAATTTCGTAAATTTCAAAATTTTTAAAGAAAATTTCGGAATTATTAAAAAAAAACGAAACGCAAGGGCCCCCTAAAAACAAAACGAGTTTAGAACCAAATTTTTCCATGGTTACCCAAGCCTAGTGTCAACGGTTTCGTTTCGTTAATTCGTAATTCGTTAATAATTCGTTAATTTTTTTAATTACAAAACGATAACGAACCATTCTGGAGCAATTATTAAAAAAACGAATTTTCAAAAACGTTTTGTAAATGCTTCGTATTTCGATATTGTATTCGTTTCGTTATTGTTTTGAGGTCGTTTCGTTATTATTTCCGCATGTCTGGGCCAGTTTTATGGTTTAATTAGTGAAAAAAAATTATAATATCACACCAACAGTCAACAACAGAGGGAGAGGGAAGCTTCAGAAGGTTTTGGAGGTTTTTTAGCGTATTTCGCAGTCGTGTCCGCCATTAACGAATCGATTCGTTATTGTTTCGAAATCGATTCGTAATCGATTCGTAATTTACGAAATTTCGTAAATATCGAAATTTTTAAAGGAAAATTTCGGAATTAATTTAAAAATCGAAACGCAAAAACCCCCTAAAAACGAATCGAGTTTAGAAACAAATTTTTCCATTGTTACCCAGGCCTATTACCCAAGTCTAATCCGGATTATAGAGCTGCCTAATAATCCGGATTAAACAAAAGATGAAGCGAATTGCTTAAAAATCAAAATAGGACAAAAGCACAGTCTTTGAAGCTGGAAAAACGTAGTTTCAAAACTAAAAGTTGTTAAAGTCACAAAGATATTAGCAAACAAAGTCCAGAAGTCCAAAAGCGTAGTCAAACCGGTCCGAAGTCAATTCCGTAGAGAAGCAAGGCTGGAACGCTGAAGTCACCAAGGAAACAGGAGCACAGGAACACACGAAGCTATAGCCCAGGACCCAAGGTGGAAAGTTGGCAGGTATAGGCTTGGGCGGTTTCGTTCGTTAATTTCGTAATTCGTTATTAATTCGTATTTAAATTAGCTTACGATCCAATATTGAGCCATGCAGGACTACTGTGAGGAGTAATTAAAAATCGAATCAATTTTTCCAATTTATTTCGTATTGTTTCGTAATTGTTTCGAAATTGTTTCGAAATTGTTTCGTAATTATTTCCGTATGTCTGGTGCAAGTTTTAGAATTGTTGTTTGTTTTATCAGTGATAAAAAATAAATTATCACACCAACAGTCAACAACAGAGGGAGAGGGAAGCTTCAGAAGTTCCCCCTGTCCCATTTGGAGGGTTTTTAGCATTATTTATTTATTTACTCCTTTTGTATACCGCAAATATCAGCCAACGGCGACTCTAAGCGGTTTACAGTAAAATGTGCAACATTGAACAATATATATGACAAACAACCACAAACAATACACAAAACGTCATCACGCCTCGAATAGAATCAGATCCAAATCTCACAGTCGTTTTACCATTCCTTGTTCAGTATGCCGTCTTTCTGAGTCAGATGTTATTGCATGCTTATCCGAACGCCTGTTCGAAGAGCCACGTCTTAACCCGCCTCCTAAACGCCAATAGCGAGGGGGCCTGCCTGATCTCCACTGGTAGGGCATTCCATAGCCGAGGGGCCACCACCGAGAAGGCCCTGTCCCTCGTCCCCGCCAGCCGCACTTGTGATGCTGGCGGGACCGAGAGCAGGGCCTCCCCGGACGATCTTAGCATCCTCGCCGGTTCGTAGGCGGAGATGCGTTCGGAGAGGTAAGTGGGGCCGGAACCGATCGCGTCCGCCATTAACGAATCGATTCGTAATTTTACGAAATTTCGTATATTTCGAACTTTTTTAAAGGAAAATTTCGGAATTCTTTAAAAAAACGAAACGCAAGGGCCCCCCTAAAAACGAAACGAGTTTAGAACCAAATTTTTCCGTGGTTACCCAAGCCTATTAGCTACAGAGCGGAAACCGAGCACAGTTGTTCCCGAGGCATGCCGGTACACAACTCACACACTCGTTGCAGTATGCACGCGAACTACTAGTGTCTACAACGAAACGGACCTTACTTAAAAAATACCCCTCGTATAACAGTGTCACTTCAGCCTATGGCTTGTGGCCTGTTGAAGACATGGGTTTCCTTCTACCTCTTGCACTCCCTGCTGTGTTTGCTCTCCTGAGCCTTATCATACAAGGCACTTAGTAACCTAGCTCCACCGGCCATTATGTGGATGTTCGTCCATTGGTTTTGGCACATTCTTTAAACATTAGCCACCGAACGAAGCTCTAATAGCCCCCTGGCTTGTCAATGACCTCCGCTAAGCAGGTTGTTTGAACTTCAAATTTGCTCAATTGTTCCTTTTCCATGATTCAAGCTGGGCAATGCCAGCTTGTTCCAGTGCATTAAATGTCTATTACACTGTTTACCAGAGTCCCGTCAAATGGCAGCTTCTGATTGTCAATTTGCTGTCTAATTAGCTATGCTTTATTGACTTCCCCTCGACCATTAGAAAAGCAGCTTCTCTCAAGTGCCTGTCACTGAGAAGCCAGGGTTGGCTTTGGCTGGTATGGATTTCTAACTCTCTCTTTTTTTTTTTAATGTCAATGTCTATTTTCCCCCAAACTCCGTCTGTGTCCATATTTGGGCATATGGAATATTCGTGCCAAGTTTGGTCCAGATCCATCATTGTTTGAGTCCATGGTGCTCTCTGAATATAGGTGAACTACAATTCCCAAACTCAAGCTCACCAAACCCTTCTGGTGTTGGTCATGGGAGTCCTGTATGCCCTGTTTGGTTAAATTCTATTATGCTATTTGATTGTAAGTGAACTATGAATCCCAGCAACTACAACTCCCATAAGACAAATTCTTTTTTTTTTTTAAGTGAAGGACATACATTGGGTTTATTGTCGAAGGCTTTCATGGCCGGAATCACTGGGTTGTTGTAGGGTTTTTTTCGGGCTATATGGCCATGTGCTAGAGGCATTCTCTCCTGACGTTTCACCTGCATCTATGACAAGCATCCTCAGAGGTAGTGAGGTCTGTTGCAAGTAGGAAAATGGGTTTATATATCTGTGGAATGATCAAGGTGGGACAAAGGACTCTTGTCTGCTGGAGCTAGGTGTAAATTTATTTGATTAGCATTTGATAGCCTGGAAGTGCCTGGAGCAATCTGTTGTTGAGAGGTGATTAGATGCCCCCTGCTGTGTCAGCTCCACTGGCTGCCTGTTCAATTCCGAGCACAATTCAAGGTGCTGGTTTTGACCTACAAAACCCTTTACGGTTCCGGTCCAGTGTATCTGTCCGAACGGATCTCCCTCTACGTCCCACCCCGGAATTTGGGATCATCTGGGGAGGCCCTGCTCTCTACCCCACCACTATCACAAGTGAGGCTGGTGGGGACGAGGAGCAGGGCGTTCTCAGTGGTGGCCCCTCACCTGTGGAACTCACTCCCGGGGGAAATCAGGGCATCAACATCCCTCCTTGCCTTCAGGAGGAAGGTAAAGACGTGGTTGTGGGACCAGGCCTTTGGGCAATCTGGCAACTAGATATGGAAACCAGATGGATAGGACTGAAAGGACTGACAATTGTGGAATTGGAATTTGTACTATGAGATTGTGAAACGCTGACTGTCAATGTGGTTTGTATTGGTTTTATTGCTTTTATTGGTTTTATGGTTGATTTGGCCTATAATAACTATTGTTTTCTGTTAATTGTTGTTAGTGCCAGAATTGCTGTTTCTGTTAACTGATCTTATTGTCTTTTGCTGTTATGTGATGCGGGCATCGAATTGTGCCTTGCCTTTGTAAGCTGCCCTGAGTCCCCCCCCCCCCCCCCCCCCCCCCCCCATTACAGGGGTAAGCTGGCTTCGGTGTCTCTCCTTCCCATCATTTTAGGTATTTAAGGTGTTTTGGTGTCAAAATAATAATAATAATAATAATAATAATAATAATAATAATAATAATAATCTTTATTTATACCCCGCCACCATCTCCCCTATGGAGACTCGGGGCAGCTAACATGGCCTCAAGCCCAAAAATATAATACAGCAAAATAAAATTGTTGTGGTTGGTCCTGAAAAGGTCTGTTGGTTGTTTTGCTTGCTTGCTTGTTTACATGCTGTAAGTCGCTTCTGGTTGCTTCTGGAGTGAGAGAATCAGCCGTCTACGAAGATGTTGCCCAGGGGACGCCCGGATGTCTTGCAATCCTGCGAGGAGGCTTTTCTCGTATGGCTCTTAATGAGATATGTCGCATCATCTCGGGGTGTCTGCGCCCTACACCACTGGAGAAATTACACTGCTTAGCCGGTATTGCACCATCTGACATCCACCAGGAAGTAGTAGCCAATAGTGAAAGGACCAAGGCAGAGACATCTCCAGCTCATCCCCTGTTTGGGTATCAGCCAGCACGTCAACGACTCAAATCAATAAATAGTTTTCTAAGATCTACAGAGACAGTCACTGGAACACCTCAGCAAGTGAGAGTCCAAAAGTGGCAGGCCCAAACCCAGCACCTCAATCCGTGGGTGATACCAGATGAGAGACTCCCCCCTGGGCACACAGAAGACTGGGCGACTTGGAAGGCGCTGAACAGGCTGTGCTCTGGCACCACGAGATGCAGAGCCAACCTTCAGAAATGGGGCCACAAAGCGGAGTCCACGACATGCGAGTGCGGAGAAGAGCAAACCACTGACCACCTGCTGCAATGCACCCTGAGCCCTGCCACATGCACCATGGAGGACCTCCTTGCGGCAACACCAGAGGCACTCCAAGTGGCCAGATACTGGTCAAAGGACATTTAACCAACTACTAAGTTTGCAAAATCTGTTTTTTTTTTAATCTCTGTGTTTGTTTTGTTCTGGTAGAAATGTAATACAATGGTATGGTTGCTGATGATACCAGTACTGCAACATTTACATTGGCTTCCAACTGAGTACCGTGGCCTGTATAAGATGCTGGTTCTGACCTTTAAAACTCTTTACGGCCAGGGTCCATCGTACCTTAGGGACCGCCTCTCCTTCTCCCATCATCGGAGGTCACAATGACCAGCCCAACGCGACTCACATCAACGACTTAAATCAAGACATAGTTTTCTTAGATCTACAGAGACACTCGCTGGAACACCTCAGCAAGCGAGAGTCCAAAAGTGGCAGGCCCAAACCTGGATGGCCTATAAGGTCTCTTCCAACTCTATGATTCTATGATTCAACACACACACACACTTGGTCCTGCTACAACTTACTGTCACACATATATCCAAAGATCCTAACATCTCCAAAAAGTTATGGAGATGTCCATTTTCCAAAAGGTCATAGAATCATAGAATCAAAGAGTTGGAAGAGACCTCATGGGCCATCCAGTCCAACCCCATTCTGCCAAGAAGCAAGAATATTGCATTCAAAGCACCCCTGACAGATGGCCATCCAGCCTCTGTTTAAAAGCTTCCAAAGAAGGAGCCTCCACCATGCTCCGAAGCAGAGAGTTCCACTGCTGAATGGTTCTCACAGTCAGGAAGTTCTTCCTCATATTCAGAACAACCTTATGAAGTTAATTATAATGTGCAGCTGGTAATGTAGGTCAGCCAGCATGTTTGGGCCACACCTGGTGGGGTATAACTGTATGAGTTTTAGAATACAGTTCAGCTTTTGCTCTGAGGAGCTCTATGCTCAAAGGCTTTGCTCTGGAGAGCAGTTTGGAGAAACTATTCCAAAGGAGGCTATGGTGGAATACCAGGGTTTATGTTTTGCTCTCTCATGTGATTGAAGATGAAGATGCCTCCTCTTCTTCAGGCTAAACATGCCCAGCTCCTTAAGCCGCTCCTCATAGTGCTTGTTCTCCAGACCCTTGATCATTTTAGTCGCCCTCCTCTGGACACATTCCAGCTTGTCAATATCTTTCTTGAACTGTGGTGTCCAAAATTGGACACAATATTCCAGGTGTGGTCTAATCAAGGCGGAATATGTGACCAAAAATAAGACGATCCTTGGCCTTCCTCCTGTACAGAGGCAGCCCTAGGTAATTTTCAACTGTAAGCAACAGTATTTTGGTCCCCCCCTCCCAACCAATCATTGATATATATATATATATTCTGTTCATCATGGGAGTTCTGTGTACCATATTTGGTTCAATTCCATAATTGGTTCAATTCCTTACCGCAGCGTTTGACACCGTCGACTACGATCGAATGATTCACTGTCTTGCCATGTCCAGGGTTCGCGGTCAGGCCCTTATTTGGTTCAACCCATTTTTCCGGAACCGGAGTCAACGAGTGGAGTACATGGATCAAGACTCCGATAGATCCCCCCTCCTATGTGGGGTCCCCCAAGGTGCAATTCCCTCTCCTCTTCTCTTCAACATCTACATTAGACCCCTTGCTAGTTTGGCTCGGAGTTTCGGCCTGGACTGCTACCAATATGCAGACGATACCCAACTCCTTCTGCGCCTGGAGCAACGTCAATTCCAGACAATTTCACCCTCTGTCTGGACGCTCTGTCAAACTGGCTACGTGCTAGCAGACTGGTGGTGAACCCGGCGAAGACTGAGATTCTCTGGCATGGCCGCCCAGCAGGTCTGACTCCTCCGTTACCCACCTTCGATGGTGCCGCCCTATCTCCATCGACCACTGTTAAGAGCTTAGGTGTCATCCTGGATTCGGAGCTGACAATGGAAGCTCAGGTCGCTGCTGCCAGCAAACAGGACTTTTTCCATCTACGACAAGTGAGGCAACTGGCACCCTACCTATCTGACGAGGCTCTGGCAACTGTCATCCATGCCACGGTCACGTCTAGGCTGGACTATTGCAACGCCCTGTATGTGGGCCTTCCGATGTCTATGACCCGAAAGCTTTGTATTGTTCAGAATGTGGCAGCCAGGTTACTCACAAGAACGCCCATGAAATGCCATATAACACCAGTGCTGCAACATTTACATTGGCTTCCAACTGAGTACCGTGGCCTGTATAAGATGTTAGTTCTGACCTTTAAAATTCTTTACGGCCAGGGTCCATCGTACCTTAGGGACCACCTCTCCTTCTCCCATCATCGGAAGTTGCAACGACCAGCCCAACGCGACTTACTCTATATATCGGGTCTTAGAGAAGAATTAGTGGAGGAAGAGAGATGCTTTTGAACTGTGGTGCTGGAGGAAAGTTCTGAGAGTGCCTTGGACTGTGAGAAGATCCAACCAGTCCATCCTCCAGGAAAGAAAGCCCGACTGCTCACTGGAGGGAAGGAGACTAGAGGGAAAGTGGAAGTCCTTTGGCCACATCATGAGGAGACAGCAAAGCCTAGAGAAGGGAATGATGCTGGGGAAAGTGGAAGGTAAAAGGAAGAGGGGCCGACCAAGGGCAAGATGGATGGATGGCATCCTTGAAGTGACTGGACGGACCTTGAAGGAGCTGGGGGTGGTGATGGCTGACAGGGAGCTCTGGCGTGGACTGGTCCATGAGGTCACGAAGAGTCGGAGATGACTGAACGAATGAACAACAAAGAGAAGTGCACTTGGAAAGGACCAGACGCAGATGGGCTTTTTCCATTTCTGCCCCTGCCTTATGGCATTCCTTGCCGCCCTACATGAGAGCCATGCGTTACTTAGGGCCTTTTACTCTCGCACTTAAGACCTGGCTTTTTACTAGAGCATTCGATCTCTGTTAATTTTTAAATTCTGTATGTATGTATGTATGTATTTTATCTTTTACAATTTAGCTGTAAATTGCCTAGAGCATCTTGGATGGAGGGCGATTAATAAGTAATTAAATATGATGATGATGATGATTGGTGGAGTTCAGAATGCTCTTTGATTGTAGGTGAACTATACATCCCAGTAACTACAACTCGCATATGTCAAGGTCTATTTTCCCCCAAGAGCGCCTCAAGAGCGCCCCTAGGCAAAATCAACTATACTGTGAATGCTTACTTTGCGTCTTGGGAAGTCTGACCTAGCCACGGTAGTCCACGCGCTGGTTACATCCCGCCTTGATTACTGCAACGCTCTCTACGTGGGGTTGCCTTTGAAGACAGTCCGGAAGCTCCAGTTAGTCCAACGGGCGGCAGCCATGATGTTAACAGGAGCTGAGCGCAGGGAGCATACAACTCCCTTGCTGAACCAGCTCCACTGGCTGCCGATATGCTACCGGGCTCAATTCAAAGTGCTGGCGTTGGCCTTTAAAGCCCTAAACAGTTCTGGCCCAACTTATCTATCCGAACGTATCTCAGCCTATCAGCCCACCAGGACCCTAAGATCTTCTGGAGAGTCCCTTCTCTCTATCCCTCCAGCTTCAGAAGTGCGGCTGGCGGGAACGAGAGATAGGGCCTTCTCTGTGGTGGCCCCCCGGCTTTGGAACACCCTCCCTATAGAGGTACGATCAGCCTCTTCACTGATGGTGTTTAGGAAGAGACTAAAAACATGGCTGTTCAAACTAGCATTCGGCTAATCTGTGGCAATCGATTCTTGGTGACTATGGACAGAAAATATGGACAACGATCTTTGGACTGTGATTTCAACTCGAGACATATGGGATTATTATTGGTGGCCCAATAATTTGTTGTTGTATGTGTATATGTTTTAAATTGGAGACTGTTTTTAATCTGCTGTAAACCGCAATTGAGTCGCCGATCCAGGCTGAGAAATTAGCGGTATACAAGTGTACCAAATAAATAAATAAATAAATAAATAAACGTTGCACCCCAAATATGATCCCGTATCGCCCAAACGAGAGCGTCGGACATTGGACTTTGAACACGCTGCGTGAGATCAATTATAGCTCAGGAACCACACCACGCGGTGAAAGAAAGATTCACAACACCGAACCTTTTAAATGTCACGACTTTTGTCTCGTGGTCCCAGGTATCTCCATAAAGCAACGCCGAGGTGCTTAAGAACTCTTTCAAAGACGTCGTATTATTATCTCCCCCTGCCCTTATTACACCCTCCATGTTGCACAAAGAACATTATCCTTTAACTATGCGAGAGACACAATCGGAGCCCCGTGGCGTCTGACCAAAATAATGCTCATTAAAAGGTCAAGCCCAACCATGGAAGTGCCATTCTCTTTAATTAATCGGCTCAGCTCCTGGACCAAGGCGGCGAGGAAGCCACGGCACAATGGGCCCTGGAAGCACTTTGTGGGTACCTTTGGTATCCAGGTAACAAATTGCGATCTCAAAAGGCGTTTGCACAGAAAGGACGGAGGGGAGGGATGTCCATTGCTTTTAACCTTTTGAGTTACAATCAACACGGACGGCGAGCGTCAATGGGCTTCCCAATGTACAGGGGGCAGGGCCCCCTTCCCTGCAATCAAGCGTCATTAACACCGGAGCTGATAATTACAAATTACTGTAATTTGGGAAGGAGTCAACATTTGCCAAAGGTGCTATTTCAACTGTCAGGGGGCTAATGAGCAGGGTTTGCTAATCTACTGTAAAAAAAAAAAAAAAAAGGAAAAGTTGGGGCATGTGTTTCTTTCTCCTGCCTTCCCGGGAAACGAATGCAGAAA
Organism: Anolis sagrei ordinatus; assembly: GCF_025583915.1. Classification (NCBI taxonomy): domain Eukaryota; kingdom Metazoa; phylum Chordata; class Lepidosauria; order Squamata; family Anolidae; genus Anolis; species Anolis sagrei. The sequence goes on from NW_026844811.1 coordinate 6,796,066, forward strand.
AGCGTGATCCTTACGTACCACGCAATCCAACGGGGTCGGCAATTAACACATTAGTATTTAGGTAAGAACAATGACATTTCAAGCCACCCCCTTCTCATTCTCTCTCTCTCCTATATATATATAAAATTGAAAATATTTTCAAATATTATTGTAAGCAAAGGTTTTGTTGGTAAAGGTTATGTTGTGTGGCAGTTTGCGGAAGAGGAGGGAACTTTGGTAAACAAGCACAAGGCAGAAAGGCACCTTTGGAAGAGGTGGATGTTTCAGCTTTTCTTGGATATACCAGGACTGAGGCACAGCTGGCTGGGAGTCAGCTGCGTTAAGATCACTACTGACCAAAAGGTCATGAGTTCGAAGCCAGCCCAGGTCGGAGTGAGCTTCCGAACAATTTGTGTAACTTTGTCAACCTTTGCAGTCCGAAAGACAGTTGCATCTGTCAAGTAAAAACTTGTGCGCCAGCTGCGCCCGTACCTTGGGAAGTCTGACTTGGCCACAGTAGTCCACGCTCTGGTTACATCCCGCATAGATTACTGCAACGCACTCTACGTGGGGTTGCCCTTGAAGACTGCCCAGAAGCTTCAGATGGTCCAGCGTTCGGCAGCCAGGTTGCTAACGGGAGCGGCACTCAGGGAGCACACCACTCCGCTGCTCAGCCAGCTCCACTGGCTGCCAATCTGCTACCGGGCACAATTCAAGGTGCTGGCTTTAGCCTACAAAGCCCTAAACAGTTCTGGCCCCACTTACCTCTCCGAAAGCATCTCCACCTATGAACCGACTAGGACATTAAGATCGTCTGGGGAGGCCCTGCTCTCGGTCCCGCCTGCGTCACAGGCGCGTCTGGCGGGGACGAGGGACAGGGCCTTCTCGGTGGTGGCCCATCGGCTATGGAATGCCCTACCTGTAGACATCAGACAGGCCCCTTCGTTGCTGGCGTTCCGGAGGAAGGTCAAGACGTGGCTCTATGAACAAGCGTTTGGCTAAACAGTGCAACTGAACACAGGAAGACGGTATAATCGAACATAGGAAATGGTATAAGGATTATGAGAACGGATTCTGATTTTTATTGAGGTGTTGATATGATAATTAATTGTTGTTCCGTCTGTTGTATATGATGTGTTTTAATTACTTGTTATTGTTATGATAATTTGTACTGTGTAAACCGCACTGAGTCGCCGAATTAGGCTGAATTAGGCTGAAAAATGTGGTATAGAAATAAAGCAAATAAATAAATAAATAAATAAATAAATAAATAAATAAATAAAATAAGTAGAAAATTTAGGTTATGCAGGGAGGCTAAGTGGATGCTAGAAACAATATCATACGAAAGCTGACTGGCACAACCTGAGGATCACAACCAGACACAGTGAAGACATCTGCCCTTGTGCTGTGCTACTCTGCTGCTGAGTACGCATGCCCAGTGTGGAACACATCTCACCACGCTAAAACAGTGGATAATTATCACTTAATGAGACATGCTGCATTGTCACAGGGTGTCTGCACCCCATACCACTGGAGAAATTACACTGTCTAGCCGGTATTGCACCACCTGACATCCGCTGGGAAGTAGCAGCCAATAGTGAAAGGACCAAGGCAGAGACATCTCCAGCTCATCCCCTGTTTGGGTATCAGCCAGCACGCCAACGACTTAAATCAAGACATAGTTTTCTTAGATCTACAGAGACACTCGCTGGAACACCTCAGCAAGCGAGAGTCCAAAAGTGGCAGGCTCAAACCCAGCACCTCAATCCGTGGGTGATACCAGATGAGAAACTCCCCCCTGGGCACACAGAAGACAGAGACTGCGCTCTGGCACCACGAGATGCAGAGCCAACCTCAAGAAATGGGGCCACAAAGTGGAGTCCACGACATGCGAGTGCGGAGAAGAGCAAACCACTGACCACCTGCTGCAATGCACCCTGAGCCCTGCCACATGCACAATGGAGGACCTCCTTGTGGCAACACCAGAGGCACTCCAAGTGGCCAGATACTGGTCAAAGGACATTTAATCAGCTACCAAGTTTGCAAAATTGTGTGTTGTCATTTTTATCTGTTTGTTTGTTTTGCTCTGCTAGAAATGTAATACAATGTTCCGTTTGCGGATGACATGATAAATAAATATAAAATATATCTCACAACTGATCCTGGTCTTCACTTGAGCGCGCATCTCGGAGTCCCGATGTGGCGAAACACCCCAGCGATTCCTTTCACAATAGCTCGCATTCATTACTTTTCGGAAAATGGTGCGCTGTGTCTGGAAAACAGGAAGTGAGCCATAAATCTCGAGTTTAAAAGCCATCTGATGCCTGCAGACCAGATATGTTCTCAATCAGTAGTCAGGCACTAAATAAACATTTATATACGGCAACTGCTCTCAAGCAGTCTGACCTTGGGCTATTACAGGGCACATAAAGAGGAAATTTGTTTAGTCCTGTAAAAAGTCCCAGCAATATATCAATAGATTATTAAAAAATGGAACCAACGCGGGCTAATGGGAGTCTATTGATTTTAATAAGGATAAGTATGCAGTATGCCAAGATAAGAATAGTGTAGGATGCCCTTGGCCTTTTACTTGGATCTGTAAATTGCCACCACGCCTAATTGGAAAGGGAAAAAAAGAAGGGTAACTCAACTAACTGCTTTAGATTTTGGGGGAAAGTAAAAACGCTTTTGGAGAGTTCCTACTGAGGCTCACAAACGCAAGCAGCTCATTGTGAAAGATAACACAGATTCTCTTTAATTTTTGTAGCCCAACTCTATTGATTCGTTGGTTTGATGGCTCTTTCTCACAACAAAGTGAAAACTGTTGGTGTGCTGTCACGCGCTGGGCCTACAGCAGTTGGCTTTTGAACAGGACGTGCTCTTTGTGCCCAGCGGCAAACCGGGGTGCCTCGACTGAGAGGCCCTATGGATTTTCCTATACAGCAGTGGTTCTCAACCTTCCTAATGCCGTGACCCCTTAATACAGTCCCTCAGGTGGTGGTGACCCCCAAACATAATATTGTTTTCGTAGCTACTTCATAACAGTCATTTTACTACTGTTATAAATCATAATATAAACATCTGATATGCAGGGTGTATTTTCATTCACTGGGCCAAACTGGGCACAAATACCCAATACACCCAAATGTGAATGCTAGTGGGGTTGGGGGAGGATTGATTTTGTAATTTGGGAGTTGTAGTTGCTGGGATTTATAGTTCACTTATAATCAAAGAGCATTCTGAACTCCACCAGCAATGGATTTGAACCAAACTTGGCTCCCATGACCAATGGAAAACTCTGGAAGGGTTTGGTGGGTATTGACCTTGAGTTTGGGAGTTGTAGTTCACCTACATCCAGAGAGCACTGTGGACTCATGCAATGGTGGATCTGGACCAAACTTGGCATGAATACTCAATATGCCCAAATGTGAACACTGGTGGAATCTGGGGAAAATAGATCTTGACATTTGGGAGTTGTAGTTGCTGGGATTTATAGTTCATTACAATCAAAGAACATTCTGAACTCCACCAATGATAGAATTGGCTCAAACTTCCCACATGGAATCCCCATGACTATCACAAAATGCTGTGTTTTCTTATGGTCTTTGGTGACCCCTCTGACACCCCCTCGCGACCCCCTCAGGGGTCCCGACCCCCAGGTTGAGAAACACTGCTATACAGAGTCTTGTTGGGGTTCAGCCTGATCTGTGTGAACCTGAGCCCCAGCCCCAATCTCTGTGTGAACCTGATTCTCTGATTGTATTTCCAACTGAACATGTATCTCTCCCTGACAGTGTTGAAACTGTTGTTGATGTTGAGGTCAGTGGCGAGGAAAGTGAAACTGAACAGCCGGATGAAAATGTTTTGGAATCCAGCCGTGATAGCTCTCCACCTGGGTTTTTTAATGAGGACTGAAGGGAACAGATAGCTAGAGACAGGAGTGATTCACAGTTTCTACGAAGGTCAAATAGATTACAGGAGAGACAGGCCCAGGCTTCAAAGTCAAGGGGCGTTTCAAGGAATAGTTTCTTTGGTTTAAGGGGCCTCCTTCCGGGTGTCTCGTTAGATCAAGCAACGTTTTGGACTGCGGCTGTGCCTTGGCAGAATTCCTGTGTTCCATGGCTGGTAATCCTAAAGTCTCTTCCTCAATGGTTTGGTTAGTGATCTTGATGAAGAGAATGATCAGGAGTTCCCTGTTCAAAGTGTAGTTTCCCATGAGAATGTCCCTGAGGGGTGTGGGAATGATGGTGTGCTTTCTGAATTGTTGCCAGAGAGTTACCATGATAGGAAACATGAAAACAGCTCGGCACCTGGCCCAGCTGCAGATATTAATGAGGAAATAGATAAATGGAAGGAGATCAGTCAAAACAGGAGAGCCAAACAGTGGCTTCGGTGGTCTGCCAGGCTTCGAGAGAAAAAGATAAGAAGTTCTCGGTTAAAGCGAAACTAATTTCTGAATGCTAGAGACTTAGCTAACAAGGAGATAAAAGTTCCAAGTACAGGATATGTAGTCAAATGAAGTATCAAGTCAAGATTTCATTCTTGTCCATGGAAGTTTTGCTTGGGAAATTCATGTTTTTAGTGCCTTTTTTCATGGTTTGGATTCTTGGATTTTATGCTCTACAAGCTGTACCCGTCACACATTGCTGTGGCCAACCCTCCCTCCCTCTTTCTTTCCTTCCTTCCTTCCTTCTTTCTCTCCTTCTTCCCACCCTTTCCTTCCCTCCCTCTTTTTCTTTCCCTTCTTCTTTCTTCCTTCTCTATCTGTTTCTTTCCTCGTTTCCTTTGCTCTTTGGTTTCATCCTTCCTTGTCTCTTTCCTTCCTTCCTTCCCTCCCTCTTTCCCTTTTTCATTCCTCCTTCCTTCCTCCCCTCTCTCATTCCTTCTTTCACTTTTTTATTTCCTTCTCTCCTTCCTTCCTTCTCTACCTTTCTTTCTTTCCTTCTCTCCTTTCCTCCTTCTTTCCCTCTTTCCCTCCCTCCTTCTCTCCTTCCTTTCTTCCCCCTTTCTGTGTATATGTATTTTGTGTGTACATATATGTGTGTATATATTTCGGTATATATGTGTATATGTGTATATATGTGGTTTTGCTCATGCATTGTAATTTTTGTTTTTTGGCTTTTAAAGTCTCTTTTGGTGTGTTTTTATGAGTGATGGTCGCTTGTTGGCCTGATAGGTGTATTGTGTCCACATTTGGTGTCAACTCGCCCAGTGGTTTTTGAGTTCTGTTAATCCCACAAACGAACATTACATTTTTATTTATATAGATTTACCAGTATCTGCTGCATTTCCCACCCTCGGCTTATACTCAATACGTTTTCCCAGTTTTTAGTAGTAAAACTTCCATGTTCAACATCTACACAAATGACCATCCACTGCCAGAAGGGACAGAGAGTTTCATCTATGCTGATGATCGTGCCATCACCGCTCAAGCAGGGAGCTTTGAGATGGTAGAACAGAAGCTCTCCGAAGCTCTAGGTGCCCTTACCACCTACTACAGGGAAAACCAGCTGATCCTTAATCCATTTAAAACACAGGCATGTGTTTTTCACCTTAACAACACTCAAGCATCCCGAGCTCTGAGGATGACCTGGGAAGGAATCCCACTGGAGCATTGCAGCGCACCCAAATACCTGGGAGTCACTCTGGACCATTCTCTGACCTACAAGAAGCACTGCCTGAACATCAAGCAAAAAGTGGGTGCTAGAAACAATATCATATGAAAGCTGACTGGCACAACCTGGGGATCACAACCAGATACAGTGAAGACATCCGCCCTTGTGCTGTGCTACTCTGCTGCTGAGTATGCATGCCCAGTGTGGAACACATCTCACCACGGTAAAACAGTGGATGTGGCTCTTGATGCCGCATTATCACAGGTGTCTGCGCCCTACACCACTGGAGAAATTACACTGCTTAGCCGGTATTGCACCACCTGACATCCGCCGGGAAGTAGCAGCGAATAGTGAAAGGACCAAGGCAGAGACATCTCCAGCACATCTCTTGTTTGGGTATCAGCCAGCACGTCAACGACGTAAATCTAGAAAAAGTTTTCTAAGATCTACAGCGACACTCACTGAAACACCCCAGCAAGCGAGACTCCAAAAGTGGCAGGCTCAAACCCAGCACCTCAACCAGTGGCTGATACCAAATGAGAGATTACCCCTTGGGCACACAGAGGACTGGGGGACTTGGAAGGTGCTGAACAGACTGTGCTCTGGCACCACGAGATGCAGAGCCAACCTCAAGAAATGGGGCCACAAAGTGGAATCCTCGACATGCGAGTGTGGAGAAGAGCAAACCACTGACCACCTGCTGCAATGCAACCTGAGCCCTGCCACATGCACAATGGAGGACCTCCTTGCGGCAACACCAGAAGCACTCCAAGTGGCCAGATACTGGTCAAAGGACATTTAATTGACTACCAAACGCTACAAATGTTGTATTTTCTCTGTTTGTTTGCTTTGTTTCTGTTAGAAATGTAATATAATGGACTGGTTGATCTGACACGACAAATAAATAAATAAATAAAGTGGTAAAATTAGGTGCCTTGGCTTATATTTGGGTCGGCTTATACTCGAGTATATTCGGTAACTTAGTATAATTGATTTTGGTGGCTCTAGCCTGACTAAATCTAGATTCAATCCACACCCAGCACACAGATGGCAGGTTGGCTCATATAGCTCGATGTTACAGGTTTTCTCTGGATATGGTTTTGTTTTTTTTCCACACACACACAAAAAGTGTGGTTTTAATCTGTTACCCCATTAAAAGACCGCATGGCACAATGCCAAGCGCACGCTGCACATGAGAGACAGAGGTTCCTTTTTGGGGGCAGCAAGTGCTTGTTAAAAGGTGTCGCGAAATTCATAGCAATGCCCCTCCCGCCTCTCCCACAATCTGAAAGGCCTTCATTAGCTCCTTAATTATATACATTAAAAGAAATGTATGGGCCTTTCTTTTTTTTTTTATGGGCATAATTGACCGTGCCAAGGAGCAGCTATTTTGCATAATGGGTAGAGGTCATAATGTGAGACCTACCTGGGCAGCATCAAAATGTGCCCCAAAAGAAGGGATTTCCATTCTCCCTTTTGGAGATGAAGATGATTTATTTATTTATTGTGTCATCCGCAACCAGTCCAACCCCATTTTGCCAAGAAGCAGGAAATATTCATTCAAAGCACCCCTGACAGATGGCCATCCAGCCTCTGTTTAAAAGGGTCTTTCTTTAGAAGCTTGAGATTCCCAGCAACTGGCCCAACTTATCTATCCGAACGTATCTCGGCCTATCAGCCCACCAGGACCCTAAGATCTTCTGGGGAGGCCCTGCTCTCTATCCCGCCTGCTTCACAGGTGCGGCTGGCGGGAACGAGAGACAGGGCCTTTTCTGTGGTGGCCCCTCGGTTTTGGAATGCCCTCCCCATAGAGGTGAGATCAGCCCCTTCGCTGATGGTATTTCGAAAAAGGTTGAAGACATGGATGTTTAAACAAGCATTCGATTAATCTGGTGCAACGAAACTGATGAACAAGGATTGGTTAATCACAGACGACGAAATTGGATTGCGACTACAATTAAGAGATGCATTGGATTATTATTGGTGGCCCAATAATATTGTGTATTGTGTATGTGTTTTTATGCTTTTTAATGGAATATTGCTGCTTGTCGTTGTGTTGTAAACCGCGTTGAGTCGCCGATTTAGGCTGAGAAACGGCGGTATATAAGCACAGTAATAAATAAATAAATAAATAATACTACAGGTTTGAACACCAAAACAGAATATTTATTTCTCAAAGTCCTTGCAGACTTGGCACAGCTTGTCAAAGTTACAAACAAAACAGTCAATTGGTGAAATCGTAGAGATGATCTTTCTTTCTTTTTTCTTCAGTTACTGAGGTAACTCTTTCCCAAATGGTAGAAAATATCCTGGGATCCTTTCACCCTAACCCTGAGCTGCTATGGTTAGAAAAAAAAATATTTTTTTCCCTATCTATAGCTCAAGATTAGCTTTGGAGATGAAGTAATGCTCAATAATATTCAATAACTTTTCTATATCTCAATTGCTATCTATAACTCAATTGCTATTCTATCTATCTATCTCAATTAGCTTCTTTATCTATATTTATTTATTGTGTCATCAGCAACCATACCATTGTATTACATTTCTAACAGAACAAAACAAACAAACAGATTAAAAAAAGACCCACAGATTTTGCAAGCTTGGTAGTTGATTAAATGTCCTTTGACCAGTATCTGGCCACTTGGAGTGCTCTGGTGTTGCCGCAAGAAGGTCCTCCATTGTGCATGTGGCAGGGCTCAGGTGCATTGCAGCAGGTGGTCAGTGGTTGGCTCTTCTCCACACTCGCACGTTGTGGATTCCACTTTGTAGCCCCATTTCTTAAGGTTGGCTCTGCATCTTGTGGTGCCAGAGCGCGGTCTGTTCAGCGCCTTCCAAGTCTCCCAGTTTTCTGTGTGCCCAGGGGGGAGTCTCTCATTTGGTATCAGCCATTGATTGAGGTTCTGGGTTTGAGCCTGCCACTTTTGGACTCTCGCTTGCTGAGGTGTTCCAGCGAGTGTCTCTGTAGTTCTAAGAAAACTATTTCTAGATTTAAGTCGTTGACGTGCTGGCTGATACCCAAACAAGGGATGAGCTGGAGATGTCACTGCCTTGGTCCTTTCACTATTGGCTGCTACTTCCTGGCGGATGTCAGGTGGTGCAATACCGGCTAAGCAGTGTAATTTCTCCAGTGGTGTAGGGCGCAGACACCCCGTGATAATGCGGCATGTCTCATTAAGAGCAACATCCACTGTTTTAGTGTGGTGAGATGTGTTCCACACTGGGCATGCATACTCAGCAGCAGAGTAGCATAGCGCAAGGGCAGATGTCTTCACTGTGTCTGGTTGTGATCCCCAGGTTGTGCCAGTCAGCTTTCATATGATATTGTTTCTAGCACCCACTTTTTGTTTGATGTTCAGGCAGTGCTTCTTGTAGGTCAGAGAATGGTCCAGGGTAACTCCCAGGTATTTGAGTGTGCTGCAATGCTCCAGTGGGATTCCTTCCTTCCCAGGTAATCCTCAGAGCTCGGGATGCTTGTCTGTTCTTGAGATGAAAGGCACATGTCTGTGTTTTAGATGGATTAGGGATCAGTTGGTTTTCCCTGTAATAGGCAGTAAGAGCACCTAGAGCTTCGGAGAGCTTCTGTTCTACCATCTCAAAGCTCCCTGCTTGAGTGGTAATGGCACGATCGTCAGCATAGATGAAAGTCTCTTTCCCTTCAGGCAGTGGCTGGTCATTTGTGTAGATGTTGAACATGGATGGAGCAAGCACGCTCCCCTGAGGCAGGCCATTTTTCTGTTTCCGCCATCTGCTTCTCTGGCTTGGAACTCAACAAAAAAGCTCCTGTTTTGTAGCAGGTTTCCTATGAGGCGGGTGACGTGATCGTCCTTTGTGATATTATACATTTTTCTTAGGAGGAGGCGGTGGTTCACAGTATCATAGGCCTATGAAGACAGCTCCTGTGATCTGCTGCCTTTCAAAGCCATCTTCTATGTCCTGAGTCAGGTTCAGCACTTGCGATGTGCAGCTTCTGCCTTTCCTGAAGCCAGCTTGCTGTGGAATCAGACAGGGGTCTATTTTTTCCATAATTCTATGCAGAATAAGTCTCTCCAGAACTTTGTAGAGGTGGCACAACAGGAAGATTGGTCTCTAGCTTTTTGGAGCATTACGGTCTTTGCCTGGCTTCAAGATGGCGATGACTGTTGCTTTTCTCCAGATTTTGGGGATCTGACAGGATGCAGTGCAGTTGTTCATCAGCTCCAGTAGCCAGCGCCTTGCTTTTGGGCCAAAGTTCTTCATTTGTTCCATCCGTAGATCATCCAAGCCAGATGATGATGTTGATGATGATGGGTATTTGACTACAATTCATGGAAAACAGGACTGGAGTCTCCAATCTTGGAAAAGTTCAGCAAGTCTCATTCTCTTTGCCAGAGAAAAAAGATAGCGACAACACTTCTCTTGCCAAGAAAACCCTATTAATTTTATGTATTATGTCAGAAGCGAATTGAGAATACAGACACACACACACACACAAGGTTGAATGAAATGTAATGCCTCCACCTTCGTAACTCCTCAACAGATGGCAGTATTGGTATGTGGTAGGTACTGGCTTGTTCAGTAGACTCTCTTCTACAGTTCCATTTTGGTGGGAAGCCTTAGCATGAACAATTGTGTTGTTAAAGTGCAAAGTATGGAACCCTGCGAGGATTTCTGGGAGTTGTAGGCCAAAAACATCTGGGGACCCCAGGTTGAGAACCACTGGTCTAGATCCAGGGAAGTCATGCTTCCCCTCTATTCTGCCTTGGTTAGACCACATCTGGAATCACACTGTGTCCAATTCTGGGCACCACAATTGTGTAGAAGAGGGCGACTAAAATGATCAAGGGTCTGGAGAACAAGCCCTATGAGGAGTGGCTTAAAGAGCTGGGCACGTTTAGCCTGAAGAAGAGAAGGCTGAGAGGAGATATGATAGCCATGTATAAATATGTGAGAGGAAGCCACAGGGAGGAGGGAGCAAGCTTGTTTTCTGCTTCCCTGGAGACTAGGACACGAAACAATGGCTTCAAACTACAAGAAAGGAGATTCCATCTGAACATGAGGAAGAACTTCCTGACTGTGAGAGCTGTTCAGCAGTGGAACTCTCTGCCCCGGAGTGTTGTGGAGGCTCCTTCTTTGGAAGCTTTTAAACAGGGCTGGATGGCCATCTGTCAGGGGTGATTTGAATGCAATATTCCTGCTTCTTGGCAGGGGGTTGGACTGGATGACCCATGAGGTCTCTTCCAACTCTTTGATTCTATGATTCTAAAGTACGGGTTTGTATGCCTCCACATCCCCCTCGTCCTCCCCTTTTGCCCCTCTATCAAGCTGCTTTACCAATTTGGAGAACGAAATCTCCGCAGCCGAGGGAGCCGCACGAGTGCAATGTGTAAATTTCGAAAGCGTTGAACATGTGGTTTATATTTCAAAGGCCAAAAGAAATGATCAGCGCTATAAACTATCCTCACTTTGGGGGCGGCTAAGAGGGTTTTGTGACCACATTTCAGATTTACCTCTGTGTCATATTCGAAGGAGAGGCAACACACATGGATTTATGTTCCATGGCACCGGGCACTTTTTGCTCTCGGGTTAAAGCTGACATTGGGGAGTGGGGAGAGCCCACTCCCCAATGTCAGCTTTTTTTCCAAGTAAGGATATGCAACACCTTCCCAAATTTTCCTTGCAAAATATTTTCCAGCGCTGACCTGAAAATTCTTAAATGACAAGGCTTTCTCCTCCTGTGACTATTTTACGTTACTACTTCTAGGGTTGTGCACACAACCATTTTCCTTCGTTATTTATTTTATTATTTACTAGCTTGGGGACCCAGCGCTGCCCGGGTAATTTGAGAAAGGCATTGTGTGCCAAGGTTGGTCTTTATCAGTCATTTATGTGGCTCGCAGTGGTCTCAGGAAGTTAGTGAAGGTACTGCGAGTCCCATCATCCATGGTTCATCTGCCTCCAAACAGCACCAGGATGGAGAGTGGGTCATGGGGGCTCTGTGTGCCAAACCTGGACTTGATCAGTCATTGGATGAGGATCGCAGCGGTCTCAGGAAGTGAGTGAAGGTACTTCAAGTCCCATCATCCATGGTCTATCCTCCTCCAAACTGCACCAAGATGTAGAGTGGGTCATGAGGGCTCTGTGTGCCAAGTTTGTCTTTATTGGTCTTTGTTGGGGGCCGCAGTAGTCTGTGGGAACCAAAGGTAGGGAAGTACTACAAATCCCATCATCCACTGTCTGTCCTCCCCCAAACCTCACCAGGATGTAAGGGGGTCATGGGGGTTATGTGTGCCAAACCTGGTCTTGATCAGTCATTGGATGAGGGTCGCAGTGGTCTCGGGAAGTGAGTGAAGGTACTTCAAGTCCCATCATCCATGGTCCATCCTCCTCCAAACAGCACCAGGATGTAGAGTGGATCATGGGGGCTCTGTGTGCCAAACCTGGTCTTGATCAGTCATTGGATGAGGATCGCAGCGGTCTCAGGAAGTGAGTGAAGGTACTTCAAGTCCCATCATCCATGGTCTATCCTCCTCCAAACTGCACCAAGATGTAGAGTGGGTCATGAGGGCTCTGTGTGCCAAGTTTGGTCTTTATTGGTCTTTGTTGGGGGCCGCAGTAGTCTGCAGGAACCGAAGGGTGGGAAAGTACTACAAATCCCATCATCCATTGTCTGTCCTACCCCAAACCTCACCAGGACATAAAGTGGGTCATGTGGGTTATGTGTGCTAAGTGACTGCCTAGAAAGTCTGGTGGTAGAGGACTTTTACAAGTAAAACAAGCAGTGGACATATTCGCCCTGGCAGAATATGTCAAGGAAAGCCAAGAACCTGCTTTAATTGAAGTCAATAATCGGAAACTTCTCAAAGCACAGCAGACAAAGAGTCAGTACAAGAAAACTGCACTCCAAACCAGAGCTGACAGCTGGCACAACGAAGTCTTACATGGGCAGTTCCTTGAGAAGATTGAAGGAAAAGCTGACAAGGAGAAGACCTGGTGATGGCTCATGAACTGAAGCCTGAAGAAGGAGACAGAAGAAGGCCTGGTTCTTGCAGCCCAGGAGCAAATAAAGTTGCATGGGGTACAAATAAAGTTTAATAATAATAATAATAATAATAATAATAATAATAATAATAATAATTAAGGCCAGGGTCAAAATATCAACGGATGACCCAAAATGCAGACTGTACAAGGAAGCTGATGAAGCCATGGACCATCTCCTCAGCTGTTGCAAGAAAATCGCACAGATGGACTACAAACAGAGGCATAACTCTGTGACCCAGATGATTCACTGGAACTTATGTCACAAGGACCACCTACCAGCAGCAAAGAATTGGTGGGTCATAAACCTGCAAAGGTTGTGGAAAATGAACACGCAAAAATATTGTGGGACTTTCGAATCCAAAGTTTTGGAACACAATACACCAGACATCGCGATTGTGGAAAAGAAAAAAGTTTGGATTATTGATGTCGCCATACCAGGTGACAGTCGCATTGAGGAAAAACAACAGGAAAAACTCAGCCGCTATCAAGACCTCAAAACTGAACTGCAAAGGCTCTGGCATCAACCAGTACAGGTGGTCCCAGTGGTCATCGGCACAGTGGGTGCCGTGCCAAAAGACCTCAGCCGGCATTTGGAAACAATAAACATTGACAAAATCACGTTCTGTCAACTGCAAAAGGCCACCTTATTTGGATCTGAGCGCTTCATCCGAAAATACATCACACAGTCCTAGACGCTTGGGAAGTGTTTGACTTGTGATTTTGTAATACGAAATCCAGCGTGTAGATCTCGTTTGCTGTGACATACTGTGCTTTTGTGTCAATAATAATAATAATAATAATAATAATAATAATAATAATAATCACACAGTCCTAGACGCTTGGGAAGTGTTTGACTTGTGATTTTGTGATATGAAATCCAGCATATAGATCTCATTTGCTATGATATGCTGTGTTTTTGTGTCAGTAAAATAATAATAATAATAATATCCGCATACTGGGTGCAGTGCCTAAAGACCTTGGCCTGCACTTAAACACAGTCGGCGCCGACAAGATTACCATCTACCAGCTGCAGAAGGCCACCTTGCTGGGATCTGCACACATTTTTTTGCCAATACATCACACAGTCCTAGACATTTGGGAAATGTCCCACATGGGATCCAATACAACAGCCAGCAGAGTGTCTGCTGTGGACTCATCTTGTTGTGTTTATTAGGCCTGGGCGGTTTCGTTCGTTAATTTTGTAATTCGTTAAATATTCGTTAATTTTAGCAATTACAAAACGATTACAAAACTTATTTTTAAACCCGGAAGTGTTTTTAAATATCGAAACGGCATGCGCCAAATATTTTTGTATTTCCGTCCATTTCGGAAATACGTAAGATGGCTAGATGCTTGCTGGGAGCTCTCCTCTCTCTCCTCTCCTTAGCCAGTCAGAGCCTGAAAGAGGAGGAGGAGGAGGAGGAGGAGGAGGAGGAGAGGGCAGGGAAGGCGCCGGCTGAGCAAGCGAGCGAGAGGGCGAGCGACCCTCAGCGGGAAGGCGGCCCGTCCCTCCTTCCTCACCTTTGCGGTGGGTGTGCTTCGTTCTCCCAATTCCGCACTGAAACCTTAGCGGAGGGCTGGGCTAGATGGCCTTTGGGGAGCCCTTCTCCCAATTTCGCATTGAGACCATAGCAGAGGGCGGGACTAGATGGCCTTTGGGGAGCCCCTTCTCCCAATTCCACATTGAAACTTTAGCAGAGGGCTGGACTAGATGGCCTTTGGGGAGCCCCTTCTCCCAATTCCACATTGAAACTTTAGCAGAGGGCTGGAATGTATGGCCTTTGGGGAGCCCCTTCTCCCAATTCCGCATTGAAACCTTAGGAGGGGGCTGGACTAGATGGCCTTTGGGGAGCCCCTTCCTCCAATTCCGCATTCAAACCTTAGCAGAGGGCTGGACTAGATGGCCTTTGGGGAGCCCCTTCTCCCAATTCCGCATTGAAACCTTAGGAGGGGGCTGGACTAGATGGCCTTTGGGGAGCCCCTTCCTCCAATTCCGCATTCAAACCTTAGCAGAGGGCTGGACTAGATGGCCTTTGGGGGCCCCCTTCTCCCAATTCCGCACTGAAACCTTAGCTTCGGAGGAGCCGGGCCCGACTCGGCGCCAGAGTGAGTGCCTGCCTTCCCTCCTTAATAATAATTTCTCCTCCCTATTCTACTAAATTAATAATTAAATTAAAAAAATATTGAAAAAATATTGAAAAAAAAAGGGCGCCATCTTTACAAAATGTTTTGTAAATATTAACGAAATTTCGTAAATACCGAACTTTTTTAAGGGAAAATTTTGTAATTATTTTAAATATCGAAACAAAAAACCCCCCAAATACAAATCGATTTTAGAAACAATTTTTTGCGTTGTTACCCAGGCCTAGTGTTTATAATAATAATATATTTTATTTATATTCTGCTCTTTCTCCTCGAGGGAATTCAGAGCGAATTACATTATACACCTATATAGACAAACATTCGATGCCTTTTATACGCCTTTTATACAGTGAACAACAGTTGCATACAATACACAAACAAAGGCAAAGGTTTCCCTTTCCATCTCCAGCATATGGAGGTCATGCTCAACTCTGGCCATGGGGAGGTGCTTGTGTTCTATTTTCTATGCTGTGGAGCCTGTTGTCCATTAGACCCTACTGGTTGAGTTACCAGCATGGCTGAATGGGCCTTTTACCTTCACGCCGAGGCGATACCTATTGACATACTCACATTGCAACTTTGCAAACTGCTAGATTGGCAGAAGCTAGGGCTCATCCCTACCAGCAGCTTAGAATTGCCAACCTTCCTCATGGATGTTCATCCCATATACCCCAATGTTGATGAGGAGACAAAGGATATTTTGGACCTCATGGATGTCCTTCCCATATACCCCAATGCCAATGAGGGGATGAAGCATATTTTGGACCTCATGGATATTCTTCCCATGTACCCCAATGCCAATTAGAAGATGAAGGATATTGTGGACCTCATGGATATACTTCTCATATACCCCAATGCCAATGTGAAGATGAAGGATATTGTGGACCTCATGAATGTTCTTCCCATATACCGCAATGACAATGGGGAGATGAAGGATATTTTGGACCTCATGGATGTTGTTTCAATATACGCCAATGCCAATGAGGGGATGAAGAATATTTTGGACCTCATAGATGATCTTCCCAAATACTCCAATGCCGATGGGGAGATGAAGAATATTGTGGACCTCATGAATGTCCTTCCCATATACCCCAATGCCAATGGGAAGATGAAGGATATTTTGGACCTCATAGATATTCTTTCCATATACCCCAATGCCAATGGGAAGATGAATGATATTTTGGACCTCATGGAGGTTTTTCCCATATACCCCAATTCTGATGGGAAGACGAAGGATATTTTGAACCTCATGAATGTTCTTCTCATATACCCCAATGCCGATGAGGGGATGAAGGATATTTTGGACCTCATGGATGTTGTTCTCATATACCCCAATGCCAATGAGGAGATGAAGGATATTTTCGACCTCATAGATGATCTTCCCAAATACTCCAATGCCGATGGGGAGATGAAGGATATTTTGGACATCATGGACATTCTTTCCATATACCTCAATGCCGATGAGAAGATGAAGGATACTTTGAACCTCATGGATGTTCTTCCTATATATCCCAATGCAAATGAGAAGCTGAAGGCTCTTTTGGACCTCATGGATGTTCTTCCCATATACCACAATACTGATGGGAAGATGATGGATATTTTGGAGAAGATGACGGATCTTTTGGAGCTCATGGATGTTCTTCCCATATACCTCAATACCGATGAAAAGACGGATATTTTGGAGAAGATTAATGATATGTTGAATCTCATGGATATTCTACCACAATGCCAATGGGTAGACGAAGGATATTTTGGACCTCATGGATGTTCTTTCCATATACCTCAGTGACAATGAGAAAATGAAGGATATTTTGGACCTCATGGATGTTCTTCCCATTTACTCCAATGCCGATGAGAAGCTGAAGGCTCTTTTTGACCTCACAGATATTCTTCCCATATACCACAATGCTGATGGGGAGATGAAGGATGTTTTGGACCTCATGGATGTTCTCCCCATAGACCCCAATGCCTGTGAGGAGACGAAGGATATTTTGGATCTCATGGATGTTCTTCCCGTATACCCCAATTCCGATGGGGAGATGAAGGATATTTTGGACCTCACGGATATTCTTCTCATATACCCCAATGCCAATGAGAAGATGAAGGATATTGTGGACCTCATGGATATTCTTCTCATATACCCCAATGCTGATGGTAAGATGATGGATATTTTGGACCTCATGGATGTTCTCCCATATACCCCAATGCCGATACGATGATGAATATTTTGGATCTCATGGATGTTCTTCCCATATACCTCAATGCCGATTAAAAAATGAAGGATGTTTTGGGGAAGATGAAAGATATTTTGAGCCTCATGGATGTTCTTCCCATACACCCCAATGTTGACAAAAAGATGAAGTATGTTTTGGAGAAGATGAATGATATTTTGAACCTCATGGATGTTCTTCCCATACACCCCAATGCCGATTAAAAGACGAAGGATATTTTGGAGAAGATGAATGATATTTTGAACCTCATGGATGTTCTTCCCATATACCACAATGCTGATGGGGAGATGAAGGATATTTTGGACCTCATGGATGTTCTTTCCATATACCTCAATGACAATGAGAAGATGAAGGATATTTTGGACCTCATGGATGTTCTTCCCATTTACCCCAATGCCGATGAGGAGATGAAGGATATTTTGGACCTCACAGATATTCTTCCCATATACCACAATGCTGATGGGGAGATGAAGGATGTTTTGGACCTCATGGATGTTCTCCCCATAGACCCCAATGCCTGTGAGGAGACGAAGGATATTTTTGATCTCATGGATGTTCTTCCCGTATACCCCAATTCCGATGGGGAGATGAAGGATATTTTGGACCTCATGGATGTTCTTCCTGTATACCCCAATTCCGATGGGGAGATGAAGGATATTTTGGACCTCATGGATGTTCTTTCCATATACCTCAATGACAATGAGAAGATGAAAGATATTTTGGACCTCATGGATGTTCTTCCCATTTACCCCAATGCCGATGGGGAGATGAAGGATATTTTGGACTTCACAAATATTCTTCCCATATACCACAATGCTGATGGGTAGATGAAGGATGTTTAGGACCTCATGGATGTTCTCCCCATAGCCCCAATGCCTTTGAGGAGACGAAGTATATTTTGTATCTCATGGATGTTCTTCCCGTATACTCCAATTCCGATGGGGAGATGAAGGATATTTTGGACCTTATGGATGCTCTTCCCATATATTCCAGTATCAATGAAGGACAAATGGCTATTTTGGACCTCATACATGTCCTTCCCATATATCCAAGTTGTGATGAAGTGCAGAAAGTAAGTCTCAACTTCATTTATGTTCTTCCCATGTACTCCAATCCTGATGAAGAGCAGAAGGGATGTGGGAAGATTCCGATAGCTCCGAAAATCAGCGTTCTTCTGTGAGCTGCATGGTGAATCCACCTCCCCTCTATACACTGTTTTCATTAACTCACGGGTCCATTTGTAATGTCTGTAAAATCCCTCAAGTTGAACGGTGGGGCTAATATTGAACACTCTCTGCCAACCTAAACACCATGTTGGATGGTCAGAGGTGTAAAACACATTATTATATTTCATGACTGAAGGTTATAAGGTATTCAAGGAGTGATGCTTACATTTGTTCTTCATCGCCAAGAAGCACAGGGAATTTTGACATTTGGGCCTCCAGATGCCCTCTTTTAATAGGGCATGAAATCCATGACTTCCCAACATGGAATAGTTATGCTAAAAAAAATGAGAGAATTGTGATTTTGGAAGGATGGGAAAGTTGTCAGATTGTTGTCCTACACAGTGAAAAATGATGGTGGGAATAATCAATGTAAATTCCTCCTTCTACGCAATTGTTCTATATTTGACTTGGTACAATTTACCCTTTAGATCAGAGCTTTTCAAATCGCGTGTCACAATTTATTTTATTTATTTATTTGTGACATTTATATGCCGCCCTTCTCACACACACACACTAGCCCTCCCCTGCTATGCATTGCTGTGGCCCATATGGGGGTTCTGTGTGGGAGGTTTGGCCTAATTCTATCATTGGTGGGGTTCAGAATGCTCTGTGATTGTAGGTGAACTATAAATCCCAGTAACTACAACTCCCAAATGTCAGGATCTATTTTCCTCCAACTCCATCTGTGTTCATATTTGTGCATATGGAATATTTGTGCCAAGTTTGGTCCAGATCCTTCATTGTTTGAGTCCACAGTGCTCTCTGGATGTAAGTGAACTACAACTCCCAAACTCAAGGTCAGTGCCCATCAAATCCTTCCAGTGTTTTCTGTTGGTCAGGGGAGTCCTTTGTGCTAAGTTTGGTTCAATTCCATCGTTGGTGGGGTTCAGAATGCTCTTTGATTGTAGGTGTACTATAAATCCCAGTAGCTACAATTCCCAAATGTGAAGGTCTATTTTCCCCAAACTCCATCTGTGTTCATATTTGGGCATATGGAGTATTCCTGCCATGTTTGGTCCAGATCCAGCACTGGTGAACTACAGCTCCCAAACTCAAGGTCAATGCCCACCAAACCCATCCAGTGTTTTCTGTTGGTCATGGGAGTTCTGTGTGCCAAGTTTGGTTCAATTCCATCGTTGGTGGGGTTCAGAACGCTCTTTGATTGTAGGTGAACTATAAATCCCAGTAGCTACAATTCCCAAATGTGAAGGTCTATTTCCCCCAAACTCCATCTGTGTTCATATTTGGGCATATGAAGTATTCCTGCCATGTTTGGTCCAGATCCGTCATTGGTGAACTACAGCTCCCAAACTCAATGTCAATGCCCACCAAACACTTCTAGTGTTTTCTGTTGGTCATGGGAGTACTGTGTGCCAAGTTTGGTTCAATTCCATCGTTGGTGGGGTTCAGAATGCTCTTTGATTGTAGGTGAACTATAAATCCCAGCAACTACAACTCCCAAAAGACAAAGTCATAATTTTTGAGTGATGGTCACTCCTTGTGTTGTGAGACATTTTGTTGCCAAGTTTGGTGTGAATTCGTTCATTGGTTCTTTTGTTTTTAAGGGACTCGTTACGCACAGAGCATTTATATATATATAGATTATAGGTGAACTATAAATCCCAGCAACTACAACTCCCAAATGACAAAGTCATAATTTTTGAGTGATGGTCACTCCTTGTGTTGTGAGACATTTTGTTGCCAAGTTTGGTGTGAATTTGTTCATTGGTTCTTTTGTTTTTAAGGGACTCGTTACGCACAGAGCATTTATATATATATAGATTATAGATGAACTATAAATCCCAGCAACTACAACTCCCAAATGGCAAAGTCATAATTTTTGAGTGATGGTCACTCCTTGTGTTGTGAGACATTTTGTTGCCAAGTTTGGTGTGAATTTGTTCATTGGTTCTTTTGTTTTTAATGTACTCATTACGCACAGAGCATTTTATATATATATATAGATATAGATAGATAGATATATAGAGAGCATATAAAAACAATTTATTTACAGTGTGTTGTGTGAAAGCTTTGCACGTCGGATTGCCTACCAAGTGCGGTGCCTTTCAGACTCTAAAGGGTCCACTGAAAGGAATGGGTTGTGGGTTTTGGGGGGGTGGGATATCACCGACACCAGTCCACTTGCAACGAGCAAGCTAACAGGTTCTCATCTGACACCAGTCGGGAACTGAAGATATTTTATTATTGGGAAATGCCACATACAGAGGGGGGAAAGCTCCCTTTGAATCTGTCATTACTCTGTGAACCCGGGGCCTCCCCCGGGAGTTAATTATTTTTCTTAAAATGCAACTTGTTCTGTTGGTTTAAAACATTCCAACGGTGTTCTCACTCTTTAAATCTTCTGTAAAGCGCCGGGGTTTAAATCACTTGCAGATAAGAGTAATTCTATTAGAAATCTGGGGGAGGGAAAAAAATTACACTCAGAAGCCGAGGAAGAGAGCAAGAACACAGAAGGAAAAGGTGCCCGAAGGCCTCTAGAGAGGGAAGCATCCGAGCGCAAATGGAAAAGAACGGAATTGCCATGGTTGCCCAGCAAAAGGGTTTATTTATTTACTAGCCGTCCCCTGCCACGCATTGCTGTGGCCCAGTCTGGTGATCTGGAAAATGAGAAAGTGTTGGTTTCTAATCTATGTAATTCCTTTCTTTGTTGCTCATTCGTTCAGTTGTCTCCGACTCTTCGTGACCTCATGGACCAGCCCACGCCAGAGCTCCCTGTCGGCCGTCACCACCCCCAGCTCCTTCAAGGTCAGTCCAGTCACTTCAAGGATGCCATCCATCCATCTTGCCCTTGGTCGGCCCCTCTTCCTATTACCTTCCACTTTCCCCAGCATAATTGTCTTCTCCAGGCTTTGCTGTCTCCTCATGATGTGGCCAAAGGACTTCCACTTTGTCTCTAGTCTCCTTCCCTCCAATGAGCAGCCGGGCTTTATTTCCTGGAGGATGGACTGGTTGGATCTTCTCGCAGTCCAAGGCACTCTCAGAACTTTCCTCCAACACCACAGCTCAAAAGCATCTCTCTTCCTTCGCTCAGCCTTCCTTAAGGTCCAGCTCTCACATCCGTAGGTGACTACAGGGAATACCATGGCTTTGACTATGCGGATCTTTGTTGCCAGTGTGATGTCTCTACTCTTTACTATTTTATCGAGATTGGACATTGCTCTCCTCCCAAGAAGTAAGCGTTTTCTGATTTCCTGGCCACAGTCTGCATCTGCAGTAATCTTTGCACCTAGAAATGCAAAGTCTGTCACAGCCTCCACGTTTTCTCCCTCTATTTGCCAGTTATCAATCATTCTTGTTGCCATAATCTTGGTTTTTTTTAAGTTTAGCTGCAACCCAGCTTTTGCGCTTTCTTCTTTCACCTTGATTAGAAGGCTCCTCAGCTCCTCCTCGCTTTCGGCCATCAGAGTGGTGTCGTCTGCATATCTGAGGTTGTGAATGTTTCTTCCAGCCATTTTCACCCCAGCTTTGCATTCCTCAAGCCCCGCACATCCTCGCATGATGTGTTCTGCATACAAGTTAAAAAGGTTGGGTGAGAGGATGCAGCCTTGCCGTACGCCTTTCCCAATCTTGAACCAGTCTCCTGTTCCGTGGTCAGTTCTGACTGTTGCTACTTGGTCCTTGTACAGATTCCTCAGGAGAAGACAAGGGGGCTTGGGATGCCCATCCCACCAAGAACTTGCCACTATTTATTATGATCCACACAGTCAAAGGCTTTAGAATAGTCAATGAAGCAAAAATAGATGTTTTTCTGGAACTCCCTGCCTTTCTGCTTGTGCGTAAACAGTATTTCTTGCTGTTTCTTTGCCAGTGTTGATGTGGAGAGTGTCTGGTTTGCTTACTCTGGAACATGCAACATATCATAGTCCTTCTTTAAGGCACCAGCCAATCACCATCGAGCCGGCAGGGGGGCGGGGAGCGGGAAATTCAAACCTGGCAGTTCTGTTTTATGTATAAAAAGGCCTTTATTTTTGTACACTAGATGCTCAGCTTGGCGATATATTCCTGCTTTGCATCCTTTTCAGTTGAATCGCAATAAAATCATCTCAGTGGTGCTTCCTTCAACTTTGGTGAGATTTCTTTTGGGAACTTAGGAAAAACCTTTTAAATTGGGCTTCTCTTTGCTCACCATTGTAGCGAGTAGGCTTGGGCAGTTTCGTTCGTTAATTTCGTAATTCGTTATTAATTCGTATTTAAATTAGCTTACGATCCAATATTGAGCCATGCAGGAATAGCGTGAGGAGTAATTAAGAATCGAAACAATTTTTCAAATTTATTTCGTATTGTTTCGTAATTGTTTCAAAATTGTTTCGAAATTGTTTCGTAATTATTTCCGTATGTCTGGTGCAAGTTTTATAGTTGTTGTTTGTTTTATCACACCAACAGTCAACAACAGAGGGAGAAGGAAGCTTCAGAAGTTTCCCTTGTCCCATTTGGAGGGTTTTTTAGCATATCGCGCAATCGCGTCCGCCATTAACGAATCGATTCGTAATTTTACGAAATTTAGTATATTTTGAACTTTTTTAAAGGAAAATTTCGGAATTCTTTAAAAAAACGAAATGCAAGGGCCCCCCTAAAAACGAAACGAGTTTAGAACCAAATTTTTCCGTGGTTACCCAAGCCTAGTAGCGAGCCCTTTTGGTGGGTCTGCAGGGTCTCTCCTTCAGGGCCAGACCCTTTTAAATTCCGCCATGATTTCACTTCATGTTGTCTGGCAAAGGCTTTGGGATAAGCCCCCTCTCAGGTCTACTTGTCAGGGCTTTGGAGCATTCATTGTAAGGGTTGTTGTGTGTTTTCCAGGCTGTCTGGCCATGTTCCAGAAGCATTCTCTCCTGACGTTTCGACTGTATCTATGGCAGACATCCTCAAAGGTTGTGACCGAGGATGTCTCCCATGGATGCAGGCAAAACATCAGGAGAGAATTGTTCATTCATTGAAGGCACATCAGAACAGCCAGGTTTTTAGGGTCCTCCTGAAGACTTTGAGGGTGGGCGCTTCCCTCGATTAAGATGCTATACTCCTATAGATGCAGCCTAGAATCACATTGGCTTTGTTTGTTGGTGCATCACACTGTTGGCTCATGTTCTGCTTGTGGGCTACTAAGACGCCGAGATTCCCTTCATAGAATCATAAAATCATAGAGTTGGAAGAGACCTCATGGGCCATCAGTCCAACCCCCTGCCAAGAAGCAGGAATATTGCATTCAAATCACCCCTGAAGATGGCCATCCAGCCTCTGTTTAAAAGCTTCCAAAGAAGGAGCCTCCACCACACTCCGGGGCAGAGAGTTCCACTGCTGAACGGCTCTCACAGTCAGGAAGTTCTTCCTCATGTTCAGGTGGAATCTCCTCTCTTGTAGTTGGAAGCCATTGTTCCGCGTCCTAGTCTCCAAGGCAGAAGAAAACAAGCTTGCTCCCTCCTCCCTATGACTTCCCCTCACATATTTATACATGGCTATCATGTCTCCTCTTAGCCTTCTCTTCTCCAGGCTAAACATGCCCAGCTCTTTAAGCCGCTCCTCATAGGGCTTGTTCTCCAGATCCTTGATCTTTTCAGTCGCCCTTCTCTAGACACAATTGTGGTGCCCAGAATTGGACACAGTGTGATTCCAGATGTGGTCTAACCAAGGCAGAATAGAGCATGGGTAGTATGACTTCCCTAGACCAGTGGTTCTCAACCTGGGGTCCCCAGATGTTTTTGGCCTTCAACTCCCAGAAATCCTAACATCTGCTAAACTGGCTGGGATTTCTGGGAGTTGTAGGCCAAAAACATCTGGGGACCCCAGGTTGAGAACCACTGATCTAGACACTATACTCCTATTAATGCAGGCCAAAATCCCATTGGCTTTTTTTGCTGCCACATCACATTGTTGGCTCATGTTTACCATGAGAACTCCAAGACATAAGAAAAGAAGCCCTTTTTGTTTTTAATGTTTTTAATGTCCCTGGCAAACCTGAGCTCGTTTTGTGCTTTAGCCTTGCGGACCTTTTCCCTACAGGAGTTTGCTATTTGTTTGAATTCCTCTTTGGTGATTTCTCCCTTTTTCCACTTCTTTTGCATGTCCCTTTTGTGTCTTAGCACAGTTAGAAGTTCTTTGGACATCCATTCTGGCTTCTTTGCATTTGTCCTATTTTTTTCTCTTTGTTGGCATGGTTTGCAATTGCCAATCTGGGTGTTACCCACATTCCAGGACTTTGCCCAAAAAGAGGAAATTGGAAACTGGCCGATAGTTCATAGAATCATAGAATCATAGAATCAAAGAGTTGGAAGAGAGCTCATGGGCCATCCAGTCCAACCCCCTGCCAAGAAGCAGGAATATGAGGATTGGATTGAGAGGATATAGCTCTTTTTAAATTGTTATTGCACTGTCTTTTTTGTCTAAATGCACTTAATTGTTTTTGCTTTTGTATTGTATTGATGGCATCGAATTGTGCCGATATGTAGACCGCCCTGAGTCGCCTGCGGGCTGATATGGGCGGGATATAAGAGATGTAAATAAATAAATAAATAAATAAATAAATATTGCATTCAAAGCACTCCCAACAGATGGCCATCCAGCCTCTGTTTAAAAGCCTCCAAAGAAGGAGCTTGAATTGTTTAAATTCTTCTTTGGTGATTTCTCCCTTTTTCTACTTCTTGTGCATGTCTTGTGCACTTGTCCCATTTTTTCTCTTTGTTGGCACTGTAAAGGATGTTGTCAATCTGGGTGTTACCCACCCTATGTTTCGGTAACTTACATTGTATTGGTTTGGGCTTAGCTCCTAAGGTCCTTTGGTATGTAAAAGATGCCATTCCGGAATACATGGACATGCAATTTGTCCATTGAACAAACATCCCCCCCCCCAAAAAAAACCGCATTCTGAGCCCTTACTGTAATTAAGTTTGGTGCCCATTAAATCCTGATGGATGCCCCGGCGTGCTTTTCGTCAAAGGCCAGGAGAGCATGCGGGCTGCATTTTCGAAACACATGGTCCAAGTTAACAGTTTTCATTGACTATGAATCTATTTAAAAAATACATATGGGACCAAGGTATATGGCTTAGTCCTCTCCCTGTGCCGCCTCCTCCGGTCTAATTGGGGTGCGAGCCATTTTAATAGACACCGCGGAGTCTGTTTAACTGCACCCTGTCAGAACAATGCCCCTTTTCACATCCCAAACAGAAACACCACTGATCAGACCAATATCTCAGGACTCCGAAACAACTTTTAATTGGAACAGATGCTGCAAAGGCCGGCACAAAGAAGCCAGCGCTTGGGTGATCAAAACCAGGGCTGGCCCCTTGATTCGTTTTTAATAGCCGCTTTCGTTTTTTATTAGGAGGGGGACGCCGAAGTTGGTAACCTGATGCAAACAGTCAGGAACAATGCTTTGAGAGAAAGCACCTGATTCCGAACCAGGTTCGCTGTCACATATTGTTTCGGGCCAGGAGCCCTAATGGTTCCCATTGTACTTGGCACACTGTGTCGCTTGTTGTGTTTCATTACCATTCTCCTAACCGATTCCAGGTGATTTGGGAACGGGAAACCACCAAAGACAAAGATAAGGTAATGGTGAACATTTTCCCTTGACATTAAGTCTAGTTGAGTCCAGCTCTGGGGAGTGTTGCTCATCTCCATTTCTAAGCCGAAGAGCCGGCGTTGTCCCTGGACGCCTCCTAGGTCATGTGGCCGGCATGACCTAGGAGGCGTCTAGGATATGGGTGGTCTACAACTCCTACCATTCTCTAGCAATCCCACCAGAACCAACTAGTATTTTATGTTCTACTAGTTGTACCCACCATGCATTGCTGTGGCCAACCTTCCCTCCCTCTTTCTCTCCTTCTTGTCCTCCTTCCTTCATTCCCTCTTTCTTTCCTTCCCTTTTTTCCTTCCTCTTTCCTTCCTTTGCTTTTGCTTCCATTCTTCCTTCTCTCTTTCCTTCTTTCCTTCCCTCCCGCTTTCTCTCCTTCTTTCCCTCCTTTCTTTGCTCCCTTTCTTCCCTTTCTTTTTTCTTTCTTTCTCTCCTCCCTTCCTTCTCTACCTCTTTCCTTTCTTCCCCTCTTTTCTTTTACTTCCTCTTTCTCTCCTTCCTTCCTATCTTTCCTTCCTTCCCTTGTATTCTTTCCTTCTCTCCTTCCTTCCTTCTATCTCCTTCCTTCTATTCCTTCCTCTTTCTCTCCTTTCTTCCTTTTCTACCTCTTTCCTTCCTTCCTTTGCTTTTTTGCTTCCATTCTTCCTTCTCTCTTTCCTTCTTTCCTTCCCTCCCTCTTTCTCTCCTTCTTTCCCTCCTTCCTTCTCCTCTTCTTTCCTTCCCTTTTTTCTTTCTTCTCTCTTTCCTTCCTTCTTACCTTCTTTCCTTCCCCCTTTCTTTTCTTCCCTTTCTCTCCTTTCTTCCTTCTCTATCTCTTTTCTTCCTTTTCCTTCCTTCCTTCTTCTTTCTTCCTTCTTTCCTTCCTTCTCCTCTTTCTCTCTTTCTTCCTTCTCTACCCTCCCTCCCTCCCTCCCTCCCTCCCTCCCTTCCTTCCTTCCTTCCTTCCTTCCTTCACTTTTGGCTTCCATTCTTCCTTCTCTCTTTCCTTTTTTCCTTCCCTCCTGCTTTCTCTCCTTCTCTCCTTCCTTCCTTCCTTCCTTCTCTCACTTTTCCTTTCTTTCATTCTTTTCTTTCCTTCTCTCCTTCCTTCCTTCTCTACCTCTTTCTTTCCTTCCCTTTTTTCTTTCCTTCTCTCTTTCCTTCCTTCTCTGCCTCTTTCCTTCCCCCTTTTTCTTTTACTTCCCTTTCTCTCCTTTCTTCCTTCTCTATCACTTTTCTTCCTTCCTTCACTTTTTGCTTCCATCCTTCATTCTGTCTTTCCTTCTTTCCTTCCCTCCCTTCCCAGAAGGCTCGTGGACAACAAGTTAAACATGAGCCAACAATGTGCTGTGGCGGCAAAAAAGGCCAATGGGATTTCGGCCTGCATCAAGAGGAGCTCACCCCGTCCCGTGGATTCAAATCACCAACCTTCCAGTCAGCAAGTTCTGCACTTTAGCGGTTTAACCTGCTGCACCAACGCAGCCCCAGGACAAAGATTCCTGGCTCCTTTTATTTCTTTGCTACTTTTGAGTAGGCTTAGCTTTTAAACAGAGGCTGGATTGCCATCTGTCGGGAGTGGTTTGATTGTGCTTTCCCAGTCTATGTGGTCCCTTCCAACTCTATAATTCTATGATTCTAAGATTGCTTAGGCTGTTTGTGTGAACTGATCCAAAACGGACGAGGAGAAAAACGACAGCCTTCATTGTGCATTTATTCGTGCCAGACAAGTTATCCGAAACAGATTTATAAATCACCATATATAAAATGACCTCCAATGTAGAAGAGGAAATGCAAATGTAGTTTATCTGAGAGTCAGATGAAAGAACAGCAAATGCAGGTCAATGAATCCTTGACAGCTATAGCTGATTTTTCCACTGTTGGAATTAATGCAGCTTGCTGCTACTGTTGCATCGACATTATATAACAGCTCACCAGACGTTTCATGTTGGAGACACACTTTTTTGAGACATGCATCATTTCACAACACAATAATAATCTATATAAATAAAAATGTAATGTTCGTTTGTGGTATTCACAGAACTCGAAAACCCCTGGATGAATTGGCACCAAATTTGGACACGATACACCTAACAACCCAATGTATGTTCTCCACTCAAAAAAAACCCCCCACGAAAACAAAAAGCAGAAAGGACTTCTGAACTGCATGTCTACAAAGGAGAAACTGCATGTCTACAAAGAGACCCATGGCCACACCCCTCCTCCTCCTCGCGGGGAAACAGCCAGCCATTAAAGCATGAGGAGCCAGGCATGCGTGCATGCCACCCCCCCCCCACACACACACATTTTTTACTCATACAAATGGTAGATAAAGAGAGTGGGCACCATGGGAGTGGAGGGGGAGGCTTGCAGCATGGAGCCCCTTCTCTTTCCCTGCTATGCCAGGAGTGCGGTCTCCTTTTCCTCCTCCTCCTCCTCATCCTCCTCCTCCTCCTCCTCCACCTTTCCCTGTTGGAAGAGGCCAGCGGGTGGGGGGGACTTTCTGTAGACCTTTCTTTTTTAACTCTTTCCTTTCTGTCTGACCTGCTTGCCTGTCTCCGGCAACACGAGCACACATTTAACACACACACACACACAGGAGGTAGCTGCCTCTGCCACACTCCACCCGAAAGGACTCCCTTCCCTTCTTTCCTTTCTCCCCTTCTTTCCTTTTCTTCCTTTCCTCCCCTCCTCCTTCCTTCCTGTCCCTCCCTTCTTCCTTCTCCTTCCTTTCCTTCTTTCCCTCCTTCCCTTCCTTCCTGTCCATCCTTTCTTCTTCCTTTCCTCTCCTTCTTCCTTCTTCCTCTTCCTTCCTCCTTCTTTCCCTTTCTTCATTTCCTTCCCCTTCATTTTCCCTCCCTCCTTTCTTCATCCCCTCCTTCCTTCCTCCTCCTCTCCTTCCTTTCCTTCCTTCCTCCTTCCTGTCCTCCTTTCCTTCCTTCTTCCTTCCTCTTTTCCTTCTTTTCCTCCCTTCTTCCCTCCTTCTTTCCCTTTCTTCATTTTCCTTCCCCTTCATTTCCTTTCCCTCCCTCCTTTCTTCATCCCCCTTCCTTCCTCTTCCTTCTCCCTTCCTTTCCTTCCTTCTTTCCTTCCTTCCTTTCCTTCCTTCCTCTCCTTTCCTTCCTTTTTTCCTCCTTCCCTTCCTTCCTGTCCCTCCTTTCTTCTTCCTTTCCTTCCTGTCCTTCTTTTCCTTCTTCCCTTCCTTCCTTTCCTCCTTCTTTCCCTTTCTTCATTTCCTTCCTTCTTCCTTCCTCCCTCCTTTCTTCACCCCTCCTTCCTTTCCTCCTCCTTCTCCTTCCTTCTTTCCTTCCTTTCCCCCTTTCTTTCCTTCCTTTTTCCTTCCTTCCTTCTTTCTATGTAAGATATAAATACAATATTTTATATATTGTTATATAGATTACTATATAATATGTTACTATATATATATATTACTATATAATACAAATTAAATGGAAGGGACAGTCAAGAAGTAACGAGGGAAAGAGGGGAAGGAAGGAGGGAAAGGGGGAAGGAAGGAGACAAGGAGGGAGGGAAAGAAGAAAGGAAAGAAAGAAAAGAAGCAAGGAAGGAGAGAAGGAAATAAAAAAGTGAAAGGAAAAAGAGAGGGAAAGAAGGAGAGAAGGAACGAAAGACGGAAGGAAGGAAGGATGCAACCAAAGAGCAAAGAAGGGGGGAAAGAAACAGGTAGAGATGGAAGAAAGAAGAGAAATAGGAAGGGAAAGAAATAGAGGAAGGGAAGGAAAGAGGGAAGGAATAAGGTAGGGAAGTTTGGCCACAGCAACGCGTGGCGGGTACATCTAGTAGTAGTAGTAGTAGTAGTAGTAATAATAATAATAATAATAATAATAATAATAATAATACACTTTATTTATATTCAGCTCTATCTTCCCAAGGGGATTCAGAACGGATTACAACATATACAGATATAGGTAAACATTCAATGCCTGTAAAACAGTGGAATAACACATAGCACATAAAAGATGGCTTTGAAAGGCAGCAGAACACAGGAGCTGTCTTCACAGACGTATCAGCGGCGTATGATACTGTAAACAACCGCCTCCTCCTGAGAAAATGTATAATATCACAAAGGACGACCACCTCACCCGCCTCATAGGAAACCTGCTACAAAACGGGAGCTTTTTTGTTGAGTTCCAGGGCCAGAGAAGCAGATGGCGGAAACAGAAGAACGGCCTGCCTCAGGGGAGCGTGCCTGCTCCATCCATGTTCAACATTTACACAAATGACCAGCCACTGCCAGAAGAGACAGAGAGCGTCATCTATGCTGATGATCATGCCATTACTGCTCAAGCAGGGAGCTTTGACATGGTTGAACAGAAGCTCTCCAAAGCTCTAGGTCAAGGATCCTCAAGCTTTATAAACGATGGCCAAATTCCTATGCACCCTGCACATGTCCTATTTTGCTACTGTTATGAATTGTAATGTAAATATCTGATATGCATGATGTATTTTTATTGTTACAATCTGAACATAAAGCATCGTTTTAGCATTTCTGAAGATAAAAGAGTTCCGATTAAAATGAGGAAAGCATTCTATTTTCTGTCTTTTTGAAAGTGGTTTTTGGAATATGTAAGCATGAGTCCCCTTTCAGGGGGAGAAGGGCAGGGTATAAATATAGGAAATAAATCTATATAAATAAAAATGTAATGTTCGTTTGTGGGCTTAACAGAACTCAAAAACCACTGGACACCTCACAACCCAATGTATGTCCTTCACTAAAAAAAAAATGATTTTGTCATTTGGAAGTTGTAGTTGCTGGGATTTATAGTTTACCTATAATCAAAGAACATTCTGGACCCTATCAACGATGGAATTGAACCAAACTTGACATAGAGTTCTCCCATGACCAACAGAAAATACTGGAAGGGTTTGGTGGGCAGTGTCCTTTGGTTTTACTGTTGTAGTTCACCTACATCCAGAGATCACTGTGGACTCAAACAAGGATGGATTGGACCAAACTTGGCACTGATACTCAATATGCCCAAATGTGAACACTGGTGGAGTATGGGGGAAATAGAATCTTGACATTTGTGAGTTGTAGTTGCTGGGATTTGTAGTTCACCTGCAATCACAGAGCATTCTGAACCCCATCAACAATAGAACTGGGCCAAACCTTTCCAGAGCAGCGCTGCGGGGACTCCAGCAGCCGCTGCTGGTCCAGATAAGCACGGGAGGGAGAAGCCTGTGGAAGCCTGTGGAGGGAGAAGCGCTCTCTGTTCTCCCGCGGAGAACAGAGAGCGAAGCAGAGTAGACGCCATGGCTCTATAACAGACGATCCCTGGTGGCAAGGAAGGCTTCTGCAAATGGTGGAGGCGGCACCGGGTGGGCGTGGCCAGGCTTTTGGGCCAGGGAAGCCAGCAGCGCTTGGCCATGCCCACCTGGCGCCACCTCCACCATTTGCGCACGCCTTCCTTGTCACCAGGGATTTTCTGTTGTAGAGCAATGGTGTCCGCTCTGCTTCACTCTCTGTTCTCTGCAGGAGAGCAGAGAGTGCTTCTCCCTCCACAGGCTTCTCCTTCCCATGTGGAGGGAGACGTCTATGGAGGGAGAAGCGCAGGGGGCATTGGGGCATTGTACGAGGCCAGGACAGGCTGCGCAGGCCAGATAGATGCCCTTGGCGGGCTGCATGCGGCCCGCGGGCCGTAGTTTGGGGACCCCTGCTCTAGGTGCTCTTACTGCCTATTATAGGGAAAAACAGCTGATCCCTAATCCGTCTAAAACACAGACATGTGCCTTTCATCTTAAGAACAGACAAGCATCCCGAGCTCTGAGGATTATTACCTGGGAAGGAATCCCACTGGAATCCCACTGGAGCATTGCAGCACACCCAAATATCTGGGGGTCACTCTGGACCGTTCTCTGACCTACAAGAAGCACTGCCTGAACATCAAGCAAAAAGTGGGTGCTAGAAACAATATCATACGAAAGCTGACTGGCACAACCTGGGGATCACAACCAGACACAGTGAAGACATCTGCCCTTGGGCTATGCTACTCTGCTGCTGAATATGCATGCCCAGTGTGGAACGCATCTCACCACGCTAAAACAGTGGATGTGGCTCTTAATGAGACATGCCACATTATCACGGGGTGTCTGGCTCTACACCACTGGAGAAACTAAACTGTCTAGCCGGTATCGCACCACCTGACATCCGCTGGGAAGTAGCAGCCAATAGTTAAAGGACCAAGGCAGAGACATCTCCAGCTCATCCCTTGTTTGGGTATCAGCCAACACATCAAGGACTTAAATCAAGACATAGTTTTCTAAGATCTACAGAGACACTCACTGGAACACCCCAGCAAGCGAGAGTCCAAAAGTGGCAGGCTCAAACCCAGAACCTCAATCAATGGCTGAAACCCAATGAGAGACTCCCCCCTGGGCACACAGAAGACTGGGCGACTAGGAAGGCACTGAACAGACTGTGCTCTGGAGATGCACCGCCAACCTTAAGAAATGGGGCCACAAAGTGGAATCCACGACATGCGAGTGGGGAGAAGAGCAAACTACAGACCATTTCCTGCAATGCACCCTTTTAAACAGAGGCTGGACGGCCTCTGCCACATGCACAATGGATGTGGCCCTGCCACATGCACAATGGAGGACCTCCTTGCGGCAACACCAGAGGCACTCCAAGTGGCCAGATACTGGTCAAGGGACATTTAACCAACTACCAAGCTTGCAAACTTTTTGTTTTGTCTGGTTTTTTGTTTGTTTGTTTAAAATGTAATACAAATGTCTGGTTGCTGCTGACACGATAAATAAATAACTGGAATAACAGTGACACACCAATGCACAGAACAGAGGTACAGGCTTCCCCTTTCATCTCCGGCTTCTGGAGGCGGTGCTCAACTCCGGCCACGGGGAGGTGCTTTTGTTCCATTTCCAAGCTGAGAAGCCTGTTGTCCAAAGACACCACATGGTCATGTTGCCGGCATGGCTGCACAAGCGCCTTTATTACCTTCCTGCCGAAGTGGTACCTATCGATCTACTCACATGTTTTTGAAATGCTAGCAGGGGCAGTTCACCGCATTACGCAAAGTAAGCATTTGTAGTATAGTTGATTTTGCCCAGGGGCGCTCTTGAGGCGCTCTTGGGGGAAAATAGACTTTGACATATGAGAGTTGTAGTTACTGGGATGTATAGTTCACCTACAATCAAAGAGCATTCTGAACTCCACCAATGATGGAATTGAACCAAATATGGCACACAGAACTCCCATGGCAAACTGAAAATATATATCAATGATTGGTTGGGGGGGGGGGCAAAATATTGTTTGCTTACCATTAAAAATTACCTAGGGCCGCCTCTGCCCGGAAGATCTTAAGTACCACGTTGGCTCGTAAGGGAGGAGGTAGTCGTGCAGATAGGCAGGTCCTGAACCGTTTAGAGCACCTTGTATTGGGACCGGGAACTCATCGGCAGCCAGTCGAGCTGTTTAAACAGGAGGGTTGACCGCTCTCTGTAACTTGCTCCAGTTAACAATCTAGCCGTTGATTGTAGTTTCCGAACCATCTTCAAGGGCAGCCCTATGTAGAGTGCATTACAGTAGTCTAATCTTGAGGTAACTAAGACATGGACCACCATGGTCCATGCCTTAGCAAAATAGTCTTTGTAATGCTAAGGCACCAACCCCCAGAGTCGGGTACGACTGGACGTAATGTCAGGAGAAAACCTTTACCTTACAACAGGGGCGGCTCAATCATTACGCAAAGTAAGCATTCGCAGTATAGTTGATTTTGCCCAGGGGCACTCTTGAGGTGCTTTTGGGGGGAAATAGACCTTGACATATGCGAGTTGTAGTTAATGGGATGTATAGTTCACCTACAATCAAAGAGCATTCTGAACTCCACAAACGATGGAATTGAACCAAATATGGCACACAGAACTCCCACGACAAACAGAAAATATATATCAGTGATTGGTTGGGTGGGGGGGACGGCAAACTACTGTTTGCTTACCGTTGAAAATTACCTAGGGCTGCCTCTGCCCGGAAGATCTTAAGGACCGCGTGGCTCGTAAGGGAGGAGGCGGTCGTGCAGATAGGCAGGTCCTGAACCGTTTAGAGCACCTTGTATTGGGACCGGGAACTTATCGGCAGCCAGTGGAGCTGTTTAAATAGGAGGGTTGACCGTTCTCTGTAACTTGCTCCAGTTAACAATCTGGCCGTTGATTGTCGTTTCCGAACCGTCTTCAAGGGCAGCCCTACGTAGAGTGCATTACAGTAGTCTAATCTTGAGGTAACTATAACTAAGGCATGGACCACCATGGTCAATGCCTTAGCAAAATAGTCTTTGTAATGCTAAGGCACCAACCCCCAGAGTCGGATATGACTGGACGTAATGTCAGGAGAAAACCTTTACCTTACAACAGGGGCGGCTCAACGCATTACGCAAAGTAAACATTTTCAGTATAGTTGATTTTGCCCAGAGGTGCTCTCGAGGCGCTCTTGGGGGAAAATAGACCTTGACATATGCGAGTTGTAGTTACTGGGATGTATAGTTCACCTACA
Source organism: Anolis sagrei ordinatus (assembly GCF_025583915.1). Taxonomy (NCBI): domain Eukaryota; kingdom Metazoa; phylum Chordata; class Lepidosauria; order Squamata; family Anolidae; genus Anolis; species Anolis sagrei. The sequence goes on from NW_026844811.1 coordinate 6,830,369, forward strand.
ATCAAAGAGCATTCTGAACTCCACCAATGATGGAATTGAACCAAATATGGCACACAGAACTCCCACGACGAACAGAAAATATATATCAGTGATTGGTTGGGGGGGGGGGGGCGTCAAAATACTGTTTGCTTACCGTCGAAAATTACCTAGGGACGCCTCTGACTGCTAGGCTGGCAGGAAGGGAACGGTACTCCATGCAGTCATGCCAGCCACGTGACCTTGGAGGTGTCTACGGACAACGCTGACTCTTCGGCTTAGAAATAGAGATGAGCACCAACCCCCAGAGTTGGATACGACTGGACTTAATGTCAGGGGAAAACCTTTACCTTACAATCATTTATTTCATTTCCAAACTGAAGCAGGATTTCCTCAAAGGGATCCCCAGTTTGCCCCCATTTCCCTCTAGAGTGCAACTCACTTTGGCAGAAAAGATGAGGCCGGATCATTCCTTTGTGCATCGATATTGTGACACTTTCTGTCTTCTTTGAGCCGGACTGATAACAGGTCTCGGATGACAGGCAACGATCCTTTCTTTGGAAAAGAGCACCCTCTAGGGCACACATTTGAGACTGATTATCATAGATTAATTAATTACTACCCCTTCAAATCAGCATCAGTTCAAAAGTGGGGCTCTGCTATTGTTTTTGTGCGTGGGCAACCAAGAGGACTTTCAAACTGTACTAACCAATTTGAGAAGTAGGGTTTTCCTGCTTATAAGATGAGCATAAAATGCAAAGCAACCCAGAAGTAGCTGAGATAGAAGTTAGGTTTTTGTTTTCACATATATGGCAGAACTTCCCTGTCCACAGAGGCTCATAATACGGGCTGTCCTTTAGTGGCTGGATCTTACTTACTTAGGCGATCCCTCGAAATCCGAGGATGATAGTCCTCCAAGTGTAGTATCCTGGCGGTGGGTCCGTAGGTGACTGTGGAGCCCTATTCTTCATCTGTATGTCCTCCTGAAGTGAGGGCATCAGTTTCCAGGTGGAAGACAGCCCCGGTCGCGGTTGGCTTGACGCGCCTTCCTCTTGCCACGTTTCTCTCTTTTGCCCTCTTCAAATTCTACAGCACTGCTGGTCACAGCTGTCCTCCAGCTGGAGCGCTCAAGGGCCAGGGCTTCCCAGTTCTCAGTGTCTATGCCAGAGTTTTTAAGGTTGACTTTGAGCCCATCTTTCAATCTCTTTTCCCGCCCACCAACATTCTCTTTTCCGTTCTTGACTTCGGAGTAGAGCAACTGCTTTAGGAGTCGGTGGTCGGGCATCCGGACAACGTGGCCTTTAGTCCAGTGAAGTTGATGACAGAGGACCATTGCTTCAATGCTGGTGGTCTTTGCTTCTTGTAGCATGCTGACATTTGTCTGTTTGTCTTCGCAAGAGATTTGCAAGATTTTTCAGAGGCAGTGCTGATGGAATCATTCCAGGAGTTGCATGTGACGTTTGTAGACAGTCCACGTTTCACAGGTGTATAGCAGGGTCGGGAGGACAATAGCTTTATAAACAAGCACCTTGGTATCCCTACGGATGTCCCGTTCCTCAAACACTCTCTGCTTCGTTCAGAAAATGCTGCACTCGCAGAGCTGAGGCAGTGTTGTATTTCAGTGTCAATATTGACTTTTGTGGAGAGGTGGCTGCCAAGGTAGTGGAAGTGGTCAACATTTTCTAATGTTTCAACATTAAACTATATTTCTGGCATTGGAGAGGGATTGGCTGGTGACTTTGGTTTTCTCGATGTTTAATGACAGGCCGAGCTTCTCGTATGCTTCTGTGAAGGTGTTTAGAGTGGCTTGTATTTATTTTACTTATTTCCGGCACTTATACCCCGCCCTTCTCACCCCCAAGGGGGAACTCAGGGCGGCTTACACAACGAGGCACCATTCCACGCCTATACAATTACAGTTATACAATTACAGTTATAGCTTGTAGGTCTGAATGCGCACAGACGACTTCAATGAATGCCATGTACAGAGGTTGATTTTGTTCCCTGCATTTTTCTTGGAGCTGTCGTGCAGTGAAAATCATGTCCATGGTTCTTCTGGAGGGACCGAAGCCATTCTGGGATTCTGGGAGGGTGTCTTCTGAGAGGAGTAGAATGCGGTTTGCAAGGATTCTTGCGAGGATTTTCCCAGCTGATTTTAGAAGGGAGATACCTCAATTGTTTCCGCAGTCTGTTCTTTCCCCTTTTTTGAAGAGGGTGATGATGGTGACACACCTGAAATCTGCTGGAATTTTCTTGATCACCCACACTTTTTCAATGAGCTGGTGGAGTTGTTGTGTCAGCTCAGGTCCTCCCTCTTTAAAGATTTCAGTAGGGATCCCATCAGGTCCGCTGGCTTTGTTATTTTTTTTGGTTGATGGCATTGCTGACTTCTTCCAAACTAGGCAATGCTGCAAGCTCATCCCTGGTTTGTTGTTGCGGGATTTGTGAGAGAACCTCTTCGGCCACATTGGAGCTGCGATTCAGGAGGCTTTGGTAGTGTTCTTTCCAACATACTGCAATTGATTTTTGGTCCTTCAGGAGTTTGGTTCCATCTGATGAGCGGAGAGGCTGTATGCCATGGTTTCTTGGTCCATAGATGACCTTTGTGGCTTTGAAAATCCCTGAGCATCATGGGTATCTGCCAGGTGTTGGATTTCTTCAGCCTTCTTTGTCCACCAGATGTTCTTGAGTTCTCTGGTCCTTCTTTGGAAGTCTGACTTGGCCACGGTAGTCCACGCTCTTGTTACATCCCGTCTTGACTACTGCAACGCTCTCTACGTGGGGTTGCCTTTGAAGACGGCTCGGAAGCTCCAATTAGTCCAACGGGCGGCAGCCATGGTACTAACAGGAGCGGGCGCAGGGAGCATACAACTCCTCTGCTGCACCAGCTCCACTGGCTGCCGATTTGCTACCGGGCCCAATTCAAAGTGCTGGCGTTGGCCTTTAAAGCCCTAAACGGTTCTGGCCCAACTTATCTATCCGAACGTATCTCGGCCTATCAGCCCACCAGGACCCTAAGATCTTCTGGGGAGTCCCTGCTCTCTATCCCGCCTGCTTCACAGGTGCGGCTGGCGGGAACGAGAGACAGGGCCTTTTCTGTGGTGGCCCCTCGGCTTTGGAATGCCCTCCCCATAGAGGTGAGATCAGCCCCTTCGCTGATGGTATTTCGAAAAAGGTTGAAGACATGGATGTTTAAACAAGCATTCGATTAATCTGGTGCAACGAAACTGATGAACAAGGATTGGTTAATCACAGACGACGAAATTGGATTGCGACTACAATTAAGAGATGCATTGGATTATTATTGGTGGCCCAATAATATTGTGTATTGTGTATGTGTTTTTATGCTTTTTAATGGAATATTGCTGCTTGTCGTTGTGTTGTAAACCGCGTTGAGTCGCCGATTTAGGCTGAGAAACGGCGGTATATAAGCACAGTAATAAATAATAATAAATAAATAAATAAATAATCCATCAGATGGATCTACACTGGATCTACATTGCCATATAATGCAAGTTGAAATTGCAGAATATGGTTCTACACACTGATCATGGTCCCATCTGCATTGTGGTTCCTCTATGATGACATGATGGAAACAGTCTTGAACAGCAATGGCTCCCAAAGTGATCCATTTAAGGTGGAATAAGGTGTCAAACAGGGATGTGTTATTGCCCCAACTCTATTCTCCATCTTCATCGCTATGATACTTCACCTTGTTGATGGGAAGCTTCCCACCGGAGTGGAAATCATCTATTGAACAGATGGCAAGCTATTCAACCTCAGCAGACTGAAAGCCAAAACCAAGATTACAACAACATCTGTTATAGAACTCCGGTATGCTGATGACTATGTCGTCTGTGCACATTCAGAAGAAGTTCTACAAGACTCTAAACACCTTTGCAGAAGCATACGAGAAGCTCGGCACTCGAGAAAACCAAAGTGCTCTTCCAGCAGTCACCAGCCAATCCCTCTGCAATGCCAGAAATACAGTTTAATGGTGTAATATTAGAAAATGTTGACCATTTCCGCTACCTTGGCAGCCACTGTGCTGGTATGGCTGTACCAGGAGCTCCAGCTTTATTTGCTTTGTATTAAATGTTTGCTTGCAGTCCAAGGTTTCAAGGAGTCTGCAGAAAGGTGGCTTCCTTTGGTTGCAGTCATAGGGCAAGTCACCTGTCCATCATCGTTAAGTTTTGGTTCCGCCCCTTGCTCAGGGCAATTGGGAAGGGAAGGGAGCCATTTTTAGTTAGTCTCAGCAAGGAAAGCTAATGTACAGGACGTGTGCAAGCTTCCCCTGTACAAAAGCTTCAACCCTTAAGACTTTCCGGGGAAAGTCTTAAGAGTCTCCAAAGATTTCCAGGAAAACAGCCCTAAAGACCAAAGAACTCCAGCTGGAGAACATCTACTGCCTTGCTGGTAGGTCCACTCGATGTTCGAGACGCAGTTCGACCCGGTAGCGGAGCCCACATCAGTAAGGGTTAGATTACAGTCAGCCTGGGAGAAGTTAAAAAGGGGATTTTCCTTTAAAGTAAAGAAGTTATTGAAGACAGTTGCCTGTCCTTCGTGGACAAGATTAGGAATTCACCAGTTGCCTAAAAGCTTGGAATCATTTGCTTAACTTTCTGAAGACAAGAGAAGTTTCTGTTTGATTGTTCATTAATAAAAGACTTTGTTGTACTTCTCAAGCCATCTAAAGATCATTTGTGGGGGAAAACCTCTGAGAACTTCTCCTTGGGCCCCTTGGCTTCCCGCTGGGCAAAGGTTGCACGTCCTGTTCTAAAGGAAATTCTTTACAGAACAGCCACCTCTCCACAAAAGTCAACATTGACACTGAAATACAACACTGCCTGAGCTCTGCAAGTCCAGCATTTTTCCGAATGAAGAAGAGAGTGTTTGAGGATCAGGACATCCAAAATTATATGAAAGTTGAATGGAAAGTAATGCCTCCACCTTCGTAACTCCTCAACAGATGGCAGTATTGGTATGTGGCAGGTACTGGCTTGTTCAGTAGACTCTCCTCTACAGTTCAATTTTGGTGCGAAGCCTTAGCAATGAACTGTGTTGTTAAAGTGCAAAGTATGGAACGCTGCGCAGATGGTCAGTCAATGCAACTTAAGCAACGTGCAATAATTGAATTCTTGACAGCAGAAGGTGTCATCCCAAAGGAGATTAATCAGAGAATGCAAGCTGTCTATGGTGATAGTGTTGATGTGAGTACTGTGTGTTGTTGGGTGAGTAAGTTTAAAGACGTTGAGGTGGAAACATCGAACTTGCATGACAAACAAAGAGTTGGACGTCCTGTGACAGCAACTACCAAGTTTCACAAGCAAAAAAGTTGACAGATTGATTCAGGACAATTGTCGTATCACTCAGAGAGAAATTTCAAGCATCATCAGCATTTCACAAGAATGTGTAGGTCACATTATTGCTTTGCTTGGCTATCAGAAGATCTGTGCACGATGGGTACCTAGGATGAGAGAACCGTGAGACTCTGGTTGCGGAAACAGAGTGTTGACTTCTTCTGTGACTGCTTCAGAAAACTTGTTCATCGTTGACAGAAATGTATCCAATTGTCTGGTGATTATGTGGAAAAGCGAATAATTGTAGTTAAATAGCACATTCTGCGTTTGATTTATTAAAATATTCCCATCCAAACCCAAGTAATGAAGGTGGAGGCATTACTTTTCATTGTTGTTTTCTGGACAATACGGAAGTCAAGTCTTTAATGTCGCAGAGAGACCTCCTGTGACATCTTCAATCTCCTTCTGCTGCTTTACATTCCCTCCAGGAAATGTGAAACGCATACAAATCTACCTTCAAGCTGCTTTGGCATAGCCAAGGGTGTTTTTTTAAGCTATCATCTTGACGAATATTTCCCAAATTCTGGTTTGAGGTCCCTAGGTCCTTGGATGCTGCCAGGCAGGACTCCGTTAGGTTCCTGTTTATGTAACACAGCCTTACCCTTTATGCGCCAGGAGAGCCAAGATCCAGGGAAGCGAGATCCCTGACAGTTTGGTCTTTCCTTTTGGCAGATGGGTTTTAAATATTTAGAAAGGCAAAAGTAAACACCTTCCAAAGAGGCCAGGCATTCACTCATGATGTTCGAAATGGTTGGAGTGGAAGAGGATCCTCTTTGGGAGGGCATCAAACTTTCCACCCGGCGTATGGGTCTGGGCTCTTCCTTGCGGTTGAATTTACTAGTGGCATTTCCCAACCTATGTGTGTTTTTTCATCACTAAACTTTTCGTAACCTCCCTGGCTATTAATGAGGTTCTCTGTAAAATCATCGGAGGTTGCCAACTTGGCAGGGATGTAGCTGCAGTGTTTGCTTAGTAAGACTTAAAGGATTCTCAGCTGGAGCAAAAGTTATTGCCCATGGCAGAGCTTTGGCTTATTTGCTCACAGAGCTTTGGCACTTTGCAGTGAAGCGGTCAAAGACTTTATCACACAAGGACTTTATCACATGAGAACTTTATCACATGAGACATTTATCACACGAGGACTTTATCACACAAGGGCTTTATCACATGAGACCTTTATCACATGAGGCATTTATCACACAAGGACTTTATCACATGAGAACTTTATCACATGAGACATTTATCACACAAGGACTTTATCACACAAGAGCTTTATCACATGAGACCTTTATCACATGAGGCATTTATCACACAAGGACTTTATCACATGAGACATTTATCACACAAGGACTTTATCACACAAGAGCTTTATCACATGAGACCTTTATCACATGAGGCATTTATCACACAAGGACTTTATCACATGAGAACTTTATCACATGAGACATTTATCACACGAGGACTTTATCACACAAGAGCTTTATCACATGAGACCTTTATCACATGAGGCATTTATCACACAAGGACTTTATCACATGAGAACGTTATCACATGAGACATTTATCACACAAGGACTTTATCACACAAGAGCTTTATCACATGAGACCTTTATCACATGAGGCATTTATCACACAAGGACTTTATCACACAAGAGCTTTATCACATGAGACCTTTATCACATGAGGCATTTATCACACAAGGACTTTATCACATGAGAACTTTATCACATGAGACATTTATCACACAAGGACTTTATCACACAAGAGCTTTATCACATGAGACCTTTATCACATGAGGCATTTATCACACAAGGACTTTATCACTGAGAATGTTATCACATGAGACATTTATCACACAAGGACTTTATCACACAAGAGCTTTATCACATGAGACCTTTATCACATGAGGCATTTATCACACAAGGACTTTATCACATGAGACATTTATCACACAAGGACTTTATCACATGAGAACTTTATCACATGAGACGATTATCACACAAGGACTTTATTACATGAGAACTTTATTACATGAGACATTTACTTCGTGTGGTTTATCACACAAGGGCTTTATCACACAAGGACTTTTTCACATGATGTTTGTAACTGTTGTATGTTAGCCTTTTCAGCCTGTGATTGTGTCTGATGTTCATGTTGATGTTTCTTTATTTATTTATTTGCTCTATTTGTATACAGCCCCTCTCAGCCCACAGGCAACTCAGGGCGGTTAACAAGGCAACAATTCAATGCCAACTGCAACATAAAACAATTAAAAACATTGACATATAGCATAAAATCATAACAAGATCAGTTAAAAACATAATTCACAGATGTCTGTTGATTAAAAACATGGTCCAAGATCATCGTCCAATCGTTCCATATTCCTATGTCTGTTACACTGCATTGCCAAATGCTTGCTCAAACAGCCAAGTCTTAACTTTCCTCTGGAATGCTAAAAAGGAGGGGGGCAATCTAATGTCCCTAGGAAGGGTGTTCCATAGCTGAGGGGCCACCACTGAGAAGGCCCTGTCTCTCGTCCCCGTCAGACATGTTTGTGACGCTGGCGGGAACGAGAGCAGGGTCTCCCCAGACGATCTTAAAGTCCTAGCTGGTTCATAAGGGGAGATACGTTCAGACAGGTAAGTTGGGCCAGAACCGTTTAGGGCTTTATAGGTGGTGCCACCTATATGTAGAACTGTAAATTGCAGGATTTGAACTGTTGTATCATGCCTGATTTTGCCTTTTTACCCTGTAAATGTATAGTTGGTTTGATTGGTTATTTATAGCTATCAATCAATGTTATTTGCAGTAGTTGAATTGCTCCTCCTGCTCAATTGTTTGACCCCACCTCTTCCTAGAGAGCAGGACAGTGTTTCCTTTTCCATTCCACCATCAAACTTTCTATCAGATGGACATGAGAGAGAGACTTGACTCTGAAGCCCTTGATTAAGTTACCTCTCAGCACCAATTCTGAGGTTCATACCCTTGAGACTTATGCTTCATGTTCAGATCAACCTGGACGAAGTCTCAAGCACCTTCAAACCAGTTCTTTGGCACCAGAGCAAGGCTTTGTGCCTTCAAAATATAGGCCATTGGAATTGGGGTTGTGATTATTCCGATATTCACAGCCATTGAGAAAGAGGGACCTGGAAATACTTTGTGATATTATACATTTTTCTCAGGAGGAGGCGGTGGTTTACAGTATCATAAGCCGCTGTGATCTGCTGCCTTTCAAAGCCATTTTCTATGTGCTGAGTCAGGTTCAACACTTGCAATGTGCTGTTTTTGCCTTTCCTGAAGCCAGCTTGCTGTGGAATCAGACAGGGGTCTATTCTTTCCATAATTCTATGCAAAATAAGTCTCTCCAGAACTTTGTAGAGGTGGCACGACAGGGAGATTGGTCTATAGCTTTTTGGATCATTACTGTCTTTGCCTGGCTTCAAGATGGCGATGACTCTTGCTTTCCTCCAGATTTTGGGGATCTGACTAGGCCTGGGCGGTTTCGTTCGTTAATTTTGTAATTCGTTATTAATTCGTTATTTTTAGCATTTACGAAACGATATCAAAACACATTTTCAAACCCGGAAGGGTTTAAAAATATCGAACCGGCAACCCCCATAGATTTAACGAGCTTCCGCTCGTTTCGTAAATGGGATGGAGGCTGCTGGTGCCCTGGGAGCCAATCCGGCGCTCCCAAGCACAGTGCACCGTGGCTGTTTCTGATTGGCCGGCGAGCCTTTTAAAAGCGGCTCTGCGCGGCCGTACAGCTCATTGCTGCAGAGGGCGAGGGAGAGAGAAGAGGTCCGGGAGGGTTTGCATTGGGTTGGCTTGGCTTGGCTTGCAACTGGATTGGATTCATTCCTTGCTCATTCCTTGCTTGGATTCATTCCTTGCTGCTGTGCTTAGTGCTGCTTATTATTCCTTGCTTGGATTCATTACTTCCTTCGGTTTTTGTGAATTTGTTTGTTAATTTTCCATTTTTAAATATTTTTTAATATTATTTTTTAATATTATTTTAATATTATTCTTAAAAAATACAAAAAATATTCTAAAAAAGAAAAGACTCTTCTGTTGCTGTGTGCTCTCATTTGCTGTCTCCTGCCTGTGTTTGGTCCACATCAGGGCCATTTTTTGGTTAATTTTCCATTTTTAAATATTTTTTAATATTATTTTTTAATATTATTTTAATATTATTCTTAAAAAATACAAAAAAATATTCTAAAAAAGAAAAGACTCTTCTGTTGCTGTGTGCTCTCATTTGCTGTCTCCTGCCTGTGTTTGGTCCACATCAGGGCCATTTTTTGGTTAATTTTCCATTTTTAAATATTTTTTAATATTATTTTTTAATATTATTTTAATATATTCTTAAAAAATACAAAAAAATATTCTAAAAAAGAAAAGACTCTTCTGTTGGTGTGTGCTCTCATTTGCTGTCTCCTGCCTGTGTTTGGTCCACATCAGGGCCATTTTTTGGTTAATTTTCCATTTTTAAATATTTTTTAATATTATTTTTTTTTTATTCTTAAAAAAAATATTCTAAAAAAATAAAAGACTCTTCGGTGGCTGTGTGTGCGTTTGTCATTTGTGTAGTTCCAACCAGTGCGCTCCTTTTGCCAACACAAAGTGCTACAATACACTGCTCGCTCATCATTTGTGTAGTTCCAACCAGTGCGCTCCTTTTGCCAACACAAAGTGCTACATACACTGCTCGCTCATCATTTGTGTAGTTCCAACCAGTGCGCTCCTTTTGCCAACCCAAAATATTTAATAACGAAGTTATTAATAACGAAGTTTTTAATAACGAAGTTTCGGAAGTCGCTTTTGCGCATGCGCAATCGCGTCCGTCGTTTAACGAATCGATTCGTTATAGCCTTAACGAATCGACCCCCGCGCCAATAACGAAGTTTCGGAAGTGTTTTGCGCATGCGCGGGGGTCCGCCATCTTAACGAATCAATTCGTTAATATTTACGAAATTTCGTAAATACCGAACTTTTTTGGGGGAAAATTTTGTAATTATTTTAAATATCGAAACAAAAAAACACCCCAATTACAAATCGATTTTAGAACCAAATTTTTTCTTGATCAACCAGGCCTAGATCTGACAGGATGCAGTGCAGTTGTTCATCAGCTCCCTGTATGCTGCCCCAGTTATTAACCTGGCTGTCTCTTGTTGGACTATTTGAAGCTTGAGAGCAGTCTTCAAAGGCAACCCCACATAGAGTGCATTGTAGTAGTTGTGCTGGTACGGCTGTACCAGGAGCTCCAACTTTATTTTCTTTCTGTTATCAAGGTGGTCAGTTGAAACATTCACACCTAGCTCCAGAAGACAAGAGTCTTTTGTCCCACCCTGGTCATTCCACAGATATATAAACCCTTTTTCCTAGTTCCAACAGACTCACTACCTCGGAGGATGCTTGCCATAGATGCAGGCGAAACATCAGGAGAAAATGCCTCTAGACCATGGCCGTATAGTCCGAAAAACCCTACAACAACCCAATTTCCCATTGTTTACACTCTTAAAGTCCTTCCCTTGGATGTCTCAGTAACATTATATGGCTGGGGTATACATTACGTGTCAAGCAAGGATGTCGAGGCATCTGTGGTCGTAACAAGTGACAACTCCCCCGGTGGATATAAACCCATTAAAAAGGGAAATCCCACCTTGCGAGGAAATCATTTACGTATCAGACAAGGTAGTAAAGGGTAACACAAGTCCCATTAATGTAAACAGATCTTTTATAAGTTGAAGGAAGCATCTACACTGTAGAATTAACACTTGAACTGCTTTGAATAAATGTTCTGGAATCATGGGAGTTGTAGTTTTACAAGATCTTGAGTCTCTACCGAAGAGTGCAGGGACCTCACTAAACTACAACTCCCAGGAATCCAATGTATTGAGCCATGACGCTTCAAGTGGTGTTGAACTGCATTAATGCTACAGTGTAGAAGCACCCTAACTCTTGGTCAGTATTATGAAGAGTGAAGAGAGGGGTCAGGAAGGCAGTTCCATCTTGTCTCCTGCACTGTGCTTAATATAATATAATATAATATAATATAATATAATATAATATAATATAATAATATATTGTATATACATATAATATAATAATATATTGTATTTACATTTACATATTACTACTAATAATATGATATTATAATTATATGTTTTATATTACACTAGCCGTCCCCTGCCACGTGTTGCTGTGGCCCACATGGGGGTTCTGTGTGGGAAGTTTGGCCCAATTCCATCATTGGTGGGGTTCAGAATGCTCTTTGATTGTAGGTGAACTATAAATCCCAGCAACTACAACTCCCAAATGTCAAGGTCTTTTCCCAAAGCTCCACCAGTGTTCACATTTGGGCATATTGAGTATTGTGCCAAGTTTGGTCCAGATCCATCATTGTGTGAGTCTACAGTGCTCTCTGGACCTAGGTGAACTACAACTCCAAAACTCAAGGTCAACGCCCACCAAACCCTTCTAGTATTTTCTGTTGGTGATGGGAGCCTTGTGTGCCACGTTTGGTTCAATTTCATCATTGGTAGAGTTCAGAATGCTGTTTGATTGTAGGTGAACTATAAAGCCCAGCAACTACAACTCCCAAGTGATGAATTGTATTGTCAAAGGCTTTCACGGCGGAATCACTGGGTTGTTGTAGGTTTTTTCGGGCTATATGGCCATGTTCTAGAGGCATTTCTCCTGACGTTTCGCCTGCATCTATGGCAAGCATCCTCATACCTCTGAGGATGCTTGCCATAGATGCAGGCGAAACGTCAGGAGAAATGCCTCTAGAACATGGCCCTATAGCCCAAAAAAACCCACAATAACCTAATATCAATTTTTTTTAGTGATGGTCACTCCTTGGGTTGTTAGGTGTCTTGTGTCCAAATTTGGTGTCAATTCGCCCACTGATTTTTGTGTTCTGTTAATCCCACAAACGAACATTACATTTTTATTTAGATAGATAGTATAATATAATATAATATAATATAATATATTGTATTGTATGTACATATAATATTGATAATATTACAGTGTAATACAATATAATACTGCTAATAATGTGATATTATAATTATATGTTTTATATTACATGTAATGTTATTAATAATATTGCAGTATAATATAGTGATATATGATATTAATACTGTGCTGTGGTAATAATATAATATATTGTATTTACAATTTACTTGTAAGTTGCTCTGAGTCCCCTTCGGGGTGAGAAGGGCGGCATATAAATGTTGTCAATAATAAATAAATGAATAAATATTATAGATACAATTTGTACAGCTGTAGATAAATGAATCTCTCTATAGCAGTGGTTCTCAACCTTCCTAATGCCGCGACCCCTTAATACAGTTCCTCATGTTGTGGTGACCCCCAACCATAACCCTAACATTAAGAATCGCCATGTAAATAATGATCTGCAGGATGTATTTTCATTCACTGGAGCAAATTTGGCACAAATACCCAGTATGCCCAAATTTGAATACTGGTGGGGTTGGCGGGGGGATTGATTTTGCCATTTGGGAGTTGTAGTTGCTGGGATTTATAGTTAGCCTGTAAACAAAGAGCATTCTGAACCCCACCAACAATGGAATTGAACCAAAATTGGCACACAGAACTCCCATGACCAACAGAAAATTCTGGAAGGGTTTGGTGGGCATTGACCTTGAGTTTGGGAGTGGAAGTTATAGTTTTGGGAGTGGAAGCCTATATCCAGAGAGCACTCTAGACTCCAACAATGATGGATCTGGACCAAACTTGGCACGGATATGCCATATGTCCAAATGTGAACACTCATGGGGTTTTGGGAAAATAGACCTTGAGATTTGGGAGTTGTACTTGCTGGGATTTATAGTTCACCTACAATCAAGGAGCATTCTGAACCCCAACAATGATAGAATTGGGCCAAACTTCCCACACAGAGACCCCCATGACCAACAGAAAATACTGTGTTTTCTGATGGTCTTTGTTGACCCCCTGACACCCTACCCCTCCAGGGTCCCGATCTAAAATCAAAGAATATTTTGAACCCTACCAACTGTAAGAATTGGGCCAAACTTCCCATACAGAACCCCCATGACCAATAGAAAATACTGTGTTTTCTGATGGTCTTTGGCGACCCCTCTGACACCCCCTCATGACCCCCTCCCAGCTGTCCCGACCCCCAGGTTGAAACATGCTGATCTAAGGCAAGGAGTGCACACTTTATGTGCTGTTACAATTAAAACTTGTGCGCCAGCTGCGCCCGTACCTTGGGAAGTCTGACTTGGCCACGGTAGTCCACGCACTGGTTACATCCCATATAGATTACTGCAACGCTCTCTACGTGGGGTTGCCTTTGAAGACTGCTCGGAAGCTTCAGATGGTCCAGCGCGCGGCAGCCAGGTTGCTAACGGGAGCGGCACTCAGGGAGCACACCACTCCTCTGTTGCGCCAGCTCCACTGGCTGCCAGTTTGCTACCGGGCACAATTCAAAGTGCTGGCTTTAGCCTTTAAAGCCCTAAACGGTTCTGGCCCGACCTATCTGTCCGAACGCATCTCCTCCTATGAACCAGTTAGGACATTAAGATCGTCTGGGGAGGCCCTGCTCTCGGTCCCGCCGGCTTCACAAGCACGCCTGGCGGGGACGAGAGACAGGGCCTTCTCAGTGGTGGCCCCTCGGCTGTGGAACGCCCTTCCCGCAGACATCAGATCGGCCCCCTCCTTGCTGGCGTTCAGGAGAAGAGTGAAGACCTGGCTCTTCGAACAGGCGTTTAATTAAGCAGTGCAATCAATTGATTGAGATTGGAACTTGGAACTTGGAATAATAGACGAGGAGATCGGATTACGACTTTATTGATGAGACGTGTTGGATTAGTTATATGGATGTATTGTTGTTATATTGTTATACTGATGTATTGCTATGTGATTTAGTTGCTTAGTTACTGTTTTTAAATGCTAATACTATATGTATTGTCGAAGGCTTTCATGGCTGGAATCACTAGGTTCTTGTGGGTTTTTTGGGCTATAGGGCCATGTTCTAGAGGCATTTCTCCTGACGTTTCGCCTGCATCTATGGCAAGCATCCTCAGATGTGAGGTCTGTTGGAATTAGGACAATGGGTTTATATATCTGTGGAATGGCTGGGGTGGGGCAAGGAGCTCTTCCCTGCTGCAGATAGGTGTGAATGTTTAGCTGATCACCTTCATTAGCATTTGAAGGCCTGCCTGAGCCTGGGAAAATCTGTTGCTGGGAGGTGTTAATCTGTGCCTGGTTTTTTCCTCTCTGTTGTTTAGCTGTTATAATTTTAGAGTTTTTTAATACTGGTAGCCATATTTTGTTCATTTTCATGGTCTCTTCCTTTCTGTTGAAATTGTCCACATGCTTGTGGATTTCAATGGCTTCTCTGTGTAGTCTGACATGGTTGTTGGTGTGGTCCAGCATTTCTGTGTTCTCAAATAATATGCTGTGTCCAGGTTGGTTCATCAGGTGCTCTGCTATGGCTGACTTCTCTGGTTGAAGTAGTCTGCAGTGCCTTTCATGTTCCTTGATGCGTGTCTGGGCAATGCTGCGTTTGGTGGTCCCTCTGTAGACTTGTCCACAGCTAATACTATTGTTGTGCTAATACTATTGTTGTGCACTTTGTATATTGACCTGGCTGTAAACTGCACTGAGTCGCCTACGGGCTGAGAGAGTGCGGTATACAAATAAAGTAAATAAATAAATATTATGCATTATATGGTCAGTGCAGACGGGCCCCAAGTCAATCACATTCATTTTTAGGGGTGTGCATTTTACGCCTCAATGCACACCCCTTAAAAAAACGATGGAAGAGACACGTTATTGTTATGGCAAGCAACCACAACAACACTTCATCTCTGAGTGTACTTTGGAAAGCGATCAAGTGTGACTGTGAAATGTAAACCAGAGCAAGGAAACCTATAGATTCGTTTTAATAAGTCACCTGTGAGTATGCAGTTAATGGCGGCGATCTGTGGCCGTTATGCTTTAATTGCTTCTCTCGATAGCCTTAGGTTATGAGCGGCTTCAAAGCAAAGGTAGCTTCCATTAAATTTAACGACTCTCCCTTTGAGCCAGCATGGCAAAGGTGCCACCTTCCAATTAAAAGGGGCTCGGAAACAGAAGCAGAGCGCAGCCCAAAGATCCGAGATAAGGAGGCACTTTGGAACGTGAGCTGAAGGGTTGCCCATGGAGAAGGGAGAGCTTAAACCTATTATTATTACTATTATTAATAACATTAATATTAAACTACTTAATATGCCAGCAAACATGGAAAACACAAGAATGGCCATCAGACTGGAAAAAATCAACTTATATCCCCATACCAAAAAAGGGAAATGCGAAAGACTGCTCAAACTTCCGTACAGTGGCCCTTATTTCTCATGCCAGTAAGGTAATGCTCCAGATCCTGCAAGGAAGACTCCAGCAATACATGGAGCGAGAGTTGCCAGATGTTCAAGCTGGGTTTAGAAAAGGCAGAGGAACAAGAGACCAAATTGCCAATATCCGCTGGCTAATGGAGAAAGGCAGGGAGTTTCAGAAAAACATCTACTTCTGCTTCATTGACTATTCTAAAGCCTTTGACTGTGTGGATCATAATAAATTGTGGCAAGTTCTTGGTGGGATGGGCATACCAAGCCACCTTGTCTCTCTCCTGAGGAATCTGTACAAGGACCAAGTAGCAACAGTAAGAACTGACCACGGAACAACAGACTGGTTCAAGATTGGGAAAGGCGTATGGCAAGGCTGCATCCTCTCACCCAACCTTTTTAACGTGTATGCAGAACACATCATGCGATGTGCGGGGCTTGATGAATGCAAAGCTGGGGTGAAAATTGCTGAAAGAAACATTAACAACCTCAGATATGCAGATGACACCACTCTGATGGCCGAAAGCGAGGAGGAGCTGAGGAGCCTTCTAATCAAGGTGAAAGAAGAAAGCGCAAAAGCCGGGTTGCAGCTAAACGTCAAAAAAACCAAGATTATGGCAACAAGAATGATTGACAACTGGAAAATAGAGGGAGAAACCGTGGAGGCCGTGACAGACTTTGTATTTCTAGGTGCAAAGATGACTGCAGATGCAGACTGCGGCCAGGAAATCAGAAGACGCTTCCTTCTTGGGAGGAGAGCAATTACCAATCTCGATACAACAGTAAAGAGTAGAGACATCACACTGGCAACAAAGATCTGCATAGTGAAAGCCATGGTATTCCCCCGTAGCAACCTACGGATGTGAGAGCTGGACCTTAGGGAAGGCTGAGCGAAGGAAGATCGATGCTTTTGAGCTGTGGTGTTGGAGGAAAGTTCTGAGAGTGCCTTGGACTGCGAGAAGATCCAACCAGTCCATCCTCCAGGAAATAAAGCCTGACTGCTCATTGGAAGGAAAGATAGTAGAGGCAAAGATGAAGTACTTTGGCCACATCATGAGAAAGGAAAGCTTAGAGAAGACAATTATGCTGGGGAAATGGAAGGAAAAAGGAAGAGGGGCCGACCAAGGGCAAGATGGATGGATGGCATCCTTGAAGTGACTGGACTGACCTTGAGGAGCTGGGGGTGGTAACGGCCGACAGGGAGCTCTGGCGTGGGCTGGTCCATGAGGTCACGAAGAGTCGGAGACGACTGAACGAATGAACAACAACAACATGTTTTTTGTTCCTAGGTTACAAATATCATTTCCTAATCGATTCTATCATAAAAACATGGAAAAAGTTTATTAAACTGCAAAAACTTTTGCAGAACATTATGCTATAAAACTTGTGCACCAGCTGCACCCGTACCATGGGAAGTCAGACTTGGCCACGGTGGTCCACGCTCTCGGTACAACTAGGATAGACTACTGTTCTGTCACACGCTGGGCCTGTAGGACGTATACTTTAAGCCCAGTGGGAAGCCAGGGGGCCTCAAAGAGAGGTTCTCAGGGATTTTTCTGCAGTGATGGTCTTTAGAGTCTTTGATGATGCAACAAAGTTTTTATCATGGAACAAACAACAAATCTTCAATGGTTCAAACAACACTTCAAGGCTTTCTTCGTCTAGTCCTCAATGGACTGGTACCTGACTTTGATTAACTAAACTTTCTCTGTAGGAAAAACCCTATTTAACCTCTCCCAGGCTGCTTTCTATCTATGCCTCATCGGTGTGGGACCTACTACCGATTCCAAATGTGTCTGGGTATCGAGTAGACCTACCAGATATTTCAGCTGGAGTTCATCTGGAGTTCCGTGGATCTGTAATGCTGTTCTCCCTTTGAGAATTCTTAGAAACTTCAGGGCTGTTCCCTCTGATGCTGTGAGCTCTCAGCCAGAGCTTTTAGGACCTTTCTCCTGGAATTTCTGCTTCTGTATCCCCGGATGTTATTTTTCCCTGGATGCTATTTTTCCCTGGATGGTTAATTCCTCTGGATGCTCCTGAGAAAGGAAGCTTTTCTACGGGATGAGCTGGTCTCCGTCCTATAGCTTAGCTACCTTGTGTGAGACTGACCCAAAAATGGCTCCTTTCCCTCCCAGAGCCCAGAACAAGGGGCGGAACCAAAGCTTAATTATAATAGACAGGAGGCCTGTCCTATGACTGCAAAACAGATGAACAAAATATGGCTACCAGTATTTAAAAACTCTAAAATTACAACAACACGACAACAGAGAGGAAACAAACAAGGACATCTAATCACCTCTCAACAAAAGTCTGCTCCAGGCACTGCCAGGCCATTATATGCTAATCAAGGTGGTCAGTTGAAACATTCACGCCTAGCTCCAGCGGACAAGAGTCCTTTCTCCCACCCTGGTCATTCCACAGATATATAAACCCTTTTTCCTAGTTCCAACAGACCTCACTATCTCGGAAGATGCTTGCCATAGATGCAGGTGAAACGTCAGGAGAGAATGCCTCTAGACCATGGCCATATAGCCCGAAAAACCCTACAACAACCCAGTGATTCCAGCCCTGAAAGCCTTCGACAATACAATGGGGAATTATTTGCGTTCCAGAATTATATTTTTTTGGAGGAAACGTCTGTTGGTGCTTCCAAGGTATTTCTGAGTATGTTTGACCTGCTGATGCCAAAAATGGCACCAGCTTTCCCCTACCAGCTCTAGGTTTTGAGATACAGAACATATGCCATCTATTAGTTGACATCTGCTCACCCATGGAAACCCAGGATAGGCATAGCTAAGAAGCTACAGCTGATGTGGTCCGTTGTTGTTCATTCGTTTAGTCGCTTCCGACTCTTCGTGACATCATGAACCAACCCACGTCAGAGCTCCTTGTCGGTCGTTACCACCCCCAGCTCCTTCAAGGTCAAGTCAGTCACTTCAAGGATGCCATCCATCCATCTTGCCCTTGGTTGGCCCCTCTTCCTTTTTCCTTCCTTTTTCCTGAGCATCATTCTCTTCTCCAAGCTTCCCTGTCTTCTCATGATGTGGCCAAAATACTTCATCTTTGCCTCTACTATCCTTCTCTCTAATGAGCAGTCGGGCGTTATTTCCTGAAGTATGGACTGGTTGGATCTTCTCACGGTCCAAGGCACTCTCAGAACTTTCCTCCAGCACCACAGTTCCAAAGCATCTCTCTTCCTTCGCTCAGCCTTCCTTTTATGGTCCAGCTCTCACATCCCTAGGTGACTACGGGGAATACCATTGCTTTGACTATGTGGATCTTCATTGCCAGTGTGATGTCTCTACTCTTCACTATTTTGTCGAGATTGGACATTGCTCTCCTCCCAAGAAGGAAGCGTCTTCTGATTTCCTGGCCACAGTCTGCATCTGCAGCAATCTTTGCACCTGGAAATACAAAGTCTGTCACGGCCCCCACATTTTTTCCCTCTATTTCCCAGTTGTCAATCATTCTTGTTGCCATAATCTTGGTGTTTTTTTATGTTTAGCTGCAACCCAGCTTTTGCATGTTCTTCTTTTACTTTGATTAGAAGGCTCCTCAGCTCCTCCTCGCTTTCGGCCATCAAAGTGGTATCATCTGCATATCTAAAGTTTTCGATGTTTCCTGCAGCAATTTTTACCCCAGCCTTGCATTTGTCAAGCCTCTCACATTGCATGATGTGTCCTGCATACAAGTTGAACAGGTTGGGTAAGAGGAGACAACCCTGTCGTACGCCTTTCCCAATCTTGAACCAGTCTGTTGTTCCGTGGTCAGTTCTTCCTGTTGCTACTTGGTCCTTATACATATTTCTCAGGAGAGAGACAAGGTGATTTGGTATGCCCATGCCACCAAGAACTTGCCACAATTTATTATAATCCACACAGTCAAAGGCTTTAGAATAGTCAATAAAACAGATATAGATGTTTTTCTGAAACTCCCTGCCTTTCTCCATTATCCATCATCCGGATATTGGCATGATGACATGATGGCAACAGTCTTGGACAGCGATGGCTCCCAAAGTGACCCATTTAAGATGGAATCAGGTGTCCAACAGGGATGTGTTATTGCCCCAACCTTATTTTCCATCTTCATCACTATGATACTTCATCTTGTTGACGGGAGGCTTCCCACCGGAGTGGAAATTATCTATCAGACAGATGGCAAGCTATTTAACCTCAGAAGACTGAAAGCCAAAACCAAGGTTACAACATCTGTTATAGAACTCCAGTATGCTGATGACAACATCATATGTGCACATTCAGAAGAAGACCTACAAACTATTCTAAACACCTTTGCAGAAGCATCCAAGCAGCTTGGCTTGTCATTAAACATTGAGTCAAGTGTGAATGAATGAATAAAGTTTATTGCACTAGCCATAGGCCATGACATCAAAAACATACAACCTTTATAAACACATTAAATACAATCCAATGTTAACCAAAACCCGTTCAAGATTTAAAAGACTAGTACTTTAAAATTTTGCTGGCAGAAACCTAGCAAAAACCGCGTCTGGTCTGTGTCCTCCCTAGCCATCTCCCTTTCCCTATCTGGTCTCCAGCGAGGATTTTACTACTCTGTCTCTGATCTTTTGGGCTGCGATTGCAAATGTGGCTACTTTTAGTGTTATATTTTTGTCATAATCTGCTAGTAGGTCACCAATCACGGCAGGTTCTTGCCATGCTGCCCTTTCTTCAAGGAGTGTTCCCAGGAGATTTTTTCTGGGGTCATTATACAAAGGGCAGTGTAATAGATAGTGTGTTAGATCTTCTTTTTCCCCGGCGCCACAAATGCAAAGCCTTTGGGCATGGGGGATCCCTCTGTATCTCCCTTCTAGCCAGTTTGAGGGCATTGTTTGGAAGCGCAAGGCTGTAAAGGCTTTCCTCAACACTGCTGAGGTTAGGTCTTGAAGATATTGTTGGCAGTATTGGTCACTCTTTAGTCTGGGATACCATATAGAAAAACCTTGCTTTTTACTAATCTCCAAATTGTCAGCTGCATCCTTCTCAAAGATTTTATCACTAATCGCCTTCTTGTCCAGCTGCATTAGAGATGTTATTGACCCATCAAAATATTGATGGAGCAAGGCTAGCCAGGATTGCACCCATCCTCCCCGATTGAACTGTCACCAGCCAATCCCTCTCCAATGCCAGAAATACAGCTTAATGATGTAACATTAGAAAATGTTGGCCATTTCCGCTACTTTGGCAGCCACCTCTCCACCAAAGTCAACATTGACACCGAAATACAACACCTTTGCTCTGCAAGTGCAGCATTCCTCCAAATGAAGCAGAGAGTGTTTGAGGACCGGGACATCTGTAGGGAGACCAAGGTGCTTGTTTATAAAGCTATTGTCCTCCCAACCCTGCTTTATGCCTGTGAGACGTGGACTGTCTACAGATGTCACATGCAACTCCTGGAACGATTCTATCAGCGCTGCCTCCGGAAAATCCTGCAAATCTCTTGGGAAGACAAGCGGACAAACGTCAGCGTGCCGGAAGAAGCAAAGACCACCAGCATTGAAGTGATGGTCCTCCCCCAACAACTCCGCTGGACCGGCCGTGTTGTCCGGATGCCCGACCACCGTCTCCCAAAGTAGTTGCTCTGCTCCGAACTCAAGAACGGAAAATGGAATATTGGAGGACAGAAAAAGAGATTGAAAGATGGGCTCAAAGCCAACCTTAAAAATTCTGGCATAGACACTGAGAACTGGAAAGCCCTGGCCCTTGAGCGCTCCAGCTGGAGGTCAGCTGTGACCAGCAGTGCTTTAGAATTTGAAGAGGCATGAATGGAGAGCGAAAGAGAGAAATGTGCCAAGAGGGAGGCACGCCAACCCCGACCGGGACTGCCTTCCATCTGGAAACCGATGCCCGCACTGCGGGAGAAGATGCGGATCAAGAATAGGGCTCCACAGTCACCTACGGACCAACCGCCAGGATACTACACTTGGAGGACCATCATCTTCGGACTACAAGGGATCGCCTAAGTATGTAAAGTACTGGCAATTTGTTCTTTCGTTCCTCTGCCTTTTCTCAACCCAGTTTGTACATCTGGCAACTCTCTCCCCATGTATTGCTGAAGTCTTCCTTGCAGGATCCTGAGCATTACCTTACTTGCATGAGAAATAAGTGCCACTTATGTATTTCTTATTTCTTATGTGGTCTACCCAATGTCATTTTCTGAATCAGTGCCTCAAGTAAGCCCAGGAGCAGACCTAAAATCATGGAATCATAGAGTTGGAAGAGATCTCATGGGCCATCCAGTCCAACCCCCTGCCAAGAAGCAGGAATATTGCATTCAACTCACCCCTGACAGATGGCCATCCAGCCTCTGTTTAAAAGCTTCCAAAGAAGGAGCCTCCACCACACTCCAGGGCAGAGAGTTCCACTGCTGAACGGCTCTCACAGTCAGGAAGTTCTTCCTCATGTTCAGCAAGACTCCATCCTTCAACTGTGTCATCCTTCAACTGGTCATCTCACAAAAAGAAAGTCATCTTCAACCTCAGCAAGATGGAGTGGGTGAGGGATTAGAGGACATCCAACCCCAAATTGGGAAACAAGTCGTCCAGGAATACCTGGCTGCTCTAAATGAGTTCAAGTCCCCAGGGCCAGATCAACTACACCCAAGAGTATTGAAGGAACTAGCGGAAGTCATTTCGGAACCATTGGCAACCATCTTTGAGAGTTCTTGGAGAACGGGAGAAGTTCCAGCAGATTGGAGGAGGGGCAATGTGGTCCCAATCTTCAAGAAGGGAAAAAAGGATGACCCAAACAACTACCGTCCGGTCAGCCTCACGTCGATACCAGGCAAGATTCTGGAAAAGATTGTTAAGGAAGTGGTCTGCAAACACTTAGAAACAAATGCGGTCATCGCTAATAGTCAACATGGATTTATCAAAAACAAGTCATGCCAGACTAATCTGATCTCTTTTTTCGAAGAGTTACAAGCTGGGTAGATGCGGGGAATGCCGTGGATGTAGCGTACCTGGATTTCAGTAAGGCCTTCGACAAGGTCCCCCATGACCTTCTGGCAAGGAAACTAGTCCAATGTGGGCTAGGCAAAACTACGGTGAGGTGGATCAGTAATTGGTTAAATGGACGAACCCAGAGGGTGATTCTCCCCAAGGCTTCCTCTTCATCCTGGAAAGAAGTGACTTAGATGAAGGGTTAGAAGGCAAGATCATCAAGTTTGCAGATGACAACAAATTGGGAGGGAGAGCCAATACTCCAGAGGACAGGAGCAGGATTCAAAACGATCTTGACAGATTAGAGAGATGAGGCCAAAACTAACAAAATGAAGTTCAACAGTGACAAATGCAAGATACTCCACTTTGGCAGGAAAAACGAAATGCAAAGATATAGAATGGGGGACAATGCCTGGCTCGAGAGCAGTACGTGTGAAAAAGATCTTGGAGTCCTCATGGACAACAAGTTAAATATGAGCCAACAATGTGATGTGGCGGCAAAAAAAGCCAATGGGATTATTATTAATAGGAGCATAGTGTCTAGATCTAGGGAAGTCATGCTCCCCATGCTCTATTCTGCTCTGGTTAGACCACACCTGGAATATTGTGTCCAATTCTGGGCACCACAATTGAAGAGAGACATTGACAAGCTGGAATGTGTCCAGAGGAGGGTGACTAAAATGGTCAAGGGTCCGGAGAACAAGCCGTATGAGGAGCGGCTTAAAGAGCTGGGCATGTTTAGCAGAAGAGAAGGCTGAGAGGAGATATGATAGCCATGTATAAATATGTGAGAGGAAGCCACAGGGAGGAGGGAGCAAGCTTGTTTTCTGCTTCCTTGGAGACTAGGACACGGAACAATGGCTTCAAACTACAAGAGAGGAGATTCCATCTGAACATGAGGAAGAACTGGCTGACTGTGAGAGCCGTTCAGCAGTGAAACTCTCTGCCCCAGAGTGTGGTGGAGGCTCCTTCTTTGGAAGCTTTTAAACAGGGGCTGGATGGCCATCTGTCAGGGGTGATTGAATGCAATATTCCTGCTTCTTGGCAGAATGGGGTTGGACTGGATGGCCCATGAGGTCTCTTCCAACTCTTTGATTCTATGATTCTATGATTCTATGATCTACATGTCTTAAGATGATGTCCATTATCTAATCATGGTTGCCTTGGACACCTGGAATCATCTTTCAGTACATGCTACATAACCATCTCCCCATGCCCATGCTTGCAATGGCCATGATTCCATTCTATATGACATCACCACTCTAGAGCCTTCGAGCATTGAGCTCCATGGCCAATCCCACCTATATACCAGGAAGCTTCAGAAGGAGAAGGACAACGTCGAAAGAATGTCAGACCCCAAAGCTTTCGATCTCCCCGCGATCATTTTTGACAATGGGTCTGGACTATGCAAGGCTGGGTTTGCTGGCGACAATGCCCCGCGGTCCGTCATCACCTCCATCGTGGGCCGCTCCAAAGCCAAAGCCACCATGTTGGGAGCTGGCCAGAAGGAGTTTTACGTTGGAGAAGCCGCTCAGTCCAAAAGGGGAGTCTTGTCGTTGAACTATCCCATCAACCACGGCATTGTGACCTCCTGGGATGACATGGAACGGATCTGGAGGCACGTCTACGAATGCGAGCTGAGGGTCTCCTCCGGCGACCGGCCGGTGCTGCTAACGGAGGCCCCTCTGAATCCTCTGCAGAACCGGGAGAAGATGACGGAGATCATGTTTGAGCATTTCAGCGTGCCGGCTTTGTATGTGGCCATCCAGGCCACTCTGGCGCTCTATGCCTCAGCCCGCACCACCGGCATCGTCTTGGACAGCGGTGATGGCGTCACGCACACCGTCCCTATCTACGATGGCTACTGCTTGCCTCACGCAGTGGCCCGGTTGGACATTGCCGGACGGGATATCACCGAATACTTCATGAAGCTCCTTCTGGAGAGCGGCTATTCTTTTGTCAGCACGGCGGAGAGAGAAATCGTGAGGGACATCAAGGAGAAGCTCTGCTATGTGGCTCTGGATCCGTCCCAAGAGATCAAAGCAAAGCAGGAATACCTTCTGCGGGACTATAAACTCCCCGACGGAAACATCATCAGGATCGGCAATCAGTTGTTCCGAGCCCCAGAAGCCCTTTTCGCTCCCCCTGACATCGGCATCGATGCCCCCGGCATACACCGCATGATCTTCAACAGCATTATGAAATGCGACATTGATGTGAGGAGAGACCTTTACGGCAATATTCTCCTTTCGGGCGGATCCACCTTGTTTTGTGGGTTGGACGAGCGCATCTTGCAGGAAATGCAGCTTCAAGTCCCCATCGGGATCGCAGTGAGGATTATTGCCCCGCCGGAGAGGAAGTACTGCACTTGGATCGGAGCCTCGATTCTGGCTAGCTTGAAAGCTTTCCGGTTCATGTGGGTCACGCTCAGTGATTATAAAGATTTTGGCCCCGGGATAGTCCATCGGAAATGTTTCTAAGAGTCATCATTTGAACCTATGACCTTTATTTTGGGGAACACTACAGAATGTATATGTGTATGTATTCATGTATGTATATATGAACAATTTCATAGTTTTTGAAGTTACGGCTTATCAGAATTTACAAGAAAATAAATAATTTGAGCAACACTGATTGCGGTTTGAATTATGGTGGCTTTTTTCTGTCAGAGATTGACGATACCCAGCAGAAGGAATGCTAGATCAAGCAGACACTGAGATCCAAAATAAGGACTCTGCAGGCTTTGAGTTACAAAAGAAACTAAGTTTACTAACTAGGCTTGGGTAACCATGGAAAAATTTGGTTCTAAACTCGTTTTGTTTTTAGGGGGCCCTTGCGTTTCGTTTTTTTTAAATAATTCCGAAATTTTCCTTACTTACTTAGGCGATCCCTCGAAATCTGAGGATGATGTTCCTCCAAGTGTAGTATCCTGGCGGTGGGTCCGTAGGTGACTGTGGAGCCCGATTCTTGATCTGCATCTTCTCCTGCAGTGAAGGCATCAGTTTCCAGGTGGAAGGCAGTCCCAGTCGTGGTTGGGTTGGCACGTCTTCCTCTTGGCACGTTTCTTTCTTTTGCCCTCTTCAAATTCTACAGCACTGCTGGTCACAGCTGGCCTCAAGTGCCAGGGCTTCCCAGTTCTCAGTATCTATGCCAGAGTTTTTAAGGTTGACTTTGAGCCCGTCTTTCAATCTCTTTTCCTGCCCAGTAACATTCCGTTTTCCGTTCTTGACTTTAGAGTAGAGCAACTGCTTTAGGAGACGGTGGTCGGGCATCTGGACAACATGGCCTTTAGTCCAGCAGAGTTGATGACGGAGGACCATCGCTTCAATGCTGGTGGTCTTTGCTTCTTCCAGCACGCTGACATTTGTCTGTTTGTCTTCCCAAGAGATTTGCAAGATTTTTCAGAGGCAGCGCTGATGGAATCGTTCCAGGAGTTGCATGTGACGTCTGTAGGCAATCCACGTTTCACAGGTGTATAGCAGGGTTGGGAGGACAATAGCTTTATAAACAAGCACCTTGGTATTGCTATGGATGTCCCAGGCCTCAAACACTCTCTGCTTCATTCAGAAAATGCTGCACTCGCAGAGCTCAGGCGGTGTTGTATTTCAGTGTCAATGTTGACTTTTGTGGAGAGGTGGCTGCCAAGGGAGCGGAAAGGCTTGGGTAACCACGGAAAAATTTGGTTCTAAACTTGTTTTGTTTTTAGGGGGCCCTTGCGTTTCGTTTTTTTAATAATTCCGAAATTTTCCTTTTAAAATTTTAGAAATATACGAAATTTCGTAAAATTACAAATCGATTCGTTAATGGCGGACATGATTGCGCAATATGCTAAAAAAACCTCCAAATGGGACAGGGGGAACTTCTGAAGCTTCCCTCTCCCTCTGTTGTTGACTGTTGGTGTGATAAAACACACAACAACTATAAAACTTGCACCAGACATGCGAAAATAATTACGAAATAATTACGAAATAATTACAAAATAATTACAAAATAATTACAAAATAATTAAATAATTACAAAATAATTACAAAATAAATTGAAAAAATTGTTTCGAATCTAATTTACTCCTCACACTATTCCTGCATGGCTCAATATTGGATCGTAAGCTAATTTAAATACGAATTAATAACGAATTACGAAATTAACGAACGAAACCGCCCAAGCCTACTAAGTACATACATCAGACACGTCTTTCTACAGCGAGCTACAATTCAGGAACTAGTCAAAACCGAAAGCCTCTTCACATCTGCTTATCTTCTCTTGCTGAGACTGGCAACTCCCTTCTGTTCCCAGCAAGAACAAACCTTATCTTACTTTTCTCAAGTTCACTTAATCACAGCCTCAAAGTATAAACATTTCTGCACAGCATTTCTAATGCACAGTAGCATCCATATTTGCAATACATAGAAGCATCCTTGAATCGGTGTTTAGCTGCTGTGTCAGACTGGATGAGAGCTAACAAATTGAAACTGAATCCAGACAAGACAGAGGTCCTACTGGTCAGTCGTAAGGCCGAACAGGGCATAGGGTTACAGCCTGTGTTAGATGGGGTTACACTCCCCCTGAAGACGCAGGCTCGCAGCTTGGGAGTGATCCTGGACTCGTCGCTGAGCCTGGAAGCCCAGGTCTCGGTGGTGGCCGGGAGAGCTTTCGCACAACTAAAACTTGTGCACCAGTTGTGCCTGTACCTTGGGAAGTCTGATCTGGCCACAGTGGTCCACGCTCTTGTTACATCCTGAATAGACTACTGCAATGCACTCTACGTGGGGTTGCCCTTGAAGACTGTTCGGAAACTTCAACTGGTCCAGCGAGCGGCAGCCAGATTACTCACCGGAGCGACATACAGGGAGCATACCACCCCCCTGTTGTGTCAGCTCCACTGGCTGCCGTTCAGTTCCGAGCACAATTCAAAGTGCTGGTTTTGACCTACAAAACCCTTTACGGTTCTGGCCCAGCGTACCTGTCCGAACGTATCTCCTTCTACGTCCCACCTCGGAATTTAAGATCGTCTGGGAAGGCCCTGCTCTCGACCCCACCGCTATCACAAGTGAGGTTGGTGGGGACGAAGAGCAGGGCCTTCTCAGTGGTGGCCCCTCACCTGTGGAACTCACTCCCGGGGGAAATTAGGGCATCAACATCCCTCCTCTCCTTCAGGAGGAAAGTAAAGACGCGGTTGTGGGTCCAGGCCTTTGGGCAATCTGACAACTAGATAAGGACAACCAAACGACTAGGACTGACAGGACTGACAATGTGGAATTGACACATACATAACTAAATTACTCCTGACATTTTCTTATTCTCTTTTCGCACCATCTGAGAGAAGATAATCTTTGGATATAAAAGAAGATTTTACAATGAGATTTGGGGCTGCGGTAGCACAGTGGGCTAATAATAATAATAATAATAATAATAATAATAATAATCTGCATGGATCGTTCACTTCTAATTTCCCCCAATTAGGTTTCTTTAAATCTCAAAATCTTTCCATAAATTTGCCTTAACAATGAAATTATGACTTGGCCCGCTATTGAGTCTTTCTCCTTAGAATCATAGAATAATAGAGTTGGAAGAGACCCCATGGGTCATCTAGTCCAACCCCCTGCCATACAGGAAAAGCACAATCAAAGCAGCCCTGACAGATTACCCTCAAGCTATAATAAGAAAAAATAGAATCATAGAATGATAGAGTTGGAAGAGACCACATGGGCCATCTAGTCCAACCCCCTGGCATGCAGGAAAAGCATAATCAAAGCAGCCCTGACAGATGACCATCCAGCCATAATAAGAAAAAATAGAATCATATTTATTTATTATTATTTATTTACAGCTTTTATATTCCGCCTTTCTCACCCCGCAGGGGACTCAGGGCGGATCACAGTGTACACATATATGGCAAACATTCAATGCCAATTTTGACATACAAACATATACAGACATACACAGAGGCTATTTAACTTTTTTCTGGCCGCCAGGGGAGCTGTCGCTTTCATCGTCCATCTGCGACACTGATGAAACACTTCCGCATTCCCCGCATGCTTCCCCGCTGGAATGCTTTGCTGGAGTCTTCTTTATGGCCTCATAAATCAGTTAATTTAGCCTCCCCACACTTTAAGGTGGTACCTTATTTTCCTACTTGACAGATGCAACTGTCTTTCGGGTTGCAAAGGTCGACAACAGGCTACACACAATTGGTTGGAAACCCACTCCAACCCGGCTGGCTTCGAACTCATGACCTTTTGGTCAGAGTGATCTTAATGCCGCTGACACTCAGCCAGCTGCGCCACAATCCCAGCTAGAATGGTAGAGTTGGAAGAGACCCCATGGGCCATCTAGTCCAACCCCCTGCCATACAGGAAAAGCACAATCAAAGCAGCCCTGGCAGATGACCATCCAGCTATAATAAGAATAATAGAATAATAGAATAATAGAGTTGGAAGAAACCACATGGGCCATCTAGTCCTACCCCCTGCCATGCAGGAAAAGAACAATCAAAGCAGACCTGGCAGATGGCCATCCAGCCATAATAAGAATAATACAATCATATAATAATAGTTGGAAGGGGCCACATGGGCCATGTGGTCCAGCCCCCTGACATGCAGGAAAGGCACAATCAAAGCAGCCCTGTCAGATGGCCATCCAGCCATAATAGGAATAATAGAATCATAATATGATAGAGTTGGAAGAGACCCCATAGGCCATCTAGTCCAACCCCCTGCCATACAGGAAAAGCACAATCAAAGCAGCCCTGACAGAAGACCTCCAGCCATAATAAGAATAATAGAATAATAGAGTTGGAAGGGACCACATGGGCCATCTAGTCCTACCCCCTGCCATGCAAGAAAAGAACAATCAAAGCAGACCTGGCAGATGACCATCCAGCCATAATAAGAATAATAGAATAATAGAGTTGGAAGAAACCACATGGGCCATCTAGTCCTACCCCCTGCCATGCAGGAAAAGCACAATCAAAGCAGCCCTGGCAGATGGCCATCCAGCCATAATAAGAATAATAGAATCATAATATGATAGAGTTGGAAGACACCACATGGGCCATCTAGTCCTACCCCCTGCCATGCAGGAAAAGAACAATCAAAGCAGACCTGACAGATGGCCATCCAGCCATCATAAGAATAATAGAATGAGAGAGTTGGACGAGACCACATGGGCCATCTAGTCCAACCCCCTGCCATGCAGGAAAAGCACAATCAAAGCAGCCCTGGCAGATGGCCATCCAGCCACAATAAGAATAATAGAATCATAATATGATAGAGTTGGAAGACACCACATGGGCCATCTAGTCCAACCCCCTGCCATACAGGAAAAGCACAATCAAAGCAGCCCTGACAGATTACCCTCAAGCTATAATAAGAAAAAATAGAATCATAGAATGATAGAGTTGGAAGAGACCACATGGGCCATCTAGTCCAACCCCCTGGCATGCAGGAAAAGCATAATCAAAGCAGGTCTGACAGATGGCCATCCAACCATAATAAGAATAGTAGAATCATAGAATGATAGAGTTGGAAGACACCACATGGGCCATCTAGTCCAACCCCCTGCCATGCAGGAAAAGCACAATCAAATCAGCCCTGGCAGATCTATTTCAAAGCTTCCAAGAAACCACTTCCACCACATCCTTGAGATATAATGACGGAACACAGCTCTCAATGAAGTATCAGCTTCACACTTGCCTCGCCAAGACAGCTTTGCATCTTGAACCTTCAACAAAACCTCCTGGTTTCCTAGAGATCACACAAAACAATTGTCCATTGAGCAGCCTCACCCATTGTGAAGTACAGGCGTGAGTTTCTGGCTGCCTCAGAGGAGAGGCTGATAACCATTTGTGCTGCAGGACTGGGTTGAGGATGAAAGGCTTTCAGTCTGCTATTGACCTTGTACGACATTGGAAGACATGCTCTTGAATTTTCAAGACTATACTTTTGGTTGAGTGCTGTCTTTGGTGGTGGTTTGAAATGGTCCATCAACGGGAAGGATTCAAGAGCAGGGTCTTCAG
Organism: Anolis sagrei ordinatus; assembly: GCF_025583915.1. Lineage (NCBI taxonomy): Eukaryota > Metazoa > Chordata > Lepidosauria > Squamata > Anolidae > Anolis > Anolis sagrei. Next base: position 6,861,052 of record NW_026844811.1, read on the forward strand.
CGTGCCAGCGGTCATCATTGACAACGGCTCTGGCCTTTGCAAGGCCGGGGTCTCCGGAGAAGTCGGTCCACGGCACGTCATCGCCTCCATTATTGGCTGGCCCAAAAGCAAATTATCGCTGTCCGGAGCCAGAAAGAGAGAGTGCTACGTTGGAAATGAGGCCCAAGATCGGCGAGAAGCGCTGTCTTTGCGATATCCCATCGAGAATGGCATCATTACGTCATGGGAGGATATGGAGCAGATTTGGAAGCACATTTATGACAAAGGGTTGGGGATAAGAGCTTTTGAGAGGCCTGTGTTGATGACCGAGTCTCCGTTGAATCCAAAGGAGGACAGAGCCAAAATCACCCAGCTGATGTTCGAACACTTCAAAGTCCCAGCCTTTTACCTCTCCATCCAGGCTATATTGTCTCTCTATGCGTCAGCGCGTTACACCGGGATAGTCATGGACAGCGGCTTTGGGGCAACCCATGTGGTGCCCGTATACGAGGGATATTGTTTGCCCCATGCTGTCTCCAGGTTAGACATTGGTGGCAAGGCCATCACTGAGTTCCTCAGAAACCTGCTTCTGGACAAGAGACACTACTTCAGGAATTTCCTAGAAGGCAGCAATATTGTGGAAGACATCAAAGTGAAGTTGTGTTTCGTGGCTCCGGATCCCTCTGGCGATCAACACAGAAGTTCAGAGCCCTCCGTCAAAGAGTACCAGCTTCCTGACGGGAGCAAGATCAAAATCGACGACCCGCTCTTCCTGGCACCGGAGATCCTTTTCACACCTAGCAATATCAACAGAGGTGGCTACGGGATCCACAAAATGATCGCCAAGAGCATTAAAAAATGCGACTCCAGCATCCGTAACATGCTCTACGCGAACGTGTTGCTCTCCGGCGGCTCCTCCCTGTTTCCCGGATTAGACGAGAGGGTCTTCAAAGGGCTCGAAATGCAAGTGCCCCAAGGCGTTCCCATCAAAGTCATCGCGCCACCGGATCGGTGGTTCTCCACGTGGATCGGGGCCTCCATCGTGACGTCGCTGGGCACCTTTAAGCAGATGTGGGTCACCGCAGCCGACTACAGAGAATTTGGGCCCAACATTGTACACAGGCGGTGCTTTTAAAGAGGGTTCGGGGACAAGTTGCCCGCTCGTGAAAAGAATTAACAAGCAGTAACAGCCAGAGGTAGTTCAAAAATGATGCCTTTGCCTCCTTTAAAGGGTTAAATAAAAATGCTTTTACAACTCCTAAAGAGACACATGGGATTTGTCATGCATTTCCTTGGCCAACTACATCTTGCTTGTAGCAACTATTGCACTGCCCAACACACACTTGGGTGCCTCAAATGTTAGACTCATTTTTGGGTATGTTTGACCCGCTGATTCCAAAAATGATGACAGTTTTCCCCTATTAACTCCAGTTTTTGATATACAGAACATGTAGCATCTCCCAGTCTCCATCTGTTGACTTATAAGAAACTATTATAACCATATCTTAAAAAGTACAGCTTAAGAGGACACTTACTTATTTTACTTACTTAAGCGATCCCTCGTTGGCCGGTTAGGATAGTCTTCCAGGATCAGAATTTTTGTGAGTCTGTAGGTGACTGTGGAGCCCTATTCTTGCTCTGCATCTTCTTCCGCAGTGAGAGCATTGGTTTTCAGGTGGAAGGCAGTCCCGGTCGGGGTTGGCTTGACGCGCCTTCCTCTTGGCACGTTTCTCTCTTTCACCCTCCATCCGTGCCTCTTCAAATTCTGCAGCACTGCTGGTCACAGCTGACCTCCAGCTGGAGCACTCAAGGGCCAGGGCTTCCCAGTTATCAGTGTCTATGCCAGAGTTTTGAAGGTTGGCTTTGAGCCCATCTTTCAATCTCTTTTCCTGCCCATCAACATTCCGTTTTCCGTTCTTGAGTTCAGAGTAAAGCAACTGCTTTGAGAGACGGTGGTCGGGCATCCGGACAATGTGGCCAGTCCAGCGGAGTTGATGACGGAGGACCATTGCTTCGTTTGTCCGCCTGTCTTCCCAAGAGATTTACAGGATTTTCCGGAGGCAGCGCTGATGGAATCGTTTTGTCATTTGGGAGTTGCAGTTGCTGGGATTTATAGTTAACCTACAATCAAAGAGCATTCTGAACTCCACCAATGATGGAATTGAACCAAACTTGACACACAGGGCTCCCATGACCAACAGAAAATACTGGAAGAGTTTGGTGGGCATTGACCTTGAGTTTTGCAGTTGTAGTTCACCTACATGCAGAGAGCAGTACTTGTGAAAAAGATCTTGGAGTCTTCGTGGACAGCAAGTTAAACGTGAGCCAACAATGTGATGCGGCAGCAAAAGAAGCCAATGGGATTTTGGCCTGCATCAATAGTGTGTAGATCTAGGGAAGTCATGCTCCCCATGCTCTATTCTGCTTTGGTTAGACCACACCTGGAATATTGTGTCCAATTCTGGGCACCACAATTCAAGAGAGATATTGACAAGCTAGAATGTGTCCAGAGGAGAGCGACTAAAACGATCAAGGGCACGAACAGAGGTAGGATGTATCTAAGCAGGAGGGTTTTAAAAGATAATGTAGGGAGACCAACCCAATGGGTAGTTAAAGTGCTTCTGAAGATATTTTGCAGGGAATTGTTTCCTTTATTCAGGGAAGGCATACTGGAACAGCCATGTTTTCAGGCTCCTCCTAAAGACTGACAATGTGGGGGCTTGCCTGATATCCTTAGGAAGTGAGTTCCAGAGTCGGGTGGCCACTATAGATAAGGCCCTCTCCCTCATCCCCACCAATTACGCCTGTGAAAAGGGCGGGAGCGAGAGCAGGGTCTCTCCAGATGATTGAAGAGATCATGTGGGTTCGTACACAGAAATGTGGTCAGACAGGTAGGTGGGTCCCAAACCGTTCAGGGCTTTGTAGGTAAGAACCTGCACCTTGAATTCTGATTGGAAAATGAATGGCAGCCAATGGAACTCCTTAAACAGGGGGGTTGATCACTCCCTGTAAGTCATTCCAGTTAGTAACCTGGCTGCCGCCCGTTGGACCAATTGAAATTTCCGAGCCGTCTTCAAGGGGAGCCCCATGTAGAGTGCATTACAGTAATCCAATCTGGAGGTGACTAAGGCGTGAACCACCCTGACCAGATCTGACTTCACGAGGTACAGTTGCAGCTGGTGCACGTGTTTTAATTGTGCAAAGGCCTTCCCAGCCACCGCCGACGCCTGAGCTTCGAGCATTAGCGATGAGTCTAGGAAGACACCCAAGCTGCAGACCCTTGACTTCAGGGGGAGTGCAACCCCATCGAGCACAGGTTGCCACCCTATACCCCAATCCGGCTTATGATCGACCAGGAGGACCTCTGTCTTGTCCTCAGCTTATTCATCCTCTTCCATACAGCCACACTCGTCCAATATCTGAGGGGCTTCCTTGGAATTAGGTGGAAAGGTGTGCTGGCACAGGAGTGCCAGGAGATTTGAATTCCTTTTCTTGCACTGCTAGTTTGCATAAGTCTATTTGAGCCATGCATTTTGCAATAAGGTAGCTTCCCTCAGGTTGCAGTCGTAGGTCCAGCTACCTGCCAATCATCATCAGTCTTTAGATCTGCCCCTTTCCCCAGGATTTTGGAGGCAAAGGAGGACCTTTGTTCAGTCTCACTGTTTGAAGCCTAAAAGCAGGACGTGTGGGATTCTCTTTCCCACCTGCCCAAAAGCTTCACTTCTCACAGCTCTGCTGGGGGAGAAAAAGGATAGTTCCACAGCTTTTGCTGGGGGTTAAAGAAATAGATTCACAGCTCTGCTGGGGAGTAAAGAAATAGTTCCTACAGCCTTTGTGGGGAAACTAAAGGTCACCATTTCAGCTTGGCAGATCTACAGGAACCTTGTTTGGTAAGGGACCACTCGGGCTATCCATAAAGTAGCTTGGAGCCAGGAGTAGGGGCCTCACGCCAGCAAGGTAAAGAGAGATTGCCCAAGGAGAGGTCAGAAGATTTCCCTAAGGAAGAAAGGAACAGTTTACCACCAGTTGCCTGCCCCTTGTTGGCAGACTGAGGAAGCTACCCATTTTCCAAGGTTATAAAGTGTTTAATTCATTTGTTTGAAGATTTAAGCCCTGTGACGATGTGTAAGTTTTATTCTTTGGTTATGTGTAGTTTGGACAGTGGTTTAGGGATGGTAAGTATGGGAGATTATATTTTGTTAGAGATGGTGGCTAGTGGCTTGAGCTGAGTTGCCATAGCAACGGGGGCGGAGCCAACTATCACTTCACGGCGCAGCTTTTTGAAAGTGGCAGTCTGTGGCCGGTGAGCTACAGGAAGAGACTGATTTCTCTGGTGGGAGAAACAGGGAATTAGTCAGTGGCCGGAGAGCTACTGAGAGAACACTGAATCTTTTGGTGGAGATTCAGGGAATGTGTCTGTAGCCAGTGTGCTATAGGGAAAGACTGAATCTCTTGGTGGAGATTCAGGGAATCAATTGGTGACCAAGTGGTTGCAGAGAAGGACCCGGTACAGGGGGTTGTTGATTCTGAATTAAGAATCAAGGTTTGGCTGGGTTTAAGCCTGTTGTGCCAGCTGTGAAACCTTATGAAGTGTTTGCCTGAGTTTACTCATGAAACCTTTCCAATGTATCCATCAAGATTTGTGCCTCTTTTGAAGAACAGTTATACATTGTTATACTCCTGTTAAAATAAACTTGTTACTGTTTTCCTCAAGCCTTGCCTGATACAGTTTCTCCTAAGTTGAACAGCCTACAATAATAAAGTCAAGCCAAGAAAGTAAACGCTACGCTATCAAGTGAATAAAGCCTTCTGTAATTAACAGTCCCTTTATAAAATAGCTCCTAGGTTGATATTGATCGTTGCCCGGCTTCCCTCATAGATTAGGTGGCAGTGGGTGCTTTACCACGCGCACCTTCACAATTGGTGGCATTCGGTGGCATTAAAACGGTCATCGTTACAATTGGTGGCAGCAGTTTAACGACTCCTTCACAAGCCCAAATAAAGAACTTTGTTGAATTTATCTTGAGCCTCAATAGAACTTTGTGTTGGGAAATCTAAGGGGCCCTTCAGCCGAGGCACCCCGGGGGCGTACAGAGAGCACATCCTGTAAACAGACATTATTTCAGGCCCAGCGTGCAACAGCACAAAAGGAGTAGTAGAGTTGGATGTCATCCACATAGAGATGGCACCCAACTCCAAAACTCCGGAGGGCCATGCGGGGATGTTGTTGCTTCAGTGTCCTTGGCGAGATGGTGGCGGAGTATAAATAAAGTATTATTATTATTTTATTGACCACAGCCTCCAAGATGTCATAAATAAGATGGGAAAAACTGCCTTAATGTCTGTTTGTGTTGTCTGTCCTTGGTAATTGTACAATCACAATTGAATGCCGTATGTGTGTTCTGTAAAGCCATTCTGAGTCCCCTTCAGGACGAAAAGGGCAGAGTATAAATACTGTAAATAAATAAAATAAAATAAAATAAAACATTTGGTGAATTTGGAACCTAAGCCACTTTGTTATCATTTCTTTATTCATTATCCCTTTTTGACATCATAAAGCTTTTTTGAGGTCACCTTAATCACAATATCCATGGGATACACAATGTAGACAACATTGGTTTGGTGTCCATAGTATCCATCAAGGCTTTCTGAATGTGAGCGAAAACATCGTTGAAGATAAGAGGAGGTTTCAAGCCCACTTCTTACTTGGATGGTTCAGAACATAATGTTCCTCTCCATAGTTGTGCTTGCTTTTCATCATTTTGGAGATGGAGCAATCCTGTGCCTGGGGCGCTGAACTTTCTTCCTTGAGACAGAAATAGAAAACAGACAACTAGCCATAAACCGCGGGCATCCGTTTTTGATGCTCTTGGTTATCCAAAACCATCTCTCGGCTTCTTGGAGAAGAACTCTTTTTTCCCGAAAGCCTGTGCAACATGCTTGTATACAACATAAACCACTAGGGAAAGGAATATCCCCTTTTATGACACCTAGGAATCTAGAATATTGATAGCCAGGTGTTCTGTTCTATCGGAGCACAAAAGCTTTAGAGGTTGGAAACCTTGTTCCTTTCTGTTTTGAGTAAAGATGTCTCGTCCAAGAATGACAGCCCTCCCAGCGGTCATTATTGACAATGGATCTGGGTTGTGCAAGGCAGGGATTTCAGGCGAGCAGGCACCAAGAACAGTTGTCGCTTCTGTAGTCGGCTATCCCAAATCGAAAGCCATTATGTTTGGCCCAGTGCAGAGGCAATATTACGTTGGAAGGGAAGCCCACGCCAAGAGAGGGATCTTATCATTCAAATATCCAATAGAGCATGGAATAGTGACATCCTGGGATGACATGGAAAAGATCTGGAGCTACATATACAGCCGGGGTCTCCGGATGAGAGCGCAGGATAGGCCAGCGTTGTTGACAGAGGCCCCCATGAACCCCGCATCCAACCGGGAAAAAATGACCGAAGTCATGTTCGAGCATTTCCAGGTTCCTGCCCTCTTTGTAGGCCTGCAACCTCTCATGGCTCTCTACGCTTCAGCGCGCACAACGGGCCTAGTCTTAGATAGCGGAGACGGTGTCACCCTGACAGTCCCAATCTACAAAGGACATTGCTTGCTTCATGCCATTTCGAGAATCAACTTTGCCGGCCGGGATATCACCAAGTACTTAGCGACGCTTCTCTTGGAGACTGGGCATAGCTTCCTGAGCTCTTCGGAGCAGGAGATCGTCAAGGACATCAAGGAGAACCTGTGCTATGTCTCTTTAGATCCAAGCAACCAGAAGGAGAAAGGCTTGGTTCATACGTATACTCTCCCTGATGGGAGTCCGGTCAAGATTGGTGAGCAGCTCTTCAAAGCTCCAGAGTCCCTTTTTCGCCCAACGGATGCCGGCATCGCCGCCCCTGGGATCCAGCAAATGATCTTGGATAGCATCTCCAGATGCGATGGGAGCATCCACCAGGACATCTGGAAGAACGTGGTCATCGCAGGTGGTTCCACCCTTTTTGCTGGCCTAAGCGAAAGACTTCTGAAAGAGCTCCACGCTCTTGCTCCTAAAAGGATGTTGCCCAACGTCGAAGCGCCCGAAGATCGGATGCATTCCGTCTGGATCGGCGCTTCGGTGCTCACCAGTTTGCCGTCCTTCCAGGAGAGGTGGGTCACCCAGAAGGAGTACAAAGAAGTGGGCTCCACTGTACTGCAGAAGAAATGCATCTGAGAAGAATAAATGACCAACCAGAGAGGCAAAAAAAAAAATTAGTCAATTGGAACAGCGAGGGAGTGGCTAGTAAACCTTTTCACAAAGAATCAATGTGTGTTCAGTTTTATAACATGGTCGGAAACGGTCCCTTGTGTGCTTGGCGAAAGAAAGAACCCTTGTTTAGTATATTTTGACGACCCCGTAAGTTGCCTTCTCATATATATATATATATATATATATATATATATATATATATATATGGGGGTGGGGGTGGGGGTGTTGAAAAATACTGGAATAGCAACATTGTTTGTTTGCTGAACTGTTAAAACTCCAGAGAGCAAACCCACCTTGGCTTCGGTGCCCTTGGGCTTTGGCTCGTTGCCATTCCCCATAAATATCAAGAGGATATAAAATCAACCAATAATGCGGAATGGTGTTCTGCTGAAGTCCCCCACCTCAACACACTCACAAACACATACAAACAAGTGAAGGGATACCCTTGAAGAATATAGCAGCATATGCCACAAATCATTTTTTTTAAGGCTGTCAATCTGGATGAATTGGGGAGAAGCAGAAAGGAGCTTGTTCTTTGTGGGTCTTCAGATTGGGGAGCCCAGCCAGACCAGATGAGAACCAGTTATTTATATTTATTTATTTAAAACTTTTATATCCCGATCTTCTGAACCTCCGTAGAGGGATTCAGCAAGGATTAAATGCTAATAGTACAATCTAAAAACATCATATAATAACGAGTTAAAATACATATCGATTAAAATTACAAATAAGCCAAATTGCCAAGATAAAATCATGTTGAGTGCTGGATGAGTGCCTGGCCGCTGTGGCTATCTGGATGAGGAGGAACAAGCTGAAGATTAATCCCGACAAGACAGAGGTCCTCCTGGTCGATCGTAAACCGGATCGGGGTATAGGGTGGCAACCTGTGTTGGATGGGGTTACACTCCCCCTGAAGCCACAGGTCGCAGTTTGGGAGTCCTCTTGGATGCATCGCTTACGCTTGAGGCTCAGGCGTCGGCGGTGTCCGGGAGGGCTTTTGCACAATTGAGACTTGTGCGCCAACTGCGACCATACCTCGCAAAGGCTGATCTGGCCGGGGTGTTCCATGCCTTGGTCACCTCTAAATTGGACTACTGTAATGTGCTCTACGTGGGGCTGCCCTTGAAAACGGCTCGGAAATTTCAACTGGTCCAGCAGGCGGCGGCCAGGATGTTAACTGGCGCTCCTTACAGAGAGAGGTCAACCCTCCTGTTTAAGGAGCTCCATTGGCTGCTGTTCATTTTCCAGTCTCAATTCAAGGTGTAGGTGCTCACCTACAAAGCCCTAAACGGTTTGGGACCTGCCTACTTGCGTGACCGCATCTCTGTTTATGAACCCGCACGCTCCCTTTGTTCATCCGGAGAGACCCTGCTCACGATCCCACCTGCGTCGCAAGCGCGGTTGGTGGGCATGAGGGACAGGGCCTTCTCTGTGGTAGCCCCCCGACTCTGGAACACCCTCCCCAAGGACATCAGACAAGCCCCTACGTTGGCAGTCTTTAGGAAGAGCTTGAAGACCTGGCTATTCCGGTGTGCCTTTCCAGAATAGGAAACTCCAGCAATACGTCCCAGAAGCACTTTATTAGAGATTTAAGATTGTCCGCACACTGCACTTACCCAAAAATCCTTATATTTCACTTGGCATACTCAGCACTTTTTAATCTGTACCCATTACACTTGGCCTGGCCTAGTTTTGTTGTGCTATGGTGTACTGTTTTTACTGTTTACTGTTATTGCTTTAATGTTTTGATTTGCTTTATGGTTTATGTGTATTTGTTATATTGTTGTTTTATTGAGGCCTTGGCCTTTGTAAGCCGCATTGAGTCCTCCGGGAGATGCTAGCAGGGTACAAATAACGATAATAATAATAATAATAATAATAATAATAATAATAATAATAATGTCCAACTCAGTCCGTACGTATGGTCTTTGTTCTGTAGCCAGTCTCAACCATTACTCTGGGAATGCTTCCTTCCATAGCCAGGATTTCACCAGGACAGGAGGGAGGGGGCAGATCTGATCTCAATTGGGAGAGAGTTCCATAGCCGAGGGGCCACCACAGAAAAGGCCCTGTCTCTCGTTCCTGCCAGACGCGATTGCGAACGTGGCGGGACTGAGAGCAGGGCCCGACCAGAAGATCTTAATTGTCTTGGTGGTTCATAGGGGAAAATACATTCAGAGAGGTAAACCGGGCCGGAACCGTATAGGGTAACCCTATACCCTGTTCGGCCTTTCGACTGACCAGGAGTACCTCTGTCTTGTCTGGATTTAGTTTCAATCTATTGTCCCTCATCCAGTCCGTTACAGCGGCCAAGCACCAGTTCAGGACTTGAACAGCCTCCTTTAGTAGCAGGTGGGAAGGAGTGACAGAGTTGGACATCATCTGCATACAGATGACACCGTACCCCGAAATTCCGGATGATCTCCCCCAATGGCACCGTACCCCAAAACTCCAGATGATCTCCCCCAATTTTTCAGATTGGGGAGCCCAGCCAGACCAGATGAGAATCAATCCAGATTAGAATTTTTTTCTGTGCCATGAGCAACTTGAGAAACTGTAAGTCACTTCTCCATAGGGCGGGAGAACAAGCCCTATGAGGAGCGGCTTAAAGAGCTGGGCATGTTTATAATAATAATAATAATAATAATAATAATAATAATAATAATTTTTATTTAATACCCCGCCACCATAGCCCCAATGGGGACTTGGAGCAGCTTACATGAGGCCAAGCCCAACAGCATATTACAATAAAGTAAAACCAAAACATAATAACACAGTAAAATATATAAGCTTGAAGAAGAGAAGGCTGAGAAGAGAGATGATAGCCATGTGTAAATGTGTGAGGGGAAGTCATAGGGAGGAGGGCGCAAGCTTCCTTTCTGCTTCCCTGGAGACTAGGACGCAATGGAACCATGGCTTCAAACTACAAGAGAGGAGATTCCATCTGAACATGAGGAAGAACTTCCTAACTGTGAGACCCGTTCAGCAGTGGAACTCTCTGCCCTGGAGTGTGGTGGAGGCTCCTTCTTTGGAGGCTTTTAAACAGAGGCTGGATGGCCATCTGTTGGGGGTGATTTGAATGCAATTTTCCTGCTTCTTGGCAGAATGGGGTTGGACTGGATGGCCCATGAGGTCTCTTCCAACTCTAGGATTCCATGATTCTGTGATTCTGGGTTTGATTCTTTCTTTACTTTCGTTACCTTTGGGAGCGCATAACAGGAAGTCCCCTCTCAGTACGAAAATCAACTCAACATGAAAGCAAGCGGGAGCCAATTTCGGCTCCTCGCGTGCTTTTTGTGAGCAGCCTCCTTGCCTTGGAAAGAGTGCATGTGTGTGGCATGCATGCCCAGAAAGCGTACGCACCTTCCTGCAGCTGAGTGCCTCCTCTGGAGCAAGAGAACTCGCCTCCTTGCCTTGGAAAGTGAATGTGGCATGCAGGACCAGAAAACACACGTTCCTGCATGCACCCAAGCACCTCCTCTGAAGAAAACTTGTCTCCTTGCCTTGGAGTGGATGTGGCGTGCAGGCCCAGATTATTTTATTTTTATCGATAACAGATGGAAGTCAGACGGTGCTAATTCTGGACTGTATGGAGGATGTTGTATGGTGCTGAGATCCAGTCTCTGAAGTTCTGCTGTGTACCCATCGTGCAAAGATCTTCTGATAGCCAAGCAAAGCAATTATTTGACCCACATGTTCTTGTGAAAAGCCAATTATACTTGAAATTTCTTTCCGAGTGATACGACAATCGTCTTGAATCAATCTGTCAACTTTTTGCTTGTGAAACTTGGTGGTTGCTGTCACAGGACGTCCAACTCTTTGTTTGTCACGCAAGTCAGATGTTCCCCCTAACACAATCCCTTTCCAAAGCCAGAGATACAGCTTAATGGTGTAACATTAGAAAATGTCGACCTTGGCAGCCATCTCTCCAACACAATCAACATCGACACCGAAATACAACACCGCCTGAGCTCTGCGATGTCACAGGACATCCAATTCTGTTTGTCATGCAAGTCAGATGTTTCTACCTCAACATCTTTAAACTTACTTGCCCAACGACACACAGTACTCACCTCACCCTAAACAGCTTGCATTCTCTGATGAACCTCCTTTGGGGTGACACCTTCTGCTGTCAAGAATTCAATGACTGCACGTTGCTTAAGTCACATTGTCCGACCATCTGTGCAAGGTTCCAGACTTCGCACTTTAACAACACAACCTTCAATGCTAAGGCTTCCCACCAAAATGGAACTGTAGAGGAGAGTCTACTGAACAAGCCAGTACCTGCTACATACATTGCTTAAGTCGCATTGTCCGACCATCTGTGCAAGGTTCCATACTTCGCACTTTAACAACCATTCAATGCTAAGGCTTCCTGCCAAAATGGAACTGTAGAAGAGAGTCTACTGAACAAGCCAGTACCTGCTACATACATTGCTTAAGTCGCATTGACCGACCATCTGTGCAAGGTTCCATACTTCGCACTTTAACAACCTTCAATGCTAAGGCTTCCCACCAAAATGGAACTGGAAGAGGAGAGTCTACTGAGCAAGCCAGTACCTGCTACATACATTGCTTAAGTTGCATTGTCCGACCATCTGTGCAAGGTTCCATACTTTGCACTTTAACAACACAACTTTCAGTGCTAAGGCTTCCCACCAAAATGGAACTGTAGAGGAGAGTCTACTGAACAAGGCAGTACCTGCTACATAAGTTGCTTAAGTCGCATTGACCGACCATCTGTGCAAGGTTCCATACTTCGCACTTTAACAACACAACCTTCAATGCTAAAGCTTCCCACCAAAATGGAACTGTAGAGGAGTGTCTACTGAACAAGCCAGTACCTGCCGCCAGCTACCCCCCCCCCCCTCAAATTTTTCAGGTTAAAAAAACCCTGGTTTACTCATGAATTTTAACTGGTTAACCAAATCCCCACAGTGGTCCATGCTCTTGTTACATCCCGAATAGATTACTGCAACACACTCTACATGGGGTTGCCTTTGAAGACTGTTCGTAAACTTCAATTAGTCCAGCGGGCGGTGGCCAGATTACTCACCAGAGCGTCATACAGGGAGCATACCACCGCTCTGTTATGTCAGCTCCACTGGCTGCCGATCCAGTTCCAAGCACAATTCAAAGTGCTGGTCTTGACCTACAAAACCCTATACGGCTCCAGCCCAGCGTACCTGTCTGAACGCATCTCCTTCTACGTCCCGCCTCGGAGTTTAAGATCTTCGGGGGAGGCTCTGCTCTCAGCCCCACCTCTATCACAAGTGAGATTGGTGGGGACGAGGAGCAGGGCCTTCTCGGTGGTGGCCCCTCGCCTGTGGAATTCACTTCCTGGGGAAATCAGGTCATCGACACCCCTCCTCTCCTTTAGAAGGAAACTAAAAACATGGATATGGGACCAGGCCTTTGGGTAATCTGGCAGATAGACAAAGGACAATGATGTCTAGAATTGATAGGACTTGACAATGTGGAATGAACTTACGGATTCTGAGCTGGCAAACGTTGAACATGAGATTAGTTTTTATTGATTGTGATGTATAACTTGATTGTTTTAATTGTTTAAAATTGCTGTTGATATATGTTTTATCTTATTGTCTGTTGTTGGCATCGAATTGTGCCTTTTGTAAGCCGCCCTGAGTCCCCCCTTGGGGGTTGAGAAGGGCGGAGTAGAAATGCGCGAAATACTAATACTAATACTAATAATACTAATACTAATAATAATAATAATAATAATAATAATAATAATAAGTCTTGTTGTTGTTCATTTGTTCACTCGTCTCTGACTCTTCATGACCACATGGATCAGCCCACGCCAGAGCTCCCTGTCGGTCGTCACCACCCCCAGCTCCTTCAAGGTCAGTCCAGTCACTTCAAGGATGCCATCCATCCATCTTGCCCTTGGTAATAATAAGTCTATGAGACACAAAATATCAAGAGTTCCTCCAGAGCTGCAAGCACTATCTCAAGCAAATATTGACAATTTATTCTCACTGTCATTACTTGCAGCAATAGCTGATGTAGCGAAGCAACCAAGTTGGGGGGGAGGTGTTGAATGCTCTCATTAAGGAGGCCAGACTTGGTGGAGGTGGTTGACAGGGGCGGAGCTGCAGGCTATTGAAGGCTGCTCTGCCCCTGCTGTGCTCTTTGCTTCAGCGTGAGCTAGGAGGCAGGTTTCAACTCCCCCCCCCCCCAAAATTTTTAACCCCCCCCCCGAAATTTTCAACCCCCCCTCCCCCCGAAAAATTTTTCTGGCTATGGCCCTGCCTGCCAGCTCCTTCAAGGTCAGTCCAGTCACTTCAAGGATGCCATCCATCCATCTTGCCCTTGGTAATAATAAGTCTATGAGACACAAAATATCAAGAGTTCCTCCAGAGCTGCAAGCACTATCTCAAGCAAATATTGACAATTTATTCTCACTGTCATTACTTGCAGCAATAGCTGATGTAGCGAAGCAACCAAGTTGGGGGGGGGTGTTGAATGCTCTCATTAAGGAGGCCAGACTTGGTGGAGGTGGTTGACAGGGGCGGAGCTGCAGGCTATTGAAGGCTGCTCTGCCCCCTGCTAAGCTCTTTGCTTCAGCGTGAGCTAGGAGGCAGGTTTCAACCCCTCCCCCTGTGAAAATTTTTAAACCCCCCCCCCCTGAAATTTTCCAAGCCCCCCCCCCCTGAAAAATTTTTCTGGCTACGGCCCTGCCTGCCGCATACCAGTATTGCCATCTGTTGAGGAGTTACGAAGGTGGAGGCATTACTTTTCATTCAACCCTCGCACCTTCCAGCTTGTCAACGAAAGATCTCAGAAACTTTCTCAGAGGGAAAACAAATGTCTAAGAAAGTTCAGCGAAGTTCTTGAATAATCCAAAGAAGCATGGAAACGGGTGACATCATGTGGCCTCAAGGACCAAAGGTGGCCGAGAGAGACCTTGCGCTGCCAATTGGATCAATGCGCATGGATAGGGCTGTTATGAAACCCGATTCGGCAGCCACCCGCTTTTGTTTCCCGTTCGGCGTGTGACGTTTTCGCAGCCTGCTGGAAAACGTGCAAACAAATGAGGTACAACTGTTGCCAGTTTAAATATTTTACAGCTCACTGACTTCCATATGACAGAGGATTTGCAGGAACGTTAAAGGGCTCAACTCCTGTGCCAATAATATAACACAGAGACAAATGCAAAACACACCGCCTTGGAAATCTGACATAACCAAGGAGCCTGACACTGGAACGGAGACAAATCGGGGGTAAAGAGATACCAACTCCGTTTTGCCTGCAAACATTCAGCTGTAGGGTTTTTCTTTGACCAAGGACTATTTTGATTTTTTTGTGGTTGTTGGCACAAGCTTCGAGAATAATAAACTGTGTTAATCTAAAAAGAAACTTTAATCAAAACTTTTAACATATTCAACTATTTTTGTGTCAGGAGCGACTTGAGAAACTGCAAGTTGCTTCTGGTGTGGGAGATTTGACAGTGTGCAAGGATGCCAGGATGTTTTGATGTTTTAGCATCAAAGGAGATTCCATCTGAATATTAGGAAGAACTTCCTGTGAGAGCTGTTCAGCAGGGGAACTCTCTGCCCCAGAGTGTGGTGGAGGCTCCTTCTTTGGGAGCTTTTAAACAGAGACTAGATGGCCATCTGTCAGGGGTGCTTTGAATGCAATATTCCTGCTTCTTGGCAGGGGGTTGGACTGGATGGCCCATGAGGTTCTTCCAACTCTTGACTGTGAGAGCTGTTTAGCAGTGGAACTCTCTGCCCCAGAGTGTGGTGGAGGCTCCTTCTTTGGAAGCTTTTAAACAGAGGCTGGATGGCCATCTGTCGGGGGTGCTTTGAATGCAATTTTTCTGCTTCTTGGCAGGGGGTTGGACCGGATGGCCCATGAGGTCTCTTCCAACTCTATGATTCTATGACTCTCTGCCCCGGAGTGTGGTGGAGGCTCCTTCTTTGGGGGCTTTTAAACAGAGGCTGGATGGCCATCTGTCGGGGGTGCTTTGAATGCAATTTTCCTGCTTCCTGGCAGGATGGGTTTGGACTGGATGGCCCATGAGGTCTCTTCCAACTATGATTCTATGTGAGAGCTGTTTAGCAGTGGAACTCTCTGTCCCGGAGTGTGGTGGAGGCTCCTTCTTTGGGAGCTTTTAAACAGAGGCTGGGTGGCCATCTGCCAGGGGTGCTTTGAATGCAATTTTCCTGCTTCCTGGCAGGATGGGTTTGGACTGGATGGCCCATGAGGTCTCTTCCAACTATGATTCTATGTGAGAGCTGTTTAGCAGTGGAACTCTCTGCCCCGGAGTGTGGTGGAGGCTCCTTCTTTGAGGGCTTTTCAACAGAGGCTGGATGGCCATCTGCCAGGGGTGCTTTGAATGCAATTTTCCTGCTTCCTGGCAGGATGGGGTTGGACTGGATGGCCCATGAGGTCTCTTCCAACTCTATGATTCTATGTGAGAGCTGTTTAGCAGTGGAACTCTCTGCCCCGGAGTGTGGTGGAGGCTCCTTCTTTGAGGGTTTTTCAACAGAGGCTGGGTGGCCATCTGTCAGGGATGCTTTGAATGCAATTTGTTTCTTGGCAGGGGGTTGGATTGGATGGCCTACCAGATCTCTTCCCACTCTGTGATTCTATGATTCTAGGCTTCTCTCATGTCCCCGCATGGGGAGCTGGAGCTGACAGAGGGAGCTCATCCGTGGTCTCCCTGGATTCGAACCTGCAACCTGTCGGTCTTCAGTCCTGCTGGCACAAGGGTTTAACCCTTTGCACCACCGGGAGCTCCAACATATTAATTTAACTTAATAGTAACATGAATTAAGAGTACTATTATAATACAAAAAAAGAACATTTTAATAGAAAATTAAATTCAGTTTGTATCAATGTCATTTTTGAGCTTGCGTCTTCTTTACAAGCCCTTCCCACTATGTACTCTCAGGGGAGAGTGGGCGGGGCTACCACCAAGTTGGGAAATCCAATATTATTGCTCAAAACTACGCACATATCATCACTTATTTTCAATCAATTCCTGGACTTGTTTTTAATTACCAGCAAAGCAGAAATTCCTCGTTCACATAAATAAGTTGTTTACACCAAAACTCCTCAAGAGAATCCGATTCAAATGTATCCTTGCAGTTTCTATCATTTTGGAATTCCGCGAGTTCTTCTTGGATTTCATCTGCAACCTCTTCAATTCCAATCAGCATTAAGGCAAAGATAAAAGTTTCCTCTTGACATTAAGTCTAGTCCTTAGGCTTGGTTGATCCAAAAACCAAAAATGGTTCAAAACTCATTTTGGATGTAGTTCGATTTTAAAGTCACTTCCAGATTTTTTTTAATTGTCTGGGGCTTTCTTGTGAGCTGTTCAACCTTTGTTCTTTATATCACAGGCTTGAGACACTCTGGTAAGCAACGAAGTAACAAAGTTTATTTATAGCTTCTGGTTCCAATGCTTTATGGTTACATGTGTGTTTTGTTACAGTCTCGAGTCCTACATTCAGTATCATTCACTTGGTTAAATTTTCCTATGAAACTCTCGCTGTTTCACATCAACGAAAATGTTACTTTCTTCATAGACTCTTGGTTGAGCTATATTCTGACTTAGGCCACACTGGCGCCTTTTATTTTTCCTTAAACCTTGAGCTCCATTTCCCAACTGCTTCTCTCTAACGGAGGTTCCTAACTACTCCTACCTTTTTTATTTATTTATTTTTTCCTGGCTGCAGCCCGCGTCTGCAGTAATCTTCACTCCTAGAAATACAATCTACCACCAAGAACTTGCCACAATTTGTTATGATTCACACAGTCAAAGGCTTTAGAATAGTCAATAAAACAGAAATAGATGTTTTTCTGAAACTCCCTGCCTTTCTCCATTATCCAGCGGATATTGGCAATTTGGTCTCTTGTTCCTCTGCCTTTTCAAACCCAGTTTGAACATCTGGCAACTCTTGCTCCATGTATTGTTGGAGTCTACCCAGGGGCAGTTCAAGCCATTACCCAAAGTAAGCCTTTGCAGTAGAGTTGATTTTGCCTATGGGCGCTCTTGAGGCACTCTTGGGGGAAAATAGACCTTGACATATGCGAGTTGTAGTTACTGGGATGTATAGTTCACCTACAATCAAAGAGCATTCTGAACTCCATCAATGATGGAATTGAACCAAATATGGCACACAGAACTCCCACAATGAACAGAAAATATATATCGGTGATTGGTTGGGGGGAGGCACCAAAATACTGTTTGCTTACCATTGAAAATTACCTAGGACCACCTCTGAGTCTACCGAACTTTAGAGGAGAGTCTACTGAACAAGCCAGTACCTGCTGCATACCAGTACTGCCATCTTATTTGAGGAGTTATGAAGGTGGAGGCATTACTTTTCATTCAAACCTCGTATATAGACAGACACAAAGAAGCTATTTAACATTCCAGCTTCATGAGGGTATTCTGGCCACTAGGGGAGCTGTCACTTCACCGTCCACTGATGGAATACTTCCTCATTCTTTTTCCTTGCTTGCTGGAGATTTTATGGCATCATGTTGTTCATTCGTTCAGTCGTCTCCGACTCTTCGTGACCTCATGGACCAGCCCACGCCAGAGCTCCCTGTCGGCCGTCACCACCCCCAGCTCCTTCAAGGTCAGTCCAGTCACTTCCAGGATGCCATCCATCCATCTTGCCCTTGGTCGGCCCCTCTTCCTTTTACCTTCCACTTTCCCCAGCATAATTGTCTTCTCTAGGCTTTGCTGTCTCCTCATGATGTGGCCAAAATACTTCAACTTTGTCTGAGCAGTCGGGCTTTATTTCCTGGAGGATGGACTGGTTGGATCTTCTCGCAGTCCAAGGCACTCTCAGAACTTTCCTCCAACACCACATCTCAAAAGCATCGATCTTCCTTCGCTCAGCCAGCTCTCACCATGGTCCAGGGAACACCATGGCTTTGACTAGGCGGATCTTTGTTGCCAGTGTGATGTCTCTACTCTTTACTATTTTGTCGAGACTGGACATTGCTCTCCTCTCAAGAAGGAAGCGTCTTTTGATTTCCTGGCCACAGTCTGCATCTGCAGTAATCTAGGCAATGGATCTTTGTTTCCAGTCTGATGTCTCTACTCTTTACTATTTTATCGAGACTGGACATTGCTCTCCTCCCAAGAAGAAAGCGTCTTCTGATTTCCTGGCCACAGTCTGCATCTGCAGTAATCTTTGCACCTAGAAATACAAAGTCTGTCACGGCCTCCACATTTTCTCCCTCTATTTCCCAGTTGTCAATCATTCTTGTTGCCATAATCTTGGTTTTTTTGATGTTTAGCTGCAACCCGGCTTTTGCGCTTTCTTCTTTCACCTTGATGAGAAGGCTCCTCAGCTCCTCCTCGCTTTCGGCCATCAGAGTGGTGTCATCTGCATATCTGAGGTTGTGAATGTTTCTTCCAGCCATTTTCACCCCAGCTTTGCATTCATCAAGCCCCGCACATCCTCGCATGATGTGTTCTGCATACAAGTTAAAAAGGTTGGGTGAGAGGATGCAGCCTTGCCGTACGCCTTTCCCAATCTTGAACCAGTCTGTTGTTCCGTGGTCAATTCTGACTGTTGCTCCTTGGTCCTTGTACAGATTCCTCAGGAGAGAGACAAGGGGGCTTGGGATGCCCATCCCACCAAGAACTTGCCACCATTTATGATGATGCACACAGTCAAAGGCTTTAGAATAGTCAATGAAGCAGAAGTAGATGTTTTTCTGAAACTCCCTGCCTTTCTCCATTATCCAGCGGATATTGGCAATCTGGTCTCTGGTTCCTCTGCCTTTTCTAAACCCAGCTTGAACATCTGGCAACTCTCACTCCATGTATTGCTGGAGTCTTCCTTGCAGGATCTTGAGCATTCCCTTACTGGCAAGAGAAATATGGCATCATAATCATCCACAATTCCTCCACACAAAGGTTTCCTCTCACTTTTGTCTGTAGCATCTCTGGATTCTCATCACAAGTAATGCAATCCTTAACCTGAATGCTGGGTTTTCGAGGGATGGAAATGTCCAAACTCCCAATCTTAGCGAACTAAGCGTACCCAAGAAAGGGAACCGAAGCCTTTCTGACACCTGAACTGCTGAACCCAAGTACAGGGAGCCTGTGCGCCGAGGAACACTGGGCATTCATTGCAGCCTGCAGCTGCCACCCGGTTTTATTAATCCATTCCATCTAACCATTGTGTACATATATATTTAATTTGGAAACATTTTGATTGCCTCCCACTCTGTGCGGCAAGTTGGCTTTCCTGAGATTCATTAGCCTTTCACTTTCCGAGCCCCAAATATGAAAGTGGATACGCCTCAGTTATGCAATGTCAGGTTGCGCCATAAGGAAAGCCTCCCAAGGCATCCAAGAAAAACAATGTTTTAAAATTTGGATGTGTAAAATATTCATATTCAATCACCATATTTTTGCACGAAAAACCTCACACATGTTTCCCTTTGAGGGATTTTTTTTTAAAAATATGGAACGTTTCATGCCCAAGGCAAGGCAAGCTTCCACTTTCAGGGGAGAGGGTTGATGTGTTGCTGAGTGACAGATTAGGAGAGGCTTAGAAAAGTTACTTTTGGGGGACTAAGAAACTTCCAAGTTGACACATTCAAGTTCAAAACTATTTCAACCTCTGGGACTGACAAGAGCTGAGATTAAAACCCCACAGTCATAGCTTGCTAAGGGATTCTGGGGCATTCAGTACATAATGTTCAGTCTATATATATTATGTATGTGTGTATTGAATCCCCCAGCATCTCTAGAAAAATATATCTGTCTGTGCCTATTTGTCTGTCTGTACCACAAAAGCAGTTGTTGGGTGAAGTGGCCACCTGTGACATCACTGGGTTGGCTGTTGTTAGGTGAAGTGGCCACCTGTTGCTGTTGCTAGATGAAATGGTCACCTATGATGTCACTGGGTTGGCTGTTGCTCGGTGAAGTGGTCACCTTATGGCACCACTGGGTTGGCTGTTGCTAGGTGAAGTGGCCACCTGTTGGTGTTGCAAGGTGGTTACCTGTGGCATCACTGGGTTGGCTGTTGCTAGGTGAAGTGGTGACCTTATGGCACCACTGGGTTGGCTGTTGCTAGGTGAAGTGGTCACCTTATGGCACCACTGGGTTGGCTGTTGCTAGGTGAAGTGGTCACCTTTATGGCACCATTGGGTTGGCTGTTGCTAGGTGAAGTGGCCACCTGTTGGTGTTGCAAGGTGGTTACCTGTGGCATCACTGGGTTGGCTGTTGCTAGGTGAAGTGGTGACCTTATGGCACCACTGGGTTGGCTGTTGCTAGGTGAAGTGGTCACCTTATGGCACCACTGGGTTGGCTGTTGCTAGGTGAAGTGGCCACCTGTGACTTCACTGGGTTGTCTTTTACTAGGTGAGTTGGCCACCTGTTGGTGTTGAAAGGTGGTTACCTGTGGTGTCACTGGGTTGGCTGTTGCTAGGTGAAGTGGTGACCTTATGGCACCACTGGGTTGGCTGTTGCTAGGTGAAGTGGCCACCTGTTGGTGTTGCAAGGTGGTTACCTGTGGCATCACTGGGTTGGCTGTTGCTAGGTGAAGTGGCCACCTGTTGGTGTTGCAAGGTGGTTACCTGTGGCATCACTGGGTTGGCTGTTGCTAGGTGAAGTGGTCACCTTTATGGCACCACTGGGTTGACTGTTGCTAGGTGAAGTGGTCACCTTATGGCACCATTGGGTTGGCTGTTGCTAGGTGAAGTGGCCACCTGTTGGTGTTGCAAGGTGGTTACCTGTGGCATCACTGGGTTGGCTGTTGCTAGGTGAAGTGGTGACCTTATGGCACCACTGGGTTGGCTGTTGCTAGGTGAAGTGGTCACCTTATGGCACCACTGGGTTGGCTGTTGCTAGGTGAAGTGGTCACCTTTATGGCACCACTGGGTTGACTGTTGCTAGGTGAAGTGGTCACCTTATGGCACCATTGGGTTGGCTGTTGCTAGGTGAAGTGGCCACCTGTTGGTGTTGCAAGGTGGTTACCTGTGGCATCACTGGGTTGGCTGTTGCTAGGTGAAGTGGTGACCTTATGGCACCACTGGGTTGGCTGTTGCTAGGTGAAGTGGTCACCTTATGGCACCACTGGGTTGGCTGTTGCTAGGTAAAGCAGCCACCTGTGACTTCACTGGGTTGTTTGTTGCAAGGTGAAGTGGTCACCTTATGGCACCACTGGGTTGGCTGTTGCTAGGTGAAGTGGCCACCTGTGACTTTGCAATGTGGTTACCTGTGGCATCACTGGGTTGGCTGTTGCTAGGTGGTCACCTTA
Organism: Anolis sagrei ordinatus; assembly: GCF_025583915.1. Lineage (NCBI taxonomy): Eukaryota > Metazoa > Chordata > Lepidosauria > Squamata > Anolidae > Anolis > Anolis sagrei. Next base: position 6,882,543 of record NW_026844811.1, read on the forward strand.
TGGCACCACTGGGTTGGCTGTTGCTAGGTGAAGTGGCCACCTGTGACTTCACTGGGTTGTCTTTTACTAGGTGAGTTGGCCACCTGTTGGTGTTGAAAGGTGGTTACCTGTGGCGTCACTGGGTTGGCTGTTGCTAGGTGAAATGGTCACCTTATGGCATCACTGAGGTGGCTGTTGCTAGGTGAAGTGGCCACCTGTGACTTCACTGGGTTGGTTGTTGCTGGGTGAAGTGGCCACCTGTGCCGTCACTGAGTTGGCTGTTGCTAAGTGAGTCAAGCATAGCCTCTAAAATGCCGAAGATGGGAGAGCTATATGTATACCTCTACCTAAGTACAGTTATCTGTCTTGTCAGTGTATAAGGGCATTGAACGTTTGCTGTGTATGTGTTCTGTGATCCACTCTGAGTCCCCTTTGGGGTGAGAAGGGAGGATTACAAATACTGTAAATCAATAAATCAATCAATCAATCAATCAATTAATCGAATAATCCCAGGAGAACCTAAAAGAAGCACCTATCCTCTTGGCTTCTTCTGTCATGGTGCCTCTTCTGGTCTTTTCAAATGCCTAAGTGGGTAAACAGTGGCAGCCATTTCTCCCTTTTCTGTGGAATAGCCCTCGACTTATCCATTAATCATGTCAAAATCCATAACCCCCCGCAAAAAGAACCTTCCCTTGACTTATACATAAGGTCGACTTATACATGAGTAGATATGATAGGTGCCATCTCCCCCTGCTGGTCCTTTGAGGAACTGTTCGCCCAAAAGTAACTTTTCCAAGCTCCACTTTCTACCTTGGGCCTGAGATGTCTTTTCCCTTCCAAATGTTCTTGTGCACTGTGCCAGTCTATTATTTTGGATATTGTTCTTTGAATAGAAATATAACAACAACAACAACAACATCATCAACAACAACAACAACAACAACACTTGATTTATATTCCATATTTCTCCACGTGGAGCAATAGCGGGCCTAATTCTTCTTTATACACCTTATAAAACAGAGCAGAGAAACCATCTGGACCTGGGGCTTTATTTAATTTAGCTTTATCTATAGCTGTGTTTAATTCCTCCCATGTAATTTGTCTATCCAAATCTGATTTCATATCTTCTGTGAGCTTGGAGACATTCATATCAGCTAGGTATTGGTCTATTTTTTTAGTATCTATTGGGTTATTTTTGTAGAGGTTTCTGTAATAGTCTTCTCCTTTCATCTCCGGCTTTGGAGGTGGCGCTCATCTCTGGCTCCAGGGAAGGTGCTGTTCTCCATTTCCAAGCTGTCACCTCCTGATTGTGTGATTGGCATGACTGCTTAGAGCCGTGATGGCGAACCTATGACACGCGTAGCCATTTCTACTGACACGCGCCCTCCGGATATTATTTGTTTATTTATTTTATGCCATTTTAAAAAAATAAATAGGAAAGAAATTATTATTTTGCAATGTTACCTAAATATTAAGGAGTTTCATATTTAAACTGAATGATAAATACTATTACTTTGCTATATTATTCAAATATTAAAATGCATTAAATTAAATGTCAAATTTAAAAATATTTAATTATTAATATTTAGGTAACATTGCAAAATAATATTGGTTTATTTAATTATTAAGTAAACGAATATTATTTTGCATTGTTTCCTAAATATTAAGGAGTTACATATTTAAATTAAATTAAATGATAATAGGCCTGGGTAACAACGGAAAAATTTGTTTCTAAAATCGATTCGTTTTTTGGGGTATTTTGCGTTTCGATATTTAAAAGAATTCCAAATTTTTTTTAAAAAAAAAGTTCGATATTTACAAAATTTCGTAAATGGTAAAAAAATTACAAAACAATAACGAAACAATAACAAATCGATTCGTTAATGGCGGACGCGACCGCGCAATACGCTAAAAAAAACTTCTGAAGCTTCCCTCTCCCTCTGTTGTTGAATGTTGGTGTGATATTATAATTTTTTTTCACTAATTAAACAAAAAACAACTATAAAACTTGCCCCAGACATGCGGAAATAATAACGAAACGATCTCAAACCAATAACGAAACGAATACATAACGAGATACGAAGCATTTACGAAACGAATTGAAAAATTTGTTTCGTTTTTAGGCTGCTCCAGAATGGTTCGTTATCGCTTCGTTAACAAAAAAATAACGAATTTTTAACGAATTACGAATTAACAAAACGAAACCGCCCAGCCCTAATAAATAATACTTTGCTATATTACTCAAATATTTCAGAATGCCTTAAATGAAATGGTAAATTGAATTTTAATTTGACATTTAATTTAATGCATTTTAATTTAATGCATTTTAATTTAATGCATTTTAAATATTTTTAATATATGCCTTAATATTAGGCCTGGGTAACAACGGAAAAATTTGTTTCTAAAATCGATTTGTATTTGGGGGGTTTTTTTGTTTCGATATTTAAAATAATTACAAAATTTTCCTTTTAAAAAGTTCGATATTTACAAAATTTTGTAAATGGTAAAAAATTAACGAATCGATTTCCAAAACAATAACGAATCGATTCGTTAATGGCGGACGCGACCGCGAAATACGCTAAAAAACCTCCAAAACCTTCTGAAGCTTCCCTCTCCCTCTGTTGTTGACTGTTGGTGTGATATTATAATTTTTTTTCACTAATTAAACCATAAAACTGGCCCAGACATGCGGAAATAATAACGAAACGACCTCAAAACAATAACGAAACGAATACAATATCGAAATACGAAGCATTTACAAAACGTTTTTGAAAATTCGTTTTTTTAATAATTGCTCCAGAATGGTTCGTTATCGTTTTGTAATTGAAAAAAATAACGAATTATTAACGAATTACGAATTAACGAAACGAAACCGCCCAGCCCTATAAGTAATCTATTCAATCTGTAGTAATTGACATAAAATGTAATTAATTTGAGTGAATGGTAAAGTATAGGGCTGGGCGGTTTCGTTCGTTAATTTCGTAATTCGTTATTAATTCGTATTTAAATTAGCTTACGATCCGCTATTGAGCCATGCAGGAGCAACTAAAAATCGAAACGAATTTTTCAATTTATTTCTTAATTGTTTCGTAATTGTTCGAAATGTTTCAAATTATTTTGTAATTATTTCGTAATTATTTTCGCATGTCTGGTACAAGTTTTATAGTTGTTGTTTGTTTTATCACACCAACAGTCAACAACAGAGGGAGAGGGAAGCTTCAGAAGTCCCCCTGTCCCATTTGGAGGTTTTTTAGCGTATTGCACAGTCGCGTCCGCCATTAACAAATTCGTAAATAACTAATCTTTTTAAAAGAAAAATTCAGAATTCTTTTAAAAAACAAAACACAATGGACCCCCTAAAAATGAAACGAGTTTAGAAACAAATTTTTCCGTCGTTACCCAGGCCTAATATATATATATATATATATATATATATATGCCTTAAATGAAATGGTAAATTAAATATCAAAATATTATTTTGCAATGTTACTTTATTGTTATTGCATTATTATTATTATTAGAAATACATTAAATAGCATATTAAATGCTAGAAATACATTTAAATTAAATTAAAAATAAATAATATTTTGTTGGGTTTTTAAAATTATATTTTTTATTAAACACTCCAAAAAGGATATTATTTACATAAAGAGAGGTAGAACAACATGATAAGAGAGAAAGTGGGAATTACAATTATATATTTTTTGTTATTTAAACTAAATATTGCGAAATTATGGTTTTTTTCTTGAAGTGACACACCACCTGAATTATGCTCAGTTTTTTGGTGAATTTTGACACACCACGCTCAAAAGGTTGCCCATCACTGGCTTAGAGTGTCTTATACCTTTCCCACTGAAGCAATACCTATATATTAGGCCTGTGCGGTTTCGTTCGTTAATTCGTTAATTCGTTATTAATTCGTTATTTTTGGCATTTCCGAAGTGATATTGAAGCACTTTTTCAAACCCGGAAGGGTTTAAAAATAACGAGGCGGCAACCCCATAGATTTTACGAGCTTCCTCCCGTTTCGTTATTGGGGTGCAGGCTGCTGGTGCCTGGGAGCCAATCCGGCGCTCCCAAGCAGTGCACCATGGGTCCGTGGCTGTTTGTTTTTGATTGGCCGGCGAGCCCTTTCAAAGCGGCTCCGCGCGGCCCGTAGCTTGCTGCAGAGGGCGAGGGAGTTTGCATTGGGTTGGCTTGGCTGCTAGCAACTGGGATTGGATTCATTCCTTGCTGCTGTGAGTGCTGCTTGCTTCATTTGCTGTATCCTGCAGCCTGTGTTTGGTCCACATTTGGGCCATTTTTTGGTTAATTTTCCATTTTAAAATATTTTTATATTATTTTAATATTATTTTTTAATATTATTTTTAATATTATTTTTAATATTATTCTTAAAAAATATTCTAAAAAAGAAAAGACTCTTCTGTTGGTGTGTGCTCTCATTTGCTGTATCCTGCCTGTGTTTGGTCCACATTTGGGCCATTTTTTGGTTAATTTTCCATTTTAAAATATTTTTTAATATTATTTTAATATTATTCTTAAGAAATACAAAAAATATTCTAAAAATTCGTTAATATTTACAAAATTTCTTAAATACCAAAACTTTTTTTGGGAAAGTTTTGTAATTATTTTAAATATCGAAACAAAAAAACACCCCAATTACAAATCGATTTTAGAAACAAATTTTTTCTTGATCAAACAGGCCTACTCTACTCACATTTGTATGTTTTTGAACTGCTAGGTTGGCAGGAGCTGGGCTAACAGCGGGAGCTCACCCTGTCCTGTAGATTTGAACCTTCAGGTCAGCAGTTCAGCAGCACAAAAGTTTAATCCATTGCACCACTGTGGCCCTTGAATATTGAATATTGCTTTAATATTGCTATTAGAATGACAATCTTTCATCCGTAATGGGAATATGCCAAGTGTAAAGAACTCCTTACCTTAAGCAGCTAGAATGTGGGCCTGGCGAAGCCCTGGTGGCCATCTTAGGATAGGGAAACAAGGAGACGCCATCTTAGTTAAGGGTTTTCTAGAGGGGGTGTGTCCTAGTCCAGGAAGCAGAGATTAGACAGCCAGGATTGGTTAGAAAATAGAGGGCGGAGTCTAGCGTTCAAAAAGAAAAAAATTACCTTTTGAACTGAGGCTTGAGTTGGCAGTTGAAAATTGTCTGTTGGGAGTTTGTCAGTTGGTGATAACAGTTGGTTGGTGTTCGGTGGTATTCAAGAGCTATAGAAATTAGCTAGGAATACAGATAGTGGAACAGGACCCTGTTTGTGGTCTGTTCTTTGTCCTTGAGGAAGGCTAGGCCAAAGGATATTGGCTAGATTCCAGAAAGGGGGAATTTTGTTTAGAATTATTATCAGTGATTAATTTCCTGAGATAATCTCCTGTTTTGTTAACATCAAGATTTGAAACCAGAACCCATCTAAGAATTGTACATCAAACAGAACCAGAAGCTTATGTACCAGTAACTTACTGAAACCACTACGCATTTGTACCAGAAGAAGTTTAAGTCTGTTAAATAAATGTTTTATTATTGTTAACACCTTATAACAGCTTCAGTGTGAACATCCTTGTGAGTTAAACCCTCTAAAGAAAACAAACACTATTGTAACAAAACAAACACTGTCATGCCCTCGGCCTGTAAAGACTTTCCTTTAGAACAGGACGTGCAACCTTTGCCCAGCGGAAAGTCGGGGGGCCCAAGGAGAAGTTCTCAGAGGGTTTTCACCACAAATAGTCTTTAGATGGCTTGTGAAGTACAACAAAGTCTTTTATTAATGAACAATCAAACAGAAACTTCTCTTGTCTTCAGTAAAGTTAAGCAAATGATTCCAAGCTTTTAGGCAACTGGTGAATTCCTAATCTTGCCCACGAAGGACAGGCAACTGTCTTCAATAACTTTTCTTTAAAGGAAAATCCCCTTTTTAACTTCTCCCAGGCTGACTGTAATCTAACCCTTACTGATGTGGGCTCCGCTACCGGGTCGAACTGCTTCTCGAACGCCGAGTGGACCTACCAGTAAAGGCTTAGATGTTCTCCAGCTGGAGTTCTTTGGTCTTTAGGGCTGTTTTCCTGGAAATTCTTAAAGGTTGAAGCTTTTGTACAGGGGAAGCTTGCACACATCCTATACATTAGCTTTCCTTGCTGAGACTAACTAAAAATGGCTCCCTTCCCTTCCCAATTGCCCTGAGCAAGGGGCGGGACCAAAACTTAACAATGATGGACAGGTGACTTGCCCTATGACTGCAACCAAAGAAGCCACCTTTCTGCAGAGTCCCTGAAACCTAGGACTGCAACCAAACATTTAATACAAAGCAAATAAAGTTGGAGCTCCTGGTACAGCTGTACCAGTACAACAGGAGCTCACCCCATCCCATGGATTGAAATCACCAACCTTCCAGTCAGCAAGTTCTGCAGTTTAGCAGTTTAATCTGCTGCACCAACACAGCCCCAGGACAAAGATTCCTGGCTCCTTTTGTTTCTTTGCTACTTTTGAGTAGGCTTAGCAGTGTACCAGAACAAACACTGTTGTAACACAAAGGAGTGTTACTAAGTATACTCTCCACATACACCTCAGCCTGAATACCAAACATAAAGGTGGCAGCGAAAACAATTAAAGAAACAGTTTCAAAACCTCCCAGTTCAGGCTTAATTCAAATATATATCAAATTGTCTCTCTCTCCTGTTTAGAAAAACCCCCTGCACCGATATAATTTGGTTGGCAGCTTGTGGGTTTCACTATTTTAAAATCCCCTGTCCCTTTCCCTGCTAAGTTCCTTAGGATTAGTGGCAATCGGTTGATATAGTTTCCCCCAGGTTCCTCATAATTGGTGGTACAGCGGGGTGATATATATCTGCACAATTGGTGACAACGGTGTGATAGATATATCCTTTATACCAAGCTTCCCAGGCTGCACAAAAGTCAATTCACTGCATTTCCAGTCATCTTTACCTTTTTGCCGGTAAGGATGTGTCAGAAAGTACACTTTCCTCACAACCCTTTGGAATGTATACATATCTGAAACCCTTTTTCAGATCTTCTGGGACAAAGAAGTGACTCGATATCCCTTTTCCCTCTGATAGTACTTGCTCATGGGTTTGCACTGTGGGTGGCTTGAGGAGAAGAATGACTGCTTTAGAAAGAAAGGAAGCCAGGTGAAAGCGAATGATATTTTTTTTTGAAAAAAATGCACGTTCTCATGT